>JAOXNO010000020.1:42107697-42139265 GCA_028565335.1 Limnodromus scolopaceus | reverse complement strand
CAGACACTGTTTGTTCTGTAATTAGTCAACATGAGAACTTCTTGTTTTAAAGTATGAGAACAGAAAAAAAAATAACATCTTAAAGACTATTTATTAATGATTTTGTACTATTTGTGGCTTGAGCAATTTTCCTGTTTTTTCTCAAAAAAGAACCTGGATAGCAAAAAGCAATATGAGAAGAGAATATAAATGCAGCTTAAGTAATTATAGTTGAGGCCAAATGAATGCTAATTTCTGCTATTTATTTTCTTTGCATAAATATGATTCTGTCTTCAGAAGGGGCAATAATTTTACTGTGGTCATACCAATCATTTCTGGTGTCATTTCTTCAGGAAACAGGATTTCCCATGTAAATGGCACCATGGTGATAAGAACAGTTTTACACAGACTTCTCTTCCGCATACTTTCTGCTGAAACCTCTCTGGAGTCTGCCCAGCGCTTAGTTTGCTTCTGTTGTCTTTTTCATATCTATTCCAAAGGCTTTTGTCTATTATTGTGTTCTCTTGTGTTCTATTTTGTTCAACTTCTTGCGCTTCTTCATAACTTTAAAAAAAAATTAATTATGAAATAATTCACCATGAAGAACCCCGCATGTTCTGTAACAGTTAATAAATATCGAGAGTACTTTAAATAGTTATGTATTCTATGAGGAAAGTTGTATTTTAATGCAATGTTTACGATGACAACATCTTATTCTAAATAATACTTCTAAGGTATTTGATGACATGTGCTTTGCACTAAATGACAAAACCATACTTCTAGAAATATTTTTAGGAGCACCCATGTCTTGCCACACTGTTGTGTCATTCCAGCAGTGGATCTTTCCACATCTAGTGTCTACTTCAGATTCAAATTGCTAGGAATGTAGTTATTAGTTTCAGTAAAACAGTAACAGATCTTATTAATGGATGTGTTTTCCATATATAGTAGATAGGATGCATGTAAATTATTTGACACAAATGCATTTAAGTAAGTGAGAGATGAGGATGCTGAATACTTCGGGGGAGCTCAAGATTGTGGAATTCGGGAGCCATGTGTTTCATAGCACTGATTTCTTTCTTTGTTGTTCTTTTGTGTTTTTTTGTTGGTTTTTTTTTTTTTTGTCTTTAATGTATAGCATTGACATGACCCTGAAATAAAAATCATCGCTACAAGGCATTTGAAGAAGAGGATTCGCTTGGATTTTCGTTACCCAGACACCCATGACCATGATGTGCAATAGGAAATTTGGGTTAATTTTGTTTGGTTTATGATTTTTCTGTGTCATTCAGCAATTCAGGAAGACTGAAAGGGCCAACCCTGTTGCCATGGAAACAGGAGAATTTTGGGCCTGGTTATTTGTTGTGTTTTCAGCAATAGAGTTTTCATTAGGAAAGCTGTATCATCTAGCACTGCTTTCTCTGTGTATGCAAGTTCTGTTTGAAAGGATACCATTTTACCAACGGTGTGCCTCATGAGCAAGTCAATGAGGATGTGGATATTTGTTTCATTTTTGTCTTCAGCGCATTAATGTTTATGCATAGCTGAACAGAATAGTTATTGTTACAATAAACATTAGCTTGGTTGTGTCACAGAGCAGCAGCAACTTTATTGTTTAAAAATAATTCTAGAAATTATGTAGGGCTTTCTTGGACTTGTCTGTTTCTTGCTGTCTGGAAAGTCTGTCAATGTTCATTTTAACCCTGATGACTTCTTTATTTGGCCACAGAAAAGACTGGTACACTAAAAAAAATAATAATTAATAATCAAACACACTTACCAGAAGATAAATTAGTAACTTAAATTAATTTAATTTTAATAATTTAGTTTAGTTCGTTTATTTTAGGGATAGTTTTTATAGAAGCAGCTAATCCTGTAAATTAACTTCAAAGAGTCTAAAAGCTTTGGAGCATTGCTTTGTTACTGTTGGTTTTTAAATCTGTTTTTCCAGAACTTTAAGTTATGAGCCTTCAAATGGCATTCTAACTCAAATCATAAAGGATATTAATGATATGTATATGAAACAAGCACTTAGTTTTTCCTACTAACAGCTGAAGATTAAATGTATAAATCTACAGTTAAGAGTCACACTTACTTGTCAGGAATAGATGTCAAAGTATTATTAAAAGTATTACAATGCAGTTTATTGTCTGGGTCATAGAACACAGCAGTAAAAACATGAAAGGGGGGGAAAAAACCCTAAGCATTTCTTGTTTGCTGCTTTCCTGTGTAGTGGCACAAAAGACACTGCAGTGGAAGTCCTTGTACTCACTGGAAAATAACTGCAGTCTCTCAGACCGTTCTTTTGCAAGAAAGCGCAAATTAATTGTCAAGTGAATTCTGCTTCTCTGCTTTCAGAAGAGCAGAGTCAAAGAATACGGCTGATGCTTTCTCTTCCCCTAATGAACACACGCATGTGCTTTCCAAGCCTGCCGAGTCGCCTGCCTTTGGGGATGTCCTGGCAGAAGTAACGGTGTTACCCACTCTCTGAAACATTACTCTTTATCTTCAAGAGATTCTCATTACGCCCTAGAATTACGTCTGTGGATTCTCTACTTTGCCTGTAAGCAACTCCGTAGCCATAACAATTCAAGACAATTTGCACCTTCTTTTTATGCGTGCACCGCCTCCAGTCCTGCCTCAAGTCCAGAATTATTAATTAAAGAGAAGACAAGCAAAAGTTTTCTTGGGGGATACATTTTAAGCAGAAGGCAGGGCAGGATGAGGCTTGCTTTTTCAGTAGGATCTAAACCGGGCGTGAAAATTACCTTTCGTCCTTCATGTAAAAGATTGGTATTTTTGCTCTGTGGCTTGCACGTTTCCGCCTCTGCCAGTGCGTGTCTTCTGCTCGCGAGGCGTCCTGCGGGCCGGGCAGCAGCCGTCCCTCGCTGCCTGCAGCGCCCTGCGGCTGCCGTCACGCAGATGGGCAACACGCTCGGAGAGGCAAGAACTTGCCAAACGCCTGGGGTTTTTTGCCCGCCGGCATCCAAACCCCGAATACCTGCACCTCCGCAGACCTTTCTCTGCGCTGGCAGAGGACGCGGTGCGTCGTGTCCCCGCCGCGGGGAGCCGGCCCCGTCGCATCTCCCTGTCGGTTCCTGGTGATTTTCACGGAGGAAGGGCCTGATCCCGCTGGCCGTTGTTGCTGCTCTGTAACCTTGCCCTAAGTTAGGATCTGGTAGTTCCCACCGTTTCTCAGATATTTGAATCTTGGCTAGTGTCTGCCTTATAAAAGTGCTGTCACTTAGAATATTGGGGATAATGTTTTATGTACAGATTAATATTTGTATTAACTTCCAAATGCTAATTAAGCTTCACCTAGATCTAAACTGTTAAAAGCATTTAGTAGCATGAAGTTACATCTTCTGTAGACCTGTAGCTTAAGCCACCTAGAATGAGCCAGATGATTTCTGTTATGCTGTATGTCAGAAAAGTGGTCACCAAAAGAGAAGTTCATCACAAAGCAGAGCTTAAGTGCAAACCGTTACGCGCTGTTTGACACCCGAGTGGGTTGTGCGGGACATGTGGTCCCAGTGGGGGGTGTCAGCTTATAGGTGAGTTTACCTCTAAAGGCTTTGTATGAAATTACTAAACAGCGAAGCTATACATCAATTAATATAATTAATGTGGGCGGACTAGTAGTGGCAGCCTGAGACAGAAGGAGTTTGTTTAAGACAAGTGGCACATTAAGATAAAACGGGGCATCAATGTGAGGGTGTAAAAATGATTGCAAGATCTAGGTGTGCTGATACTCACGCTTATTAATATATTTTGAAAAGTTTTTTAATGTTATGATATGGTAATTCTATCTTATACTAACAATAATGTATCAACATTAATAAATCAGTAGTTTGTTGAAAGAGGAATATAGTACGTATAACTGCACAGATATAATCTTTTATATACAGATTTTTTCTACTGTGTATCAGAGTGCTCAGATAAAATATAAATTAATAGTTGTGATTTTTTTTTTTTTGTTAAAAGACCTATGCTGACTTAAATTATAGATTAAGCAATACAAGGATATTTAATATCATTGTATGCATATATATACACATATAAATCAGAAATAAAGAACTGCAACCTACCACTGGAAGTATTTCCTTTCAGCTGCAAGTTTTTTCTTTATTCCCTGGGTGCGTGGAAACACTTGGCCATTTCAAATTACAGTTCTTTGCATAGTTACAAATATTTTTTTTCTGTTCCCTACCTATCCTTCCAAAAATTGAAACTGAATCAACTTTGCATCTCATGATGTTACTCTCCCACTCTGTGTATTCAAATCCTTGCTTCGCTGATGCTAGCAATATTGTTCCCAAAAGAAAGCTCTTCAGATTCCTCTCTAATTTGTATATATGCTGTTATCTAGAAGTCAAATGCATAGATGGTCTCGCTCCATCTCACATGGTAGGCAGAAAACAGAAGCTACGGGGCAGAAACAGGCTGCCTGTGAAACTACCCTGAGCAGTTTAACAACCTCCTTGACTGCAGCGAGGGAAGGACACTGGTGGATGGTTGGTCCTCTCACCTGCCTGGCCCACTCCTTTTCCAATCTACGTCTGTGTCACACGGGTGAATTTATACTGCCACTACTTTAAGTAATCCTGGCTGACTCTTGGAGAGCTAACCTGGTGCATTGACCAGGTATGAGTTAAAAGGGGATAACCTATGACTTCTTAATTGCCACGCAGCCGCAGGCAGCCCTGTGAGTGCTTCTAGACCTTTTCAGTGCAAAGTCAAAGAAGTTGGATTAAACTAACCTTTCATGCTTGACGAAAATAATCTCCTTGGCTATCAATAGGTTTGAAGATCCGTCATATCCTAAAGGCTGATAATTTAGGGTTTAAGTTGAGCCTCAGAAGAAGACTTAATTATGGCCATGTCATACGAAAGGAGTGCCGCTAGATTTCAGGAATCTTAAATTGTGTTTTGGCTTTAATTATCTTTCCCCGGGTCCTTCCAACCTAATTTAATTACAGTTTAAATGTTGATCTCTGGTGTGCAGTAATATGGGATTGTTTATACCCTAAATCACAGGGGATGGAATGGCTATGCTTAAATCCAGCTGTAATGCTGTAGCTGGGAAAGCTGTGGGTCATTGTAATACCATCAAGTTGGTGTAATGAGAGCTCAGATACTTTCTCTTCCATACCTTCTGTGAGCCTCACCACCTGGCAATTTATGTCTTCCAGTAATTTGACTAATGTTTTCCGAGTGCTGATGAATGGCTTTTGTAGCTGGGAACACTGGTGCAATAGACACATCTATTTATACAATGAGAGGCTGAAAATGCTGGTAAGTAATAATGCAGAAGCTTTATTGTCAAAAAGACAAATCCTAATATATTAACTGTTGACATCTTCCTGGTCTCTGATAGTCTCCAAGTAGTCCATGTTGTGAACATTTGGGACGTCTTAAGGTTTTTCTCAAGAAAAAAGGTGTAAAAGTACTCAAACTGTATGTTCTGCTGATGTGTTGTCTCTTCAAGAGTGGAAAAAAAAAAAGTTTTTCTTTTCTCATAGATTTTCAGTGGAGGGTTGCTGGGAAGTAAGTTTTCAGCACAGTTCAATGGCATAAAATAAAGTATATCGTCTGAAAGGGAAATCCATTGCCATGCAGTAAGTTAACATTACCATGCATTTCCCAACTGTGTTAATTTCCTGCCTCCCCACTTTTTAAATTATCCAAGATTTTTATATTATCCAAGATCTACATTGCTGTTAGTTCAGTCTTTAGAGCTAAAGCAGAAATTGATGATGTGGATTGTTTTCTGCATGGGAGAACTAGTTTGACAAGCTGAATGCAAGATATTACGAAAGGAGACATATTTATTTACCAAATCTCAAAGTAAGTTGATCCCACTCGCTCTCGTAGGCTTCATTCACTCACACTGTCACACCCACAAGCTTCAAAGCACCAGGACATGAGTTCCCAGGGTGACCTGACCACACAAAGGACAAGAGCTGCTGGCTACTGAGTCCTCGTCATCTTTCTCTTTTTTTTTACTGCAGATAGCAAACTATTTTTGGGGCGTGGGGGTATTTTGAGTCCCTCCTACGATTTAGGGGCCAGTAGCTATTATTGGGTGGTCCTTTGCTTTAGAGTCATGCCTCCTTCAGTCTGATAAATCTGAGGCCACTTTTTTTCATTTGTTTGAAGTATATGTTTGTTCTCTTGGTGAGTAATCACATGCATCCTGTATGTGATATCCTGTAACCTTTCTGCCACCCTGCGGGTGTTAGGTGGCAGAGTCTTCCACTGGCAACCTCTGGTCTTCGCAGAGAGCAGGTCTTATGGTCCTGACATAAAAAAACAGATTCCTTGATTTTACTGCTGGGAGCTGTGTCCTGGGAGGTGTGTCCTGGTGCTGTTTGTCGTCAGTCTCTGGTCTGCTTTGAACCCTTCTTCTGCTGTGTTTCCCGCTGCGTTCACACACCCGCGTATTTCCATTCATACCGATCTCATCTGTTCTGTTACAAATTTTTACAGCTTGGCAGGACAAAGAACTGCAGTTACGCTGTAGTTAGTCAGGAAAGTGCTGTTGGGACTCATCACTATGCGTTAGAGTAACTACCGGAAAAAATTAAGGAAATCTGGTTTCTTAATGCAATAAAGTAGTAAAGATTCTACAAGTGTTCAGTACAGAATTGGGAAATAGTCCCGTATTGTTATGAGTCCCATGGCAGATTGGAAGCTATTGTTCTGCCAAATTCAAGAACCTGAAGCAAAATGCAGCCTGGGCCGGCTGCCTCTTTTTAATTCCTCTTTGCTTTCCTCAATTTAAGATAACCCTATTAAACACAGTGTGGTGGAAGTAAGGCACTCAAGGCTTATAGTACATAATAATACATTTAAATATGTGGACTGTTACAGGCTTTTTGCTGTATCTTTGCTGGCTGTTGCTGTAGCAATTATTATTGTTAAGAAAAAACACAGATGACTGAGTTTACATGTACACTTGCAATCTCATTTTTCTCCATTGTGGAAAATCCAGTATCTTGGTCTTTTAGACAAGCCGAGAATAACAAGGCAAAATTATGATTTATTTTTCTTTGAAGAATGTATATTTTTTATAATTAAGAATTTAATACTATTACGGGATTGCATCTTTTTCTGAAGAAAGATGTTCAAACAGTAATTTCATAAATATTATTAGAAAAAACTAATTTCATGTGCTAAAGCATGCATACATTAACATTGTTAGCAAGGTGTTTGCTGGTGTCAGTGGACTAAGATTTTTGTCCTAAATCCAGAATTATGTTAGGCATGAGAATGCACTGTACCGTGTTATCATTAGATTTTGCATCATATTTGGATTATGAAGTTAGAAGGAATGACATTTGTAGCCAGTATTTATGTATCATGAACAAGTAATTTGAATCCAGTACAGCACTATTTCTGAATGATTTTTAAACACCTTGAGGCCCCAAATCAATAGTCCCACATCTCTGCCCTAACATTAGCTAGTAACCCACGAACAGTCTTGGAAGTAAATGACAGCTCCAGAGAATGAGGTTCCTTTCATGTTTGAGATGAGCAGCTGTGACCTCGGTGGTGGGCTGCTGCAGGAAAGAAAAAAAAAAAAAGAAAGTGCATCATGTCTCTCCTATAGTACCTCGTCTGTCAGAAAGCCTATTGAACTCTAGGATTGTCATGCCACACTGTTCAAAGGAATTCAATTCAGGTGAAGAAATAAAAAGCATAAGCTCACTTCCCAGTATTACCTGTTTAGCCAAGTCTCAACTTACTACAAAAATAGAGGCAGTTAAAAGAAAATTGAAATCAGAAGTCTCAGAACTTTTATCTTCTTGCCTCTCTATTATGTACTTCAATAGGCAGCAAGCAAAGCAGCCTCCAGCAATAGCAGGAAAATAATACACAGAGTGCTTCCCACACCGATCCCCAAGGCCTGATATGTAAAGCAGACACCCCCCCCGTGAGAGAGTGACTCAGAAAATGAAGTGCTGGCTTTATATGACAGACCTGTGTTAAGCCATCAACACTGTAAACTTCATCTCTGACTGCATCTCTGTTTTCAGCCCTTTGAAGTTTAAGTAATGTTGCATTAAGCAGTCAACCTAAAGAACACAGAGAATATTAACGTGAGATTTGGGCTTTGTAAAAGAAAAAAAAAGGAAAAGGAACACAGCTAAAATTACCAGTCTGGAAAAGGAAAAATAAAATAGGGGAAGGAAGGACAGGTCAGGAAAATGACCAGGGGAGGGTAATGTAACAGACATCTTTCTGCTTAGGGCTTCAGCCCTCTTCCGAATTCTGATTCTCCTTGGGGAAAGCCTCTGAAACACAGCAGGCCCTGTTTGCCTGGAGCCTTGACTCAAAAGAAGTGCAAGTCAGCTCTGTTCCAAATGTTCTTTTTTCCTCATTTAAAGAAATGATAGAATCCCTAGAGACAAATAATACTTTAATCTGGCTTTCACTCAGTGTAGAATAAAACCCTCGCAGCCCTTGTGTAAACCAAACAGAAGAGGAAGCTGGAAAAAAATGGGAACCATTGCATGAATTTAGAAAACATAATTACATATTTCCCAGTCACTTGCACAGGATAAGCATGAGTCAGAGGACATCATAAGTGTGAATAAGGAAACAAATTAAATATAGAAAAGAAAGAGCAAGATAGAGGGGCATATGGAAAAAAGTGTTTCATAGAGGAAAATAGCTGCGGGAGAGAAATGACAGAATAGGAGATGAGCTATGCCAAAGAGGATAAACAGAGACAAGAAACACAATGTAAAAAAAAATAAATGCTAATTGCCTCAGAAGAGAATTCCTGTGATATTTAATGAGTCAATAGCAGTGGAGAAGCTCCTGAAGGTGTTCCAGTGGTGTATGATGGTATAGACATATACAGCAATAAAGGATTTTAAGTTATTTGTTCACCCACTTCCTACCCCACCACCACTGGAAGAGAAAATCAGTGTGGGGAAAGCAAGTGGATTTAACACTGTGCAGATTTTGGGAGCAAATACCAAAATTACCGAGACCCTGCTGATCCACTAAAGTTGGTCCAATATTCTTTAACTACAAGAGATGGTTTTAGTGGTTTTTGCAGAATTCCATCACTGATATGACCATATTTCCTGAACAAGCACCGTTCCCAGAACCCAGTCCATGAGCAAAGTAACACTATTCAAGTGGTCATTACACTCATAGGTCCTGGCTGCTATTTTCTCTGAAAACAATCTCCTTTGGAAAAATGTCCATTCGAACACTATTTTCTTCAGTTTTCAGTCATTGTGGATTTGGAATATCTATTCTGTCTGTCAGCCTGTAAGTACCTGTGAGAAGTGTCTCTCGTTCACAGCTGCTGTTGGATAGAGAACTTGCTGCTGTTGTTACTCGTCTCACGGCTGTCCTGTGTTAGCCTTGGCTAAGAACCACTCACTCACTCCCTGCAACAGGATGGTGAAGAGATTTGGAAGGGGAAAAGTGAGAAAACTTGTGGGTTGAGCTAAAGACAGTTTAGTTGACAACGCAAAAGCTGCGTGTGCAAGCAAAGCAAAATAAGGAATCCATTCACCACTTCCCATGGGCAGGCAGGTGTCCAGCCATCTCCAGGAAAGCAGGGCTCTGTCACGCCTAACGGCTATCTAGGAAGACAAACACCATAACCATGAACACCTCCCCTTGCTCCTCTTTGTCCCCAGCTTTTATTGCTGAACGTGATGTCGTATGGTAAGGAATAACCCCCGGGTCAGTTGCTGGGGTCAGCTGTCCCAGCTGTGTCCCCTCCCAACTTCTTGTGCACCCCCTACCTGCTTGCTGACGGGGCGGTGTGAGGAGCAGAAAAAGCCTTGATGCTGTGTAAGCGCCGCTCAGCAGTAACCAGGACATTGGTCTGCTGTCAATACTGCTTTGGTCACAAGTCGAACCCGCTACAATACAAACTGCTAGTAAATCTGCCACGGCAAGTACTGGCACACCAGAAGATCAAACCCAGGCTGCTGTTAATAAGCATAATTTTGGCCCAACAGACCTGACTTCAGGCATCTTTGTATCAAAGTGTTCTGCCTTATATTAAATGCCCTTGTTGTTGGGCACTGCAGAGTGCTTTCTTAATGGCTGTAATTGTGAAGTGAGTAAAAATGGATGAAGCTAGTGACATGAACCCACACAGGTAATGTCACCACCAACTCAGTTAAGTCATTTGCCAGGTCTCCTCTAACAAGTCTTGGAAAGAAAAAAGGCACTCAGTTTTTTCCCCCCCAAAGCCAAATAAGATAGGGACAAAGCAGGGTAAAGAGCCCTCAGAATCACCCTCCTGAGGCTGTCTAGGCACCCTTCTCATTTTCCTCTGTGATTTCATCTGCTGCACTTCTTACAAAGCTAGTACTCCGCTCCTCTCTCTCGTGAGCAGAAACGGTGCGCACAGGAAAGCAAGTGGGATGAGATCCAGAGCAGGGCTTTCTTTGTGAATGCTGAACAGAATCCAGAAGAGACACTCTGTTTCTCATCCCTAATTGCTTCCTCTTAGTTTTTGTCTCTGGTCTGTTTAGCCTGATAAGTTCTTTTTTTTTGTTTATTCTAACTGCTCCATGTACTGTGTTACCATTCACTAGCTCCTCTTCCATTGATAAGCTTCCTAACTTTACCCCAACTTCAAACAAATAATTACTACTGATGAAAGGCTTGGTCTTTTCATGTCTCTAATTCAAACAGCACTACTTTGTTAATTGCTTTCTCTGGAAGTAGGAATGTTGTACAATGGCAATCTGAAGGAGAGCAGAAGAAGATTCCTCAGGACCTTATTGACCTGAAGCTCCTGGACTTTCCCACAGGAGGCCACCTGCTTCTGCAAGTGCTCACAGCTGCCCTCATGATTTCCAGGGGACTCTTATGATGGATGCCACAAGGAACCCACCTTATATATGGGCATCCGGTTCAACCAACTTGACTTTTCATACCACTAATCCATATGACATACATGGATTGAGCAGATGTGTGATAGCCCCTGCTATGTTTTGTTTAAGAGTCGTTTAGATGTGGTGTTGGGGGATATGGTGTCGGGGAGAACTTTGTAGAGTAGGGTAGATGGTTGGACTCAATGATCCCAAGGGTCTCTTCCAACCTAGACAATTCTATGATTCTTTTGGGACCTCAAAAAATGAAACAAGTTTTGAGGTTATTCCTCTGTGTACAGAATAGTTGAGTCCTAAATGATGGCAAGAACTGGTGCCTCAGTTTTGGAGGTAGCCCACTGATCTGGCAGACAAAGCTTCATCTGAGTTTCTGGTTCATAGGGTTTATGACCAAACAGAATAGCTCTTTGTCTGTAGTTTATAACTGCTCAGCTGAGGACAAATAGGTATGTGTGAGTGTGTGAGAGAGAAAATCTTGAGTAATGTTGTGTCAAAACAAACTCATAGGAGTTTGTTTTTGTAAATTGCTGAGTTTGTTGGGTGCCTGGACATTTTGTCTCCATTAAAGAAATGCAAATAAGGAAGTAAACACAAATAGCCCTGACAACACCTGATAGAGAGGAAAGAGGAGAAGAAAGCAGTCTAATATAGCTTGATATAGAATATAGCTTGGTGCAGAAAATACTTTAAATGGATTTGAAAAAGAAAACCCCAGATCATTTAAACATCCTTCCTGAGTTCAATGTTCAATATGAATAACTTTGAACTTCTGTGAGTCTCCAGTGGTTTTTTTTAATTTTTATTAAGCTCTGTCCAAGAAGTTGAACAGACTTTTACTGCATATTCCTTTGAACATGTAGAAGTTACCAGTAGGTAACTGTTAAGTGTCTCCACCTGGGAAACACAAGCATTTGAATGTAGTGTACCTGTGGTCATCAGCAGACAGATTCATTTTAGGGGGTTTTCTTCATCACCTGTTCTAAGCACACTGAAGAATTAGAAACCGGCACGAATGGGAAATCCAAAATATAAAGTACACATCTGGTGATCTAGGTTGCAATGCTGAAATTTTTTCCTGAGTATATTAACAAAAAAAAATTAAAACCTGGCCATGTGTTTCTGCTGGTAGCTTCTTCACGCAGAGCCAGATCACAGTTTAAAAGTAAATGCATATATTAAAGAAGTTTGGTTTTTTCTATTCGTAATAAGAATTGGCCGCCAAGACCCTGCAGTGGCTCAGAGAGCCAGAAGCCTCCCTTACTCTGCTCCCGACTTTCAGGCAGCAAACAATGCCTTCTCCTTGCCACTGCTTTGCCTAAACCAGGCTTGGGCTATTTCCGCTTCCCAGGGCAGCCTGTGAAGAGGCTGTTCCTCAGAGTAAACATTTTTATCTGAGCACCTTCTTTACCAGCTGCCAGATCCACTCCTGCCTGTGGCTGCACACTGTCCCATCTGCTGCCCTCCCACCCCACAGCCTTCCCTCAGCTCCCCTCTGGACTCCTGGGTCACCCTTTTCTTCCCCCCTCCCCTGCGTTCTTGCATTTCTGAGAGTGCATGTGATGGGTTAAATCTATTTGCATAGGTAGAAAAGAAAGGGTGTAGGGCCGGTACACTTACACACCTGCGTTCTCTGGCTATTCTGTTAACAATGCAACAGTCCACTGTAACTATAGTGAAATCTAGGAAAGGCTGTTTTTACCTATTATTGTGATGCTCCTTAAGGAGAAAACCGCTACCAGATAGAAACATGTTCTCAACTGGTCTGGATGATACAGAATTAGTCTGCTACCTGATGAGAGTATTATTGCAATACTTAATTATGAGGCTTTCTTACACATCTTCATTTCAAACATTACCCAGTACCTATCTACTCTTGTATTTAGCTCGGAAAATAGTTTTAATAAAACTAACCAAGCTCCTCTCAGCTTGCAGTTTTGCTGAACTGTACTTCTGTCTGGGACAAGCAGGTCATTACGAGGTGGGGAGAACACAGTGAGTAACAAATCTGTGGTACCTACTGGCAACACTGTTGAATTCAGACTATTTATTTGGCTCGATTTCTACAGCTATATAAATCCCCCAGGAAAAGTCTGGTTGCAAATCTTTCTGTCCTTCCCTAGTGAGACTTTTTTAAGTTTCAGACCTCTCATGTCTTGATATTGTCTGCATAGTTTTCCTATTATTCTATGCATTACCTTCACTTTTGCTTTTTTTACCCTTCCTATGTAAACGGCCTTTCTTGGGGTTTTTACTTCTGTGCTGGGGAGAGGGCAGTCTGGGGAAATTGGCCCCAAATTCATTGGTAGTACTCAGCCTGTGAAGATCTCAAAGTCTGATAAATATTAGGTGTATTATTCTTAAAAGTCTTCACGTGGTAAGTACGTTTATAGCTATTCTAAGTGTATTTAATGCAGTGCTATAGCAAATGCAATAGCACAGCTTAAGCCAAGACCTTACAAACACAATTGTGCAAAGATCTTACAAGACTGTGCAAACCAGAAAGCCCTTCCCTTTGCCTGGGTCTCAGAACTTCAGGAGGACGGACTCATCCTCCTCTTTTACATAAGGTAACGCTCTAACAACGTGGGAGAGAAAGTTCAGGTAGAAGAGAGCGCTAAGCAACTGAAGAATGCGTTAAATAAAAAAAATACCAAAACCAAACCAAAACAGAAACCAGCTTATTATTTTTCTTAGCGATATGCTCATTCATATGCTTTACTAAGTTTATAATCAGCAGTACTGCCTGTACCTGCCTACGGTGCTCCCCAGCACAACACCATGTTCCAGTCCTGAACACGTACTCACCCTCTTTGCTGACACTTGGGAGGAAGGGTGAATCAAGTACCACACGCTGTGCTTAACGTCAGACTAAATGTCGTCTAGATAAACAAACATACTGTATTTTGGGTTTCTTTCTACTTGGATTACTTCTCTTGGTGGTTTTTTTAAAGAAGTAGTTGCTTAACTGGAACAGTGCACTCAGACTCTGAAAGGTGAATCATATTGTTATTTTAATGTTTTCCTTCTAGTCACACTGCAATCCCCTAACAGTTTACTCATTATTTTTATTATTAGTCCTCCATTTCAAAGATGGGGATGAGCCATCTATTATTTATTGCTATTAGCAGAGTTAACAACCCGCTAAGTGTTTTGCTAGTATTTCTACTACTGGCAGGTGGGGAGTCCTCTGAGAACTACTAAGTTAGTATGCTGATACTCGTCTTGTCACAAACTTTACAGAATGAGTCAATGCAAATGTGTGCAGCTAAAAACAACGAGCTAACCCCTCCCATTTCCTAAAATGTGACCACTTACATTGGTGAGCAGAAGCCATGTGAATGCTATGATGAAGCTTTGCTTCACATGGATTACATTTGTGGTTCTGCTTTTTTCTTTTTTTGTGGCTTTGACCAAATAATGAACGAAATTTAATTTGTGAGCACAGTGGTCATTAATTCAATTTCAATAGTACTGAAATTGTCAGCTAACACCTTTTGAAAGTTCCTAAATACCAGTGAATACAAGTGGAAATTTAAATGTATCTGTATTGATTTCAGTGTGTGAGTTTCAGAAAGTTATACCTGTGCTTCTGTTCTTTGGCGTAAATAGGGGGTGACACCAGTAGTGTCAGCACAGAACTACACAATCTAGTTCGGGGTTTCTTTGCAGTCATAGAAGATTTCTTTTCTAAGTACTAAGCAGTGTAAAAAGGGCCACTCAGATTTTCTGGGGGAAGGTACCATGTATTGGCAAAGTATTAATACCCTCACATTATGATGTACTATAAATTTGGTTTTTTAAAAGGCACATGCACTGGCTTGGAGGCTCTGGCAGGAGCGTGAGCCCCCTGGCTGCTGCTCATTAGCATAAAGGCAACCTCAGCTGGCTTACTTATCTCGGAACCTTCCTCCAGACATCCTCGGTATGCATATATTTCCACACATGTGAATGTGCCAGTTTTCTCTTCAGAGACCTAACTGTCTCTGTTTGCCGTTCTGTTCATCAAATTTGGAAGGTCTTTCTTCAAATTGGCATTGTCCGCACATCAGATCAACACACAATATTAATCACAGACTAGCTAAAGCTTTTACTTCAGAATAGGAGTAACTACTACTTAATAAGAGGGTTCAGTTCTGCTGAGAGTGCCTAATATTAATTTGGCTGCATATCAGTTTCAGCCACTGCAGTCTCAAGCTGAGAAGAAAAGCCTCATTCACCTAAATGGTCTTATTTATTAGCCTCTTAAAAGTTTCCACGAGTATGTGTTCAGGACTTTTCAACAGAACTGCTATTTTTCTCCAGTTTTACTCCTGTTCACATTAATTTAGAGAGGAGGAAAGTCTGTGTCATTTGCCGGGTGTGTGGTGCTTCCAAGGTAAAAGGTGGTTTTGCATCCTGAGGGGATGGGGCATGAAGAACTTGTATTTCCCCAAACACAGAGAAGAAAAAAAAAATTAACTAAATGGTATTTCCTCCATCCAAACAGTAGTCCCTACCTGTTTGGCTCACTGTTTCCTTGAAGGGTTCACAGTCACAGCATGTGGCAAATGTTTCCTATACTGTGCCCAGAATGGCCTCGTGTATTAGAAATAAGTACAGCTGGATGACTCTGATGGGATGCCAAAATGATTAAGAAGGACACAGTTGCTACCCATCTTTTCTTTGACTAGTCCTGTGCAGGGGAAATAATACAACCATATTTTTGCTCTGGGGAGTTACAGTTCATTGAGTATAGACCTGACAAAATAATGGGCAGCCGAGGGCTTAGACCTAAAAGTAAAATCAGGTACCCAGGAAAGCATCTGCAGAGACACAGGCTCAATTTTTAAGAAATCTGGGAAACAAAATTTCAAACCTAGATACAGAAAACTCCAGCAACTCCAGGGTGTCAGCAAGTAACCCAACCCAGAGAACTGGGACGGTTCATGATACGTACCCATCCTCCAAGAGCACAGTGCTTCTCTCTTGTGCATTACTATAGCTGCAACGGAAATAGTTGTCATTTGCTATAAACAACCATATTTGAAACCAAGATTGTAGTATGTTCTCTTGTGTGCAATTAACTTTAAAACCCATTTTCAGGTTGCTGTGTGGTAGCTGCAGCTTTCCAGACAGCTGGGGAGGGTTAGATAACCAGAGCACATCTGCTGGTTTTCAGTCTGTCTGCTGAAGTGACATCTTACAGTACCACTGTTGAGTCACCATTTGGGGTGGGGTTGGTTTTCTTTTTCCTTTTGTGGACAGAAAAAGAGCCAGCTTGCAATCGGGACAATAAAGTAACTTACAGTGGCTTGAAATTCAACACCTGGCCAAATCCACGTATCCTGTTGTTATTCTACAGTCCGCATGTTTGGCAGCGTATAGAAACACTGACAGAAATGCCTAACTAAGGAGTGAAGTAACCTGTTACAGCTGGTCAGCACTGAGATTGAGTTTACGATTAAAGCAATATATATTATAACAATAATTATAATATTATTATATATAAAATATAATTATTATATGTGTTGTCCATAACAATATATATGAGTGATTTTAGACTGAAAAAAAATGAAAGAGTGCTTTCTAAGAAATAAGATCAATAAAATGCTTAAGAATATACACATTTCCTTAGCATTTCCCCATTGCTCTTAACAAAGTTAAATGTAAACTTTGGTTAATAAATGTAAAAAGCTACTATATCCCTTTTAAAACCAGCGACGTTAAAGAAAATAGAGTGACCTTTCTGGTACTGGTAGAACATCTGTGGAACTGGAATTTCCTGGTGGCTCTTGGCTTCTATCATACTGAAACTTACCAAACAGGTTTTGTTTCTTTTTCAAAACCTTATCTGGCATAACAATTACTGTAAACTTTTAAAAGATTTTTTTTTTTTAACGTAAATGAATTCTTGGCTTTCTTTTCCGACCTCTACTCTCCTGTGAGCCTTAAACAAAAATGTTTTACGTTGTCTGGACTAAACTAATAACCAAATGTCCAGCCAAGAAAAACAATTGTATCTTGGCTTTCATTAAAGAGGTTAAATGCCGGAATTTGTTTAGACAGGTCCTTTTCTGCATACGGGTAAATAAGTACCGTAGTTGTACTCAGGGCTTGCTGTAGAGGTAGTTTCCATTTAAAATCAAACCACCAATAGGAAAAAAAACCACACCAAAACCCAAACCAAAACCAGAAATCATGGGATTGATTTCAAGAGAGGCAGATCTGAGATAAATCTTGTAAAGTGCTAAATGAAAGTCAGATACCTCAAGGAAAACTGATATAGATGTGAAGTAAGCCACCTTTCATGATATAAGGCTCCTTTTGACCACTGCTTTATCAAGATCCTTTTTATATGACAAAGAAATTTTCCTGATCTACTGATGATGAAATTCCACATGCAAAGTCATGGAAAAATTAAGAGCAAACTAAGAAGAGTTTATTTCTGATTTGGTTTAGTTAACAACTTCCACATCATGATTGCCCTTAATTTTTTTTCTTCAGCTTACTTAGTTCTGTAGTATTCACGGTTATTTTCTGCCATCATGTTCAGTTCTGACGTTTTTTTTTCTTTTTTTTTCCCTTTTTTTTCCTTTCTCATTTTTTTTTCTTCCCTTTATGAGTAACTCTTTCTGCCTATGGATGAAGCAAACCCTGGAGAATACAAAGTACTGCTACGTAGCTGGAGCTAGTCAAGGTATTGATCTCATTCACTCTAGGATACATCTGCAGGTGACTTTCTTTACCTGGGATTTATAAACAAGATTGGGATTACCTAACATACCTGCGCAGGAGATGAGATGAATCCTTACTCTGTTCATGCTCCTCCTGTGAGTGCGAGATTCAGTGTTGAGCCTAGAAGGTCTTTGAACAAGTCATCAGTCATCAGAACAAATTACAAGTGGTAACATACATGACAGGAATTATAGGCACCAAAATTCCCAAAGGTATTGCAACTGCTGACATGACTTCCCATTGTTTATTACCAGATGGAGAGAGAAAGGGAGCTGGAAATAAGCAAATATACAACTCTGTGAAAATGAAATTAAGCCAGGTAGTGTTCTCTGGGGCTGTCAGTCTGTCCTGGCAAAGACAAGCAGGAAGATGCAAAGCTGAAGACCAGCTGAAGCAAGTTGAATTAAAATTAGCCCTAGAGTAGCACCTAGGAGACCAGGCTGGCATAAAGTCCTCTTGTATGCCACACTCTAGCCAAGCACTGTGACTTTCGAAGCCAAAAAGGCACCTCAGGTGGCCTCAGTCCTGATGAGGTGACGGGTGAGATGGTGTCCGAGACCAGTTTGTTCCAGACAGCTTGTTCCTGCATTGAGAGCAAGGCTAATAAACAGAGGACTGGAGAAATCTGAAAGGAAAACATCTTTGACTGAAGTAGATGGCACTGGATGATTCAGAGCAAACTAGAGAAAAAGGACTTGACATGCTGGTGGGTTTGGGAGGATCATGTTTCTTCAGAGGACTGTCTGTGTAGCCTGGAATTAGATCCACTAAATGTTGTGCACAGGTAAACCAGGATGCAGGCACTTCATCACTGGATGAGCCCTAAACTGCAATCCGTTTCTTTTCATAACCCAGTCTCAAAAATAAAACCTGCTACTCAGTTGCTACCTAAAACCACCCGAGCCCGAGCTGCTCAACACCCGTCTGTTGCTAGAGTCCAGGCGGGACCCAGACACAGGGGAGACAAGTAAATTCCTAGGGATGGAGCCAGAAGAGATTTTCTTTTATATTGAAGCAGATGGACCCTCTTAATATGCAAGATTCAACATCCGCTCTGTGAACAGGATATTGACCTACACATGTCCTTCTTAGGCTTTGAGCATTCAGCTTCACATGTCCTCTTCCCTGGAAAGTGTCCTCACCTCTGGGAGAAGCTTAGGCGCAGGGCTGCTCTTCTGTCAGTCTTGGAAGTGAAATCGGGTATTGCATGTAAACAAAAATAAAAGAAATAAAAATAGAATAAAAGAAATAAAAAGCAGTGCAGGGGGCATGGGGAAAGTTTTTCTCTTCTTCCTGTTGTTTTGTTCTTTCCAGGCTTTCTGAACAAGTAGTGTGACCGTCTCTGGCATTTGAAAAATTATGTCTAGTATGGTGTAATGGAACCTGTCTTTATTGCCAAGACATTGTGCCTTTTAGTGTTATTTTTTTTTGTATTTACCCAGGTATGCACTAGCTAACTAAACACAAACATATATTGCTGTACTTCTCTTCCATTTCTCTGTCATGAAGATAGTAGAGCTATGTAATGGTCTAATTTGCAATGATAGTCTAAATAAAATATTTTTATCTAAAAGTGCATGATTTTTTAAAATAAACTTCATAAAATTCTACACTGAATGAAGGCATAAAACTATATTAATTGTTTTTAAGTACCTAGTGAGAGTCATGTACTATTATTTTTTGGATGCCCAACTTTTAATTTTTATAAATGGCTGACATTGCAAAAATGGCACATGTCCACATGCAATGCTCCATGGCGCTGGGAGGATTGGTACAAAGATAAAATGGAGGAATTTAGAAAAAAATTAGTGGTGAAAGAATACTAAAACAGGGGCAGGTCATTACTGTTAGCTAAAAGGCTTCTGTTTAAAGATTGCCTGGTGCTGTTAGACACACACCTTATTTGGCTCTGCTGCAGTCAGTCAGTTAACACCTTCTCTAAAGAAATGTTCTGCAGGTTTTAACGTTCCCTTAATTGTGGTGACAGAACTAAGAATAAATATTGTGCTATCTTTGTGGCAATGCTAGTGATAAAAACAGCCTAGCTGAAGAAAGGTAGCATTTTGATACATGAAATAAAATATGCTTTTGGTGGTTTAGCTTGCCAACAGTAGCCGGCAGTAGCCAATCCCTACTGTCAACCTTTTCCATTTCTGGTGAATAAAGATTATTTTAAGGCTTACACTAATTCTCAAGACATCTAGGATTCACTGGTTTTTAAATCTGACAAGGTACATGCCCTTTTTAGAGTAGAGGTGGGGGAAGTTGAACTTGACTGTCACACTGAGGGTAACTCCTCATCGAGGCAGAAAAGATGCGAAGCGCCTTGTTCACCCCAAGCAGTGCCCTCCAGCCTCAGCCGAGCTGCAGGAGACAGGAGATGTCCCCTCTTCGCTCTCCCCTCTGCATGCTGGTTGGGTCAAGGCCACTGTGTGTGTCTCCAGTACTCACCAGCCCCAAGTGGCCACTGCCAACCTGGTGTGCAGCCCCAGTGTCCTGGTTTGAGGTACCACGACGGCCAGAAGACCACTGTGCTGGAGAGCAGCCCCCTCAACCGAAGCCACCTGAGACTAACTCTGCAGGGCTGGCAGTATCAGGAAGGATTGGGCAGTGTCGCCTATCACTGTGACTCTCCCTCAGTCCTGCTTTGCTCTGACAGGATGTATTTTCTTATCTGTATGCAATAGAAAGGGATTTTGAGACCGAGACATCCTGCATTGAGTCAGGACTTTGTTGATACCGGGTTTGTGCTCTTGTAATTCACTAACCTTGGATGGACACCATGAAATCACCCGGATGCTGAGGTTACACAGAATAAGATGGTTCACTTGCAGTATAAGCACATAATGTAGTTTGAGCTCCATTTAGCGCGTATGAAGTGTCTGGAATGTATTTTAATACTAATTGTAGTGACTGTACTACTCATGACAAAAATGTCTGGATTACAGTATCTCGTAAATTACTATAGTAAGCAGGGTGTGTGCTCCCAAAGGAAGAAAAACAGTCGCAGCTGTCTGGCAGTAATAAACCTAAAAACTCAATTTATTTTACTTGTAGGCCTAAAGAACAGCCTACACAGACTGGATGAAAATGCGTTATGCAGTGGGTACTAGTGGCTTCCCGCTATGATTTAGGCAAGGCTGTAGGCGTATTGTAAGAGAACACTAGGATATGGTTGCATACAGGGGCAAGAGATATTTGAGACAATTGATGTGTGATGCATAACTTCCTTTCTTTCAACTTTAAAATGGAAATGAGCCTCCTGATCTGCATGTTTCTGTTTATCTAAGTTATCTCAGACTTTTTTGCCTAGTAAAAGTCAGTGTGGATGGCCTTGTTTCAGAATAATATTTGCATTGTTCCTATTTAAGTCAAGAATTAGATGAAAAAAGGGATAAAGACATTATTATGTTGAACTAATTTTCCACAAGGAGAGGTTTGTTGTTCCATTTTAGGTAAGGTAGCAATTCAACTTTTCAGGGCGGAAAAGGCCTAGGAGACTTATGAAAGGGTTTCATTTCCATTTCTTGTCAAATCTTCTAGCACTGCTTGTGTCACTCATACTGAACGCAGACGTATTGCTTTGCAGGTGGGATGAGATTGTCGGTTGTTCTTGGGAGAATAGTTTAAAGGTTTTAGCTTTATTGTGTTTTAGTTTTGTCACTAGGTGCTGTTTTTAGCTCCTTAGAGTGATACTCATTTAGGCTTCTGGGTTTCCCCCAGGAGGTGCCGGTTCGTGGACGTCCCAGTAAGAAAAGTGCTCAGACTCTGTAAAGTATCACTCACAATGCTAATTATTAGAGCTAAAACAGTTTCTTCCACCATCTCCTGCCGTTTTTCTATCATTACCCTCTCTTATTTTTTCTACTCCTCCCTTTCTACTCTCTCTTCTTTCATTGGCCTTCCTGTTTTCCTATTTTTCCCCCATTTCTCTAGTTCCAATCAATTTTATTCCACACCATTTTCTTATTCTATTTTTGCCAGTATAACAAAAAATATTCTTCATCTCACTTGCCTTTTAGTGCATTGCCCTGTGCTTTTTGTGATATAGGTTCTTTGGAAAAGGTGGCCTGTCTTCCCATTTGTTTACAAAGTACTTGCCATAGTAGGGCATTTGGATAAAGTCACACTGAAATCAATAGCCCTGTGATATTTTTCTGCTTTTCATTTCCTCTGGACAAGTTAATATTTAACTCCAGTAAAGCCATACTGTGGCTA
The DNA here is from genome assembly GCA_028565335.1 of Limnodromus scolopaceus. NCBI lineage: Eukaryota > Metazoa > Chordata > Aves > Charadriiformes > Scolopacidae > Limnodromus > Limnodromus scolopaceus. The sequence continues at coordinate 42,117,477 of JAOXNO010000020.1, read as the reverse complement.
ATCTTTTTTTTTTTTCCCCTTCTTTTTTTCCCCCCAGTATGTCTCCACTGAGTATGTGGCCAGTGCCAGGACTGCAGAAAAAGTTCATGGATCCATGCCATTCTCTTTTCTGTGCTACTGCGTTCCCAAGGCTTTCATGGGCTTCCCTAGCCACTTTGCTTCTTCACATCTAACACGGAACACTCTGTCCCTTCTTACCATCTCCTTGCTATGTGAAAAAACAGTGCTTACTCTACGTGGAGTCTGATCCCTGGTTCTGCTTTTCACAGCTCATTTTTAAGATTTTTTTTGTTTTGCTCTAAGCTAATGTAGACAATTTCAATTTGCCTAGAAGCCACTGTGCTAAACTTCTGCTAATGTTCTTTGTCTAACAAAAAATGTGCTGTGTGAACCTCTTATAATGCACTGTAGAGCACCGAAATTGCATCACGGAGCCTCAAATCTGCCCAGCAGCTGGACTCCTTATGGCAGGGATATGATCAAATCGGGGCTGAGCAGATCTGAAGCCAGGATTTGCCTGTTGAACTGTAGCACTGGAATTGATTTAGTGAGAAAAAAATGCCAATTGCCTCTTGAAATACACTTAAATATTAATTGACCGTGTTTTACCCAACAGCCTAATCCTTTTCTGCAGATTGCCATTGAAGACTCAAGCTGACATTTCATGCTACCTGCCATTTTTTCAGTAAAGGCAGAGAATCTTTTATCTGGTAAGCGATGAGACATTTAAAAGGTAGGGTAGTGTTTTGGTTTTTTTTTTCTCCAGCTCAGGCTCATTGGTGTACGCGTTTTGATGTTGATAAACTTTTATTTCTGAAACTACACAGAGTCCAGGCTACTGTAACTTGTATTGCTTTGATGTGCTTTCTTTAATCCTCCTGCCTGGCGCTTTTCAGATGTCAGCTCTTGAGATTTAGCATCAGTCTGAGTCACCCTCCCAATCTTCTGGTGTGCCTCTGATACTGACTGGTTTGCACCATGACGTCGGAGAAACCTGACATCAGACAAATAGAGCAATACTTCTCCTTTGGAGTTACGAAGTGCGAATAGCATGCAGTATCTGCACAGAGATCTGCAAGCACCAGTGGATATGTACATTGGGCTGCATTTACAGGCAGCATTTAAAATGTTGTTGGAAGTATGTGCCTGATTCCCTACTCTGGGCTTAAGGGCCAGGCTGCACAGAGAGCTGAACAACTGGCACAGGGAGTTATCAGCTGCATGGGGCTGGCCAAAACGATAGTATGGAGAAGGGTTTGTCTCCAACCCAATAAAGCTGGTGCCTTCTTTAGAGAAGAGCCCAAATTCCTGTGCAGGCAGACAAACGTATTTCCTATTCTTTTAAAAAAACAGAGGGTGTGTTGTTCTTCCAAGACAGAGGGGAGGGGAAGGGAAGGAAAGCTTTCTGAGTGTGCCTACAGCAGCGTGCACAGCAGTTTATGCAGACTTAAAAATTAACTAGGCGCTGAGTTATGGAGCATGGGCCATGCCAGGTGGAAGCAGATATATAGATTCACATGTTCAGGTAAAGGATGAAAGACCAAAGATAAGACTATGATGGAAAGAAGATGCCTCTAACTTCAGGTGCAGTGGGGCAGGGACATATTTTTCGATATAACTATCTAAGTTCCCACCTTAGGTGCTTTCAGATATTTTTGAAAATTGGCCAAGGCTAGCGGCTTGAAAAACAAATTGTATCATAGTCGTTTACTGCAGTTTAGGCTATACCAAACATGGGAAAGAAAATTGGAGCCAGTGCTGTTAATGTAAAAAAAACGTTTCATGGTCACTTTTTGTTGCTCGTATTTTTCCTTCCATTACCTTTGCCAACAAATGACACAGAGCACTCGGCAGAAAGTGAAATCATTTTGGTGGAATTATTTTTCCTTCTTTTTTCCAGCAATTAAAGTGAGTAGCACTTAACAAACATTAATCAAATACTGCCTTCTGCCAAAAATCATTTATACTACTATAACCCCAATGCCTAAATATAAAGAATAATACTTCCATTGGTATATTCTGATGCCCCGATTCTAAACCAAGCTTTTCCATGGGATTCTTAGACTACATATGAGGAATTAAGTTCCCATCAAAGGCCTGTGTTATGTGGTTTCTCAGTCTAAACTATTCTAAGTACCTGTTCCTGTCCAAAGAGACAACAAGTTACACAAACACAGACACATCTAGCCTTTTTCACAGTAGTTTTAAAAAGTAACATGTAAGTCCAGACATACAGACCTTCCTAGGCAAGAGGAAATGATCATTGAAAATAATCACACAAAACAGACTTGTTTTCCTACAGTTCACCATTATAGCCACCTTTACAACAATCTTTAAATGGCCAAAAAGTCAAATACCTTCTTAGAGCATCACATAGGAGAAGATTGACCTGATTGTGCTGACTCCTCTTTGTGTCCCAAAAGGGACTTGTAAAAGCACAGACTGATATTCCTTTTGACTGCACTCCAGGAAAAAGCGGGGAACCACCTCCTACCATCCCACAGTCATATTACACAAATGGATTAGTTTGAGGATATGAGCAGAGCCAAACGCTGGTCACGACAGGATTGGAAAGTGCTATGTGCCTTCATTATTTCCCAGGTTTTTGGAGGTTTTTTTTTGGTTTGTTTTTTTTTTTTTTAATCACTGTTCCCAGCTTCATCTGGGCTAATTGATCCTCCAAGAAACAACTGCCAGTAATGGGCAGGTACCCCTACATTACATGTAATAAGCAGCCTGCCCACCTCAGAGTGTAATTCTGTTATTAATGTAAGAAAACATTTGAAAAAAATTAATCCCAGACAGATGTCTAAAATAACAGAACAAGTGAAAAAAGGGAACAACATGTTGGGACTTTGTAGGCACTGATGTTTGTGGGGGTGAAAAAGTGGGTATGTGCAACATGGGAAATTGAGTTACAGCAAGCCTCAGGTATTATTTAAAACATTCAGTTCATAAGAAATGGGTTATCTGACTCTGAAAATTTTTATCTTCAACTCTCATTCCTTTGGAGTGGTTTTGTAACTGTGTAAGTGCTGGAGGAATATAGAAAAACAGTGATATGTGCTGCTGTGGACTGCAGGAGGTCTCTGGTCCAACCCCCTGCCCCAGGCAGGCTCAGCTGTTGGGGTCACACACAGTTGCTCAGGGCTTTATGTGGCCAGGGCTTGAAATCCCCCAAGGACAGAGAAGGCACAGCCTCTCCAGGCAGCCTGTCCCAGTACTTAGTTGTCCTGCCATGGAAATTCCCAGTCCCCACTTTATCTAGCTGGAAACTCTCCTGTTTCCATTTATGGCTACCGTTGGCAAAAAGCCTGGCACCTTGTGCACTCCTTGTAGGTAGAGTGGGCACCTTGAAGCTGCCCTTCTCCATGCCAGTTCTTGCTGCCTCTCCTCACAGTGCCTGTTGAAGCCTTGCTTGTGTACATCCAGGCCAACACCACCTACCGCTCTACCTTCGTCCACAAATCCAGTTATTTTGTCACAGATGACCATGCAGTAGGTCAGGCAGCATTTAGTCTTGGTTAATCCTTGTTGACTGTTCCCAGTCCCTGTCTTCTCCCTCTTGTCCTTGTACATGCCTGAGAGCTCTTGCTCCACCCATGATTTTCCCAGGGACCGAAAAGGAGGCCAACAAGCCTTTAAGTTCCCCAGACTGTTCCATTTGCCCTGCTCTGAAGACGGGTGCCACATTTGCTTTGCTTTGGTCATTGGGGGCCTCCTCCAGTCTCCACGACCTGACAGAACTGAATGACAGCAGACTTGTGAGGCCACCAGACAGAATCCTCAGATTCCAGATAGAATCAGATAGAATCCCCAACTGGTCTCAGGGGCACGGGTAGGTTGAGGGCTCACTTGAAAGCCACCAAGTACCTCAGCCTCTGTCATTAAATCACTGCCCCCTATCCAGCAGTTGGTCCAAATATGCTGTTTAACCTCCACTGGCTGAAAGAAATTGGTGATTAGTGCTGAACCACTAACTATAGCACCTCAGACAGAGCTGTGTGAAATCTTTTTATATGTTGATTGTCATTCTGTTCCACTGTGACTGTCACTTTCCAGTGTTTTCTGCTCTTAATATACTTTTAATTTTTTGAGAGACTATTCCAGTCTGTGCTATTCATCTTCAGACGGCGAAAGGTAGCCTTGTTGAGGGTTTTCCCCTCTCATTTAAAAATTTCCACGTGTGACTATTTTTAATGCTAGAAAGATGCTTAGTTGGTGGAAATTTCTCATAGTTTCATGCAAATTAACTGAAGTACACGGATTACACAGCTGAGCTGCCAGTCTGGCAGATTTAATATATTGTGAGTGTTCTTCAGGCTACTAGTAAAGATTCAGTCTTCAAAGGTCAAGTCCACTATATTGACTGCAGATTTTGATACATTCACAGGTAAAAGAAACATGACTTCAAAAATACACAAAACCCTAGTGGTATATAGTTCAATGCTGGTTTAGTTAGACCTGAAAAATATTGTGTGAGCTTATGTCACCTTGTGTGAGCTTTGAGGTTTTGGGGACTATATCCCCACAAAGATAGATCAGAGACATTTAGGAATGACTCCTTTTCCCCAGAATATTTATTTCAAGAATTCTTGTGAGAACTGAACGTGACGGTTGCAGCCAAGGGTTCATTCAAAAGAAAACTCTGGACCTCTTGAATTATCCTCTGCCTAAGAAATGACTGCCATGCAAAAACAATTATACTTAAGAGGGTTCGAGATTCTAAATTTACTAAAAAAGTAAGCTAAGGAATAGCTACCAAATTGAGAAACAAAGTCACTCTTTACATACAAAATCTAACCCGTTCTCTAGATCACACTTTCTCTTCAGTAGTTTCTCCCCTCCCACAGAGGTATTGAAGCCTAGAGCTATGCTGAAACATGGAAGAAATTATTCTGCTCATCCTTCCCCTAAGTAAATAAATAAATAAGCATGCCTCTCAGTTATACAACAGGGCAGAAGTGACTGTACTCAATTTAAAACATTTTTGTTCGGTAGCGTTTTATGAAAAGTCCTATAAAACGTAAGAAATATGCTTTAACTGTTGTGTTAAAATACTGAGAACTATTTTAAATTATGGAATTTAACCTACACCCACGACTCAAATTTCTATTTTATTCCGAATGTCAGTCCATTACTCTTACACTTCCTGATTAGGAAGTACCTAGAAAGACTTCAGCTGCTGAGAGAAGCCTAATTTATTTTCCACGTGTATCTGAATATATAATCATTGTATCATTTTAGAAACATTTTCAGATTCAGCATAGACTGCAGAATAAGGCTGGACAGATAATCCACCAAAGGATTCTCTCGCCTTCATACAAAGTTAAAGGGGACTTGCACCATATTTTCAGTCTAGGTATCACTGAGACCTAGGGGATGGGAAGCTGTTGCCAGGGAAGGCAGCCTCCAGGACTAAAGCAATTAAGTACCCTTGTACTCAGTAGGATCTGTAGCCTCATCTGAAAATAGTTTTACTGAAACTTCACTTCTCCCTGTACCTTGGCCACCTGAAGTAATGTATGGCAAGGTCTGTTGGCGTTTCTTTCAGATGTGCCCTCTCTTCCCAGCAAATCATGTCAGGAGGAGAAAAGGAGGCAGAAGACTATGAACCAAGGAGGCAAGGGTGGGAAAAGTCTTGTTTGCTAAAGAAGGAAAAGGTCCATGAGACTGGAGATACTGAGGTACAGAACTTCTTTTTCTCTGCAACCTCAGTTGCAGTGGGTAAGCAAGCAGAAAAGGTTAAAAAGCAGCAAAGGCAAAATGCTTTGACTTGTTCCTGAGAAAACAAAATGAAGTTTTTCTCTGTCCCTTCTGATTTTGGTAATTTGAAGAGAACTGACCTTCAAAGGTCAGTTGCTCTAGGGAGCAGGCTTGGGAGCAGGGGCATTATCTCAGTTACTAAACATCCCGTTTGCTGAGTTTCCTGGGCATGGCAGCTATGCAAATTATATTTAGGGGGGAGGGAGGGAGAAAGAGGGAAGAGTGCATGGTGTTTATACTTCACCTTCTTGCACAAGTCCTTAAAGAAGAAGTACATGAGTTGTATAGTCTGGATATGTACTTTTTCTGAACTCCTTAAGTTTAATTGCTCTCTGTTTTTGAAGGATTTATGTATCTCACAGGCAACAGTTGCTCAGAGCTACGGTGCCACACGCACAGAACAAAGAACAAATGCTTCTGGTCCCGCTGCTTCAAAGTAGGCTCTGGTGTAAAAGTAAAATCCCTTATGCTCTTTGGGGCCACTGCAGCAATAGGAATTGAATACAGCAGGATGCCAGGCTTACAAGTGTGTGATACGTTATTTCTTAAGAGCATCTTCTTGCTCTGCGTGCCCGGCAGAGACATGCCATGCAGGCAGCTAACACAGCACTGCTTGGTCCAGAATAAATTAACCCACTGGGCTCGTTTGGGCTCAAGAGCCCCATGCTGGCAGGAGGGGGCCTGGCCTGGCCAGCCAGAGCTGGTGGGTTGTTAACAACAGGCTTGCCGATTTTTGCAGAAGGACCTACCTGCCTTGAACTTGAAAAGGCCCAAAGGGCAGCTGGGATTTACTAAAAGTTAAGGGGGACAGCATTTCAACTCCTGCTCGTAGAGAAGGTATTACAACACCATCCTAATAATCTAGCAGTTCAAAAAAGGAAGTTAGGGTTTAACTGCCTGGTGCAAGCAACGTGCTTAATTGACATCAGCCTGCTACTACACAGGAGTATGAGCATTACCTACAGACAGATGATGTAAACTCTTCCAGTGTGTTTTCCATACTAAACTCATTTCACATCAGTACTGGGAAATCCCTCTTTTCAGCATCACTAAGAGCAATTCACACAGCTGGTGGCAAAATATACCAAAGATTCACCCATAACTGTTGATGCAAAGCCACAACTTTCACTTTCCTCATCACATACCAGTTGGTAAAATATATTTTGAAGCCGTATGACCTCTTCTGCTCCCCACCCCCATGTGTAGAAGAATCCGGTTGGTGGAAAGGAAGACAGATAAAGGGTTTTGATGTAGACAAACTAATTTCATTAAAGTTAGTGGAGACATTAGTAACTAAACATTTTCTTCTAAAGTATTTGTGAAATATTTCTTGTTTAAACAGGAGAATGAAGGTAGGATCAAGCCCTTGAAAAATAAGAAAAAATATGACAATAGGTAAGATTAATATAATTTCATGGTACAGAAAAATTATATTATTACTTGTATGTGACTATATCTCCCGGGAGGCCTAGGTTCCCAAATCCAGAGGAAATTATGTTTTAAAAGTATAGTTAGACCAGTATCTGTCAGAAGTTGTTCCAACATTCTGTCTTCGAATATGCGACATGGATTTTAACAGGTGGCATCCGCTCAGGGCCTATCCTGGCATGTTTTTCTTAGCTGAATTTTCTTCTATATAATTTTTTTCCCACATAACTTAGTTTTTTGAGAGGAAAACAATATCTTTTAAAATACATTGGTTTGACTTCAAGGAATTAGCTGTGTTATTAACTTTTTTCTTGTCAAGATCTATTAAAGCTATAGAAGACAGGCAAACTAAAACGAATGCTGGTAGATCCTAGAAGAACCCAACAATGTGTAAGACTCCAACAGCAAAGCTCAGCTTCACAGCCTCAGAATTCACATGAGGGCACTGAGCAAAATATTTCCCTGCCTGAAGGGAAAGGGAAAGGTATTGTAAGGTAAGGCACGACAAGGCAAATAACAGAGACCATAATGCAAATACAAAGGATCTGTGTGAGGTTAGTGGCTGACCCACAAAAACAGAAGAAAAAACCCCAAACTGTTATTTGTATCCAAAGAGTAAGAAACTGACTCATTTCAGTTATAAAATAGAAAAATTTCAGGATACATATGAGTAAAATAACTTGATAAAACACATTAGTGTAGACTCTTGAAAACTGAGTAAGAAATCTGGAATAAGTTGAGTGACTTGATTTGGAATAAAGACCATAACCTCAAGGATATTTTCTTTTTATGTCTGCTGTCTAAGGCACCTGGAAGGCTCCCTGCCTGTCAAAAGCCGGTTACTTTTAGTTTACCATACTGCAGTCTAGGGCATTAAAGGCAGAATTATGGAAATTGACATATTGGAAAGAAGAGAATTTGAAAACTGTGGAAAGTGGTCTACAAGATTACTGAAATGTTAAGCTGAGGATGAATGTTGTTGCTAAGTGGAACTGGGAAGCCATTTTATATAATACAACTTCCCATGTTTTAATTGACCGAAGAGGTGCTCACTATATTCTTTCTTTTACATGTTCTATAAGTGACTAAACAAAAATCCACCACTAAAATTCTCAAGAGTAAAATTTTCAAGAAGCTACAAATTAAGACAGCAAAATATTGCAACAGAACTTAAATTAAATCATGGATTTTTTTATTTTTAATGACTGCCACAACCATTCAGAGCTAGAAATAGCACTGAATCTGGAGGAAGGGATTATATCCTCCTTATCAGTACAGAATAAGTATGTTGGAGCAGATGGTCTCTTCTTTCATTTTTATCTTCTAATGCATTCATGTTATAACTCAGATCAATTTTTAATTGTCAGGTCACTTGAAAATGCATCAAGTAATGGCGATCTGGCTCGTTCGTGACCTTAATTATAACCGCCGTGTTCATCTTGAAAGTTTCCTGTTGTTTTTTGTTGTGCTAGATAGAAAGCAGTAAGTTAGTGAAACACATGCTTCCTGTCAAACCAAACCTAAGGCAGGAAGGAGATGAAAGCACAAGTATTAGGTTGCTGGGATCAAATCAGCCTTTGAGCTTAAAGGTTCTCAGCCCGGTGACTCTTAGTGATACAAAATACTTGGTTACCACAATCAGTAAACCAAGGAAACTGTAATTATTAGGGCCACTCAAAATGCTTACGTGTAAGTGGGGACTGAGCTACAGCAGCGCCTTCGATGCACCGAGCCCTTTGGGAAAATTCAGCTAGGGAAAACTGAAAGACAAGTCAGGGACTTTTGAATAGCATACGTGTTACTTCAGCAGCAGCTTCACTGGCTATTTGGTAAGCAGAATGCAAGCCAGTTTCCTTCCTGGCTGCCCAAATGATGATGAGGTCACCGTGCGAGGGCTGCTGTAAGCTGGGTGCACGCAGCAGGGACTGGAAAAAGCAGTACACTGAGTGCCCTGGGCAACACCACAGCTGAACCCACCACCACAGCCCCGATTTAACTTCTCTATCCTCTGTCCAGCTTCCAAGTTCAACCCTGCTGCAGGTCCGGTGTGTTGCCTTCTTCCCCAGAGGGAACCTGAAGGTGATCAGAGTAAAAGAGCAGTTTTCTTGTATTAGAGCACCACTGTATTCTGAATTAACACTGATGTTATCATTAAGGTTTTGATTTTTAGCTTTTCCTGACAAGAGCCCAGCATCTTCAGCACGGCACCAAGATTAAGCTTGTTGCTGCAGTATCAGTTTCTCTTTCATGTTTGCTCAACACAGTACTAGACTTTTACTCCAGTCCTCTAAATATCTAGTAGAGAACCGAGACGTTATGAATAAATGCTGATGACGGTAAGGGATGCAAACTAGGTTTCATTTGAGTTTTGTTGGTGCCACAAAGTTGCTTAATTGTAGGATGATGATTATTTAAGCTAAGTTTCTTGGCAGATTCACTGAAATACTAATGTAAGTTAGATTGCTTTCTCTACCCATTATAGCCAGCTATGGTATCTTTTCTGTATGCGTAGTTGCAGTACCTTTAATTAATCTATTAATTTCATTTGGCACACTTGGTACTTGTTCAACAGATTACGAGTTCTTT
>JAOXNO010000020.1:42094507-42107546 GCA_028565335.1 Limnodromus scolopaceus | reverse complement strand
AGGAAGTCAGTTTTAGGGAGGCAGGGATTTTTGTGATACGTTTTCTCCAGAAAAGTGAGAAATGCCTTCTTCTCTTATGGAGAATGTATGCAAAACAGCAACGTTCCCCTGTTTTTCCTTCAGTACAGACCAGAATATACAGTAAGTGTGCATGGAACCTCTCTTGACTTTACCCAAACAGTATCATTCACAGCAGAGATACAGGCATTCATTGCATTATACAGACGAGAAGGTACAAAGCAGGCTGGAATAGGTAGGTAATGGGGCTGGTGCTCCAGCTGCCCAGCAGATTTCAAGCAACTGAGTCAACAGTGCATCCTGTGCAGAGAGCTTCACTATCACTTTTTCAATCTATATGAACTAGCAGATCTGGTCTGACAGAAGCGACTCATGTAGCTTGTCTTTAGGTGGAAATTCTTAAAATCAAATACCTTCATTTCTGCTAAAATAGAACATGATTTTCTGGAATTCCCCAAAACTATATGCAGTGAAGTTACACCTTCTTGTAGCTTGTGGTAGAGCACAACTGTCTTTAAGAGCATTCTTGTAGAAAAGCCAAAGGGTGGGGAAGACAGGGTATTTCCCTCCACTGTCCCAGCTCGTAGGCTTTAATTACCTGATTATGCATCATGTGAGAGTCTCTGAAGGCTCCCTAAACAGCTTTCAGGTGGTTTTGAAGGCAGGGGTTGGCAAGAATAGGCCCTATTCCAGATTAAATTGCTTGCCTCCCTAGCCGTTTGCATGATCAACGGTAAGCAGTTTTGGGGCACACCTTAGGAGAAACTTCATGACAAACTACCTTTGTAAGAAGTACCTGCTGCCATTACAGCAACAGTTCAAGAAATAAAGAATTTAGTCTAGTTTGCCATTTGCTAGTGCCTGTAATGAATTCTACTGTCATCTCAGGAGTAAGATAAGAGACCTGGCAGTAACTACGCCTGACAAACCTGAACTGATATGGAAAGAAGTATCATCCTTCAGAGTGTCCTGTTTTCTCATCACTGTGCTTCTGTGCCACACTGCAACACCTCAACTAAGCAGGGACCTAACCTGGAGCAAAACAAATCCAGATTTCCTCCTTTCCCTTCCACCAAAAGAAGCAAATAAATAAAAATCAGCTGCACCAGTTAAACATAAACAAGCTTAGACACATGAACGAATGGACACACAGAGGAAAGGTAGCACTTGGCTCAGCCGCGGCTTCAGTTGTGTATGGCAACCTACAGTAAAAACATTTTAAGTCTTCATCAGTAGGATTTTTTGGTAGTGCTTTTAGAAGGATTTCAATTATAGGAAGAGGCAATATCATTTAGAAAAATAATTTTATTTTTGCATACTCAATGTTAAAATAATCTGGAATGCAAGTTGAGCTTGACCGAAAGCAGAAACCAGCAGTTCCATTGGTGACATTTAGACACTACTACAGTTCTTTGAAAGTTTTGAGAAACTTGAGTCATTTTGGATCCAAAAGCAAGACTCCTGACACAGTAAAAAGTGTGAAGTTACAAATCTACCTCTCTTTAGGCACAAAACTGAAGTTTCCCTGAGAAGATGTAATTACAAACTAGTGTATAAACTTTATATCACATTATCAGGGGAGTTTAAGAGAACAAAAGCAAGATTTGGCTACCAAATTTAAACACAAGTCCTTAATACTCCACGCTGAAGATGAAATTTTCAGAAGGATTAAGAATTACACATTACAAAACTAGAGCAATCAGATTTAAGTTAAATGATGACAGCTGGCTTTGGTATATTCCCTTTTGTATAGTTTTCAGATCAATTCTAATGTTATTTTCCTGAGATCTTTCTGTACTCAGTATGAAGTCTGTGCAGTCCAGCTGCTTTTTTCCCTTTTTTCCCTCCCCGTTTCACCTTTCCATTCCAGCTGGCATTATGTTCATGGGAAAAAAATGAGGAATAACCATGAACGATATGCATTTTCCAAGCCTTAAAACAAATAGTTTAGCCAAACTATTACGATTAACTACACCCTTTAGATAATAAATATTGCAAATAGTTACCCTTCCAAAAATTGCTGTCTTCAATTTTGTCCCCAAATTTCCAGGCCTCAGTGTGCAACACAAGGAATCCCCATATCCACTTGATACATGTATTCTCTCCCCCTTGCCCATGGACAAGGTGGGATGGGTGTCATCACCACCATACCAACACGGTGAGAACTGTTATACCCATAGTCAGCACCACCACCATCCATCTTACGTGTTAAAGTACATAGCTGTGCAGTGTTTGTACCTATGTTTCGTAAAAGGAGCATGCAGTGTTTCAGTTCTTTCGCAGATACAAAGCTTTGTGTCGCAAATGCTCTTCCAAACATTTCACTGCAAAAGGGTCAACATCAGTGTCAAACTTATTAGCAAAGAAGTGGTGGTTTCGTAGGATCCAGTTCAGGTCTCCTGCCCCAAAAACACAGACAGAGCGAACATGAATTCCACTGCATGGTGGGTAGGGTGCACCTTTTGATATGTCACCTTCAAAGTACTGCCACTTGACAAACCTGGCCAGTGCATTCATGTCAGAAACGTCATACTTGACACTGGAAGAAACTGCACCCGGGACTTCAGGGATTCTCTGAATTGTTGCCCATAGGTACTCATCTGGGCTGTAAGTGTCTTTTGCCCACTCAATTAACTTAAGTATTTTGCTGCTTTCTAATACATATTCTACAAATCTTCTACTAACTACGAAATAGGCACTACCAGAGAAAATTGGAGTACTGAGAGGTGGTAGTTCTTTGTCTACGCCTGTGTTCTTTATTTTACCATCAATAATCTCATGGTGTTTTTTCCACCTTACTTCTTTATAAATGGGCATTTTTTCTGTTTCCAAGCTGTTTTCACCTTTAAGGGCTTTTAATTTCTCTACTATTTCCTGGTTGGTCTTTATAGGAAAGTCCATGCCACAGAGGTTTATTAGATATTTCCAGTTTGAACTTCTTCTGTAGAGATCTTTCATGCAGTTAATGTCTGCCTGCACCCTGCTCCATGAAGCATATACAACACTCTCTAACTGGCTGGAAATAAAGACATTATCAAAACATGAGACTATTCCCTTCACAGCAGCAAAAAAGGATTCTGGAGACTTTTTGTCAACATGAATGCAGTAAAAATTCTGAGGGGCATAGATTGATCTTAGAAGTCGGTCAAGCATCTCAATTTTGTGATAAACTACTATTGAGTAAGCAATTGGAAATTCTGCTTCTTCAGTGCTGAGAGGTTCCATAATGTATTTCCTAGTCTTGGTGAAGGAGGCACAGTCTGCTGTCATGTTAATATAATCATTTGTTGTTAGTCTGTGGCGTTTCTTAAATGACGTTAGCAACATCTCAAGCTTTACTTTTTGAATTTCTTGTATATCCCCTTCTATAATCTTGGTGCAGTTAACATTGCCAATAGGATCTTCTTTTGTCAGCTCTAGATGTCTCCGATTTAAGAAGTGGTGTTTCTGGTTAACTTTTAAAACCGAAATGATTACTAAAATAAGAGTTAGACCCAAGAAAAGCCTGAAGCGCGAGTTGTGGCAAAACCGTAATTTCCTCTTCAGCATTTCAAATACCAAGTAGCTTTGCAGGGCTGAAAAAAATGCCCTCCACTCTGCTCATATCAGCTTCAACAACGTCAGAAAAAACAGTTTGTGTTCCTCAGGAATTTGGTGGATTTGTCAGAGAGATGGAAGGAAAAATCCTAAAATAAAATGAAATATGACTGTCATTCAAAGACCAAAAAGGTTTCTTTAAAAAAAAAAAGTTTATAATTACATGGTTATTTTGTGACAATAAAAAATTGAATAGTTCAGCCAAAAATATTCTGCTGAAAATAAGAAATTAATGAATAAAATTATTTTTCTAGAAAAAGATTGAGAGAGGCAGACAGTTTTCATGAGACACTATTTCTGTAGTACTAAGACTACAAACCAAACTTCAGTAAGAAAACAGAGCTGATTCAGCGGCATCTGACAAAAGAAAAGCCAGTAAGCCACATACATTACTGAGAAGCAAGTATTTGATGTTAATTCACACTTCAGAGTTTGACAAGAATCTTTTATACTCGCTTCAGCAGTGACATAGATTTCATTATAATTATAACTTACCACTCACTTCCTGGATGCTAGCCATGCTTTATCATCTCACCAGGAAAGCAGTCCCTGAAGCCTTTCGAGATTGAGATACAGTCTCTTCAATGTCCTGCAGATGAGCTCAGAAAGATCATCAAGAAAGAGCTGATGAGAAAGGGAGAAAGAAATTAGTATAGCATAGCTCTTCAACTTTCAGAGTTCTGAGAACAGCTGTGACTGAATTGCTGAAGTACCTTTTTAAGGTAAAAGGCAATACTTATGGCCTATCTCTAAAGCTGATTTGTGTTAAGTCATTGCAAATGCACAAATCTAAGAGCACAGCAGTGTTGTGTTACCATCGGTTAAACACTCATGTTTTTATGATTCAGCAATTGCTTTTAAGTGGAAATATGCTGCCAGGTTGATTGCAACAAGATTTATAATATGCCAATTTTATTTTCGTCTTTATTTCACAGGCACTACATCATTTTAATTTATTAGCCTGTTTCCCCTTAAGCAGTTTCTTTCTGTTACAGTACTCTATGAAGGGATAACTGCCTGGTTATGCAGCTGCTACAGCTGTAGTTGCTGAGAAAACTGCAGTCTAGAACTGGATTACAGAGCTGGATGTCTTTTTTTGTAAGTACTACCTTATGCAGGTAAACTAATCAATAAAAGAGTAACAGAATAACTTAAAACAACTTACATTGCCACTCAAATGCCATTTGTACTCACAAATTCATTGCCTAGTGATTCAGTGCACGTTTGAATTTCAAACCAACTTCTAACTGCAAAAGCCAATACAGTTTATAGAGAACTGTTGCTTTTAACATGCTACTTGCGAATCTCAGAATGGTAATGCTGGTAGTAATGTGCCCACAACATTGCAAACTGACTGCAGGAATTGATCTACCTGTAGTAGGTGGGGGGTAAGGTCCGGCTCACTGCACGATGTCTAGCACAGCTATAAGGATCAGCAGTATTTTAAGAAAGTACAATAACCAAATATTTTGTAATTCAAGCCACCAACAGGCAGAGACAACAAACTATTTGTGACTAACAGCGTTTAATAAACACCTTATTTACTATAAAGTGTACTTTGTTCTCAGAGTTACACCTGTAAATATTTTATCCTGCATTTCTAATTTATCTTAGGGGGTGGGCATTTGTTCCAAGTCTGGTTTAGTCGGTGTATAGTGAAGGCAAACTGGAAGAACTAAAATTTTAACCCTTAAGGTAGCCAGGTGAACTAGTGTGCAATTGCAGCTGAAAGAACAGACGTACCTTCTAAGTATCATGTCTCACGCTTTGAATTTGAATTAAAAAAAAAAATTAAAAAGGAAACTCCTCAATTACCACTTTTAGCTCGCAATGTGACATCAAACATAATGCCATGATTTAGAGCAAGTTTTAACATGTTTTATAATTGCACACTTGCTTACTAACATCCTCTAGTTTTGACTAGTGGATCTGATCCAATAAAAATATATCCATCACATATGAAATTAACAAAGGAAGGGTATTCGCTACGTGGTAATCTCCATAATCTCTACTGAGTATATATTTCCATAGGATGAAGCTTGCAATACTGGTTACCCTTAAATTTCTGTCTTCTGACTATCAACTCAGAAATTGAGACTACACTTACATTTGTGAAGCTTTAGCTGACAGAAAGTGGGATCATTCTTTCTTTAGGATGAGAGTTAGCGCTACTATTTTATCCTATTCTCAGTTTTTATAGGAGGACTAGCATTGTGGAGTAACACACACTTCAAGAGGATTGCCACCCCCTCCCTGTTCTTTACAATGCAGGCACGCTTCATCAAAAGCTATTGTTGAGGTCTTTACCTTCTACAATTTCAGAAGAACAAAGCTTACTAAGAAGTATTTCCTGCTCCTGTTTTAGAATAAAACTTAGTTAAAAGTGGGATAAAGAATCTCTTTCAGGAAGGCCTTGTGTACTCAGCCCCATGGTGTGGATATAAGGGTCCTTGGTAATAGCACTGCCATTTCATGCTGCACCTCCAGTCCAGCCTGTCTGTATAAAACCTCCATGTGAACTTTGGTCTCCCACCAAGCTGCTGTGGTATAATCACATAAAAGGTCTTATTTGTTTGGTTTTTCTTCTCTGAAGACTTAGATTTCTTTTGGGATTTTATGTTTGTTTTTAAGGATGGGTGAAGCCAAACTTATCTGAAATCACATGCTGAGTTGGGCCCGGAGTGTTTCTCCCTCTTGTCCGTGGCCGCAACCTTTCTTTGATGAAGTTTATTCCCCTTCAGCTACTTTGGCATAGGTACCTATGTAGTCTATTGCTGACTTGCTTCAGTCAGTACCATGGGTCAGATTAATAATTTAGCCTGTTGGTTATATAGCTGGTTTATATCCTACGAAAGGGGATGTTTGCGATGGTGCAGGGCCAGCAAAGGGCCGCTACACCAGTCCTGACGAAGGGTACGTGCCTCAGCCTAGCAACAGGGAAACCAGCCTTTGGCCACCAACACAGCAGCCCTCTTCAGCCGCAGTTTAATGGTGCAACTGGTCCGATACCATGATGTGCTGCGGGTGGAAGGAACAGCCCTGCTCCCATCTCTACTGGCCGCACGCCAGACTGGGAGGAGTATGGCAGCAGATTCAATGAGCTGGCCTCTGGGGATCTGTCTGCGTTCAGCCCTCAACGGCTGCCGTCAGGGCCTCAAAAGCACGAATAATTGAATCATAGAATGGTTTGGGTTGGAAGGGACCTTCAAGATCATCTTGTTCCAACCCCCCTGCCATGGGCAGGGACACCTCCCACTAGACCAGCTTGCTCAAAGCCCCATCCAGCCTGGCCTTTAACACTTCCAGGGATGGGACATCTACAGCTTCTCCGGGCAACCTGTTCCAGTGTCTCACCACCTTCGCAGCAAAGAATGCCTTCCTAATATCTAATCTAAATCTCCCCTCTTTCAGTTTAAAACCATTACCCCTTACCCTATCGCTCCAGTCCCTGATGAAGAGCCCCTCCCTCCTGTAGGCCCCCCTTCAGTTACTGGAAGGCCGTTAATAAGGTCTCCCTGGAGAGTTCTCCAGGCTGAACAACCCCAGCTCTCTCAGCCTGTCCTCACAGGAGAGGTGCTTCATCCCCCTGATCATCTTTGTGGCCCTCCGCTGGACCCACTCCAATAGGTCCATGTCCTTCCTGTGCTGAGTACTCCAAAGCTGAACACAGTACTCCATGTGGGGTGTCAAGAGAGGGGAGCAGAGGGGCAGAATCGATTCCCTCAACCTGCTGACCACACTTCTTTGATGCAGCCCAGGATGGGTTGGCTTTTTAGGCTGTGAGCACACATTTACCCTTTTATAAGATTGTACCTTGACGACTCCAGGCAGTCCTCTGTCAGCTCCCCCATGCCCCCCACAGTGCTGTCAGCCCCTGCCCCAGTGATGCTGTGGCAGGGCTGGTCTCCAGCCCCCAGATCCTGCCCATGGGCCTTGACAAGCTGGGCTCAGCCCAGCCTCGGCCTGTCCCCGTCCCTGTCCCCAGGGAGGTGCCTGGTGCCTGAGCTGCCCCCATGTCCCCCGGCTGCCCCACTCCCAGCAGGGGCAGTGGGACGGGCCTGGCTGCCAGACCTGCCATGGGGAGCCCCCAGCCCTGCGGCACCCTAGAAATCTCTGCTCACCACGCCACAGCAAACCCAGGCTCCAGGCCTTCCAGCACACGTTTGCGCTGATATGGCTGAAAGTGAGAGATGGGTCTTTCCCTAAACGAGGTTAAAAGCAGTGGCAGTCTCTACTCGGCATTACTCTAGGGCGGTTCGCTTTGCTGGAGTCACAGCGTTGGGATTGGGATAACAGGATTCCCGGGCCCCAGGAGCTGCAAAGCCTCCCTCCTGCCAGCTCACGTAAAACGCACCACTCTCCTCTGTCCTGACTGAAGGAGTTTAAAAAGCAGAGCGAAACTGCAAACCAAGTAGATATTTTTTTTGTGTTTAAGCAATAACCATACGTTTTTACGCTAAGTAAATTTTTCCTTGGAAAAAGCATCTGGGGCTTGCTGTGAAATGGTACACAGACCCATCTCATGATAAGATGAGAATCATTAGGGGCTGGTGGCACAGGAACCAAAGAAAATCACGTGTCTTTTAATTTTGGCACTTTTCTCACATTAATGGAAAAATTGTTGAGGCAAGATGTTAAACGCCAATTTGGCATCCAAAAGGAAGCAATGTAGCCCCCAAAATACACCATGGGCCACCATCAGCACCAGAAGTTCAGAAGGGGGTAGGTACAGGGTAAGAAAGGACTTTGGGGTACTGCAGCAGCCTCTATATCTTGTGAAAGACTGATAGAAAGGCCAGGAAAGAGTTTAGCGTTAGGTAGGATCACAGAGTCTGTCAGGAGGTCAAAACCAGTTACAACAAGAGCAGAGAAGATTGATAGGGCTTGCAGGCTTAGCTGCAATGTTCTAGTGTCACAACTCTCAGCCTTGTGGACTGCTGAACTAAGGTGCGCCTGGCTCCTTCCCTTCATTTTTCCTCCTGTTCTGCTTCCTCTAACAAATACCAGAAGAAGACATTGATGTTTGCTCTCTTGTAGCTGCTTTGGTGATTTCTGGTGTACTGTGGAGAGGACCCAGCAACACGAACATTACACCAGCCTCTATCATATGTCCCCAGACACACTGGCTTTTAATCAAGGCCTTGCAACAGGGATAGGTATTTGAAAACTTCCTGGCAGCTGCACTAATATCCTACATCCATTCACAACAACCTGTGAGTTGTTATTCAGAAAAGTGTATTTCTCTAAATAACAAGTGGAAAATAAAGTGCTGAGTACATCCACGCCTCAAGTGGTAGTTGCGATGCGCCAGGAGACAAGTAATCGTTTTGATGGGTGGGGAGTGAAAGTCAGAACTGACTTATTTTTCCCTTCTCTTGCCTGGGAGGGAGGGAAGCTTCAGCTACCCCTAAAAATATTAATTGAGCAGGTGTTGACCAGATCCTTGCTGTTCTCTTTCCCCATTCACAAATTCCACCGGAGATACAAAACTTTTCCTCAACACTTGAAGAAGGCCCTCCACTGAGGGTGGATTTGCTGCAAAATCCTTGAGTTTTACCAGGGCATATCCATGATGCTTAAAAGCATCCATGTCCTGCAAGCAGTTATTACAATTAACCTGCTTTCACTCAGGTTCAGTTATGCAGAACATGCGTCCTGAGGAAGGAAGTGATTTTTAAAGCAGTAAGCAGCTTGCATAAACACAAACACACATGAGCACAAAGACAGACCACACAGATGCAGGGTTATCTGCAGAGATCTGCCAGGCACAGAGCAGAGTCACATTTACTTGGCATTTCCATGGTATCGAGCAGCATGATCTTGAAAGCAGATACGCCTGTAACTGAATGAAAGTATGCTCATGTTTGTTCCATTAGATGGCCTTCAGCCTTACTGAAAATAAGGATTGGTCATAAGCTGAGTATTTGAGATACCATTAGACTTTACAGGGCTAAGACCTTAACTCAGAAAGTCATTCAGAGGCAGCAGCAGGGTTCCATGTGGGTGCAGTTGTCTGCTCATTGGCAGCACTCTGCAAGAGGAGGACATTTCCATCAGAGCTGCTTGAAAAAAAAAAAAAAAAAAGAAAAAGAATGCAAAAGAAAAAGACCTTTCCTTTTTATAGGAAAAAATAGATCTCCAGTCTCGTTAGCTTAGAAGGCAGCTTTAAACAAAGCTCCCCAAATGACTAGCACTTCTACGCCTACCACTACATAGAGATTAAATAGTGATTGTAGTGAAAAGTAGACACTTGTTTTTCATGAGTGGAGGGGGTAAGGCGGAGAGAAGTAAGAAAATACATTCAAACCCCAGAGTTATGTGGAGATCTTATGTTCAAATGTCACGAATCTGATAGACTAAAATCTTTCTCTTTTAAAAGCCAAGTAAAACCCACATGAACATACACTTGATGTGTAAAATGGCGCTGAAAAAATGTAAATTTTGATAGCCTTTCTAATCTAATCCTCTCTTGTACTACTGTAACAAGCAAATCTTCCTCAGAGCAGCTGAAAGCCTGATTCCCATTTTCCTTCCTTCACATTCATCCTTAAAGGTCCCACAGGCAGACCTATAACAATAAGAAGTTTCAACTACAGCAAGTAAAGGCATTATGGCAAAGTCATGCAGTAACCAGTTCCTACCTCAAGAAGTCTGCAACTCCTAGTACTGAGGAAAAGTAACTAACTCACTTAGCAACCAACTCACTAAAAAAATTACTTTTTACCTCAAAGTAACTAACATTGAAAGTACACTCACAAATTCCAAGAAAAAAACCCACAAGATCTTTAAAATTGTCCAATTTAACACCCAGTACAACTGCCTGGTGTTCAACAAGGTAACTTATACACATTGGCTGCTTCAAAGTAAAATGCGTGTCTATTTTTTCCACAGTATTCTAAAGTATAATTTCGCCAGGAATGGAGCAGTTGCTGCACTCCTCACGCCCATCTACAGAATTTTGCTAACTGCTAAATGTGACAATGCTGTATTTCAGAATGGGACACACTGGCAGACTGTTACAAGAAAGGAAACCTATATGAAACCACAACTAAACCTCATGGGGGAAGGAAGAGGCTGTTAAATTTCAAGCACAACATTCCAAATATTATTCTGAGGACACTTTCTTTAGCCCTATGTAGAAGAAAATGTTTTAAAGCCATACCGACAGTTACAGTTAATCAGTGAGCTAGAGAACAAATGGTAACAGCAGCAATCATCTCCTCTGGAAAGAAAAGATGTCTCTTGTAGTTACAGGACTAACAGGGATCAGTATCATGCTTCGGTGTGTAGGTTTAACTCTATTGTGCAAGTCAATAAAATAATACTTCCTTCTTTTCATCTACAGTTTAGGAGGTATTAGATGATATTTTTTGGTTCTTTTCACTGTTCATGTCAGGTGAGATGAGTTTAATCTGACCTGCAAGACAACTGCACATAAAAATACAGTTCAAAAAAACTTTTTATTGTCTAAGGAGCAGATACTACCTGGAAAGTAGGTTGTGCTGGAAAATGCACAAAAAGACACACAAACACGCCCACACGCACCCCCCATATTACATTTTATAGTACTGTATATATCATCAGCAATGGATAACTTTCAATGTCATCACAGAAACTTTACACTGGGTGAGAACTGCCACCTCTTATTCCCTTCCTTGCAGGATTTTTCAGTAGGAAAACAGCCTAATCCTTCCACCCCACAAAAAGATAAACAAAAGAAGAAATCTAATTGAGAAATACAATGAATTTGAAATCTAATTGAGAACAATATGTATGATAGGAGAATCCACACCTGGGAAGAGTGTAACACAGAGAATAGCAGTTACCAAACACACAGTTTTTGTTACAATTTACACTGTTCTTGTCTGGTGGGTGCAAACAGGTTTCTGAGATAACCTATCACAGTTTTCTGAGATGCAATGAGCTTTCTGTTTGTTTTATTAAGTTCTGTACTAGCCTTACAATTATCCCGTGCACAATAATGCTTCACAGTGCAAGAAGTGGTTTCCCTGGAGCTATGAAGCAAACCTAATAGCACAAGTTATTTCAGTTGTACTTGCTGGGCATGCTACATTCTTGTGGAATTACCTTTTTACACCTTTCCTAAAACAGAATTCTACATTGGTAGTTAGGTATTTTCAAGTTTCAAGAGCTTATGAACCAAAGTAAGTGGAGAACTTTTGGATTTCGTTGAAATCCAAGGGAAAACCAGGAGGAGATTATTAGAAAAACAATTTATTTTTTTTTTCATAAGACTAGCAGTGGGTTTTCCACTGTGGTAACAAATTTGGAAAGTAGTATTTGGCTTAGTAAATCACCCTATTCTCAGCACAGCAGACTGTAAATCTTCAGCTTGTGTGTTCCCTACTGTGTTTTGCTTAAGTTAGAAAAAAAAGAGAACAAACTTGGCAAAGGTATAGGGTTTTTGGGTAATTGTGTTTTTAAAACAACTTTTGGCTCTTCTGGCCTCAGGAAAGAAGTGTAACCCCAGACAATTCAGATTCACAGGAAAGAGATGGTGTTGATATCTGATGTTTGCTACACTAGAGAATGACTGGGAGAAATTTAAACCAGTATTTTCTTTTGTATACACCTACTTTCAAAAGCAACATGCTATTGTAACTGAAATCCAACTTGAGCTACAAATACTGCATAATTTTTCACAACAATTTTCCAGTTGAAGTCAATAGACCGAAATGCTACATTTGTCCCCACTTCTTTTACTACCATTTCTGACTCTGCCATTCTTGCCAGCTCTGAGGTCATCCACCTCATATTCCATTAAACGAGGAATTTAAAATTGCAGGCTCCAAAACAGCAGTTCCCTCCTCCTGCCGCTCCTCCTCTGTGCCACAAAGAAATCTACTTTTCTGAGCAACCTTGAAAGGAGGCAAAGTGCCAGAACATAACTGAGCCTCCTGTCAGGCTTCTGAGTCCTCCCACCCAACTTGGGTCACAGAAAACTATTTACAACCTTCTAAACAGCTTAGCTGTTCTGAAAAGAAGGAGGTTTCTTCAGGGTTTTCCCAGTTCTAGCAAGTTTAACAGAGGAAAAAAAAAAAAAAAAAAGACACACCCCAGGACTGCAATACCTCAGGAGCATCAGACGCCCCTTGAACTCTGTGCTCGCTAACAGATTTCATACCAACCCAGCATCCCCGCAGCCCACAGCCTGCTCTGGGCTCCCCTGAATGCACCGCCGCGGTGTAAGGCAAAGGGAGGGAGGAAAGGCAGACAGAAAGGGGGGAAAGAAAGAAAGAAAAAAAAAAAAAAAAGCGGGAGAAAGAGGAGAAGGAAAGAAAGGAAAGACCTAGACAGGGAAGAAAAAGAAAGGGGATGTAGGGAAGAGGGGAGAGGGAAAGAGAGGGAAAGGGGAAAAAAGAGAAAAGGGGAAGGAAGGAGGGGAAGGAAGGAGGGGAAGGAA
>JAOXNO010000020.1:42070100-42094306 GCA_028565335.1 Limnodromus scolopaceus | reverse complement strand
GTGAGGAAGGGTCCAGCGCCCACGCCCGCCCCCTCCCGCGCTCCGAGTTGTCGCCAGCCCCTCAAGCGACTGCCGGTGTTTAGCCTTTCTTTTTTCTCTTAAGGCTACCCCTGGCAGTGCCGGTAACGTGGAAACCCACGTGGGACGGCGCGGCGGCAGCTCTTCCGTGACTCACGGCAACAAAAGGGGTTTCTGACGGTGCCCCCGAGGAACGTCAGGAGGAGGCAACACCGGCGGGGCATGCCCCGAACCCGTCACAAGCCCACGCGGCTGGGCGGCGTGGCCGTGCCACCCCGGGGGGCTCGGGGGAAGGCCCCTGCGGCGGCGCTGGAGGGGCTCGGTTGGGTAGCGGCAGCCCCGCGTCGCGGAGCCGGGGCTCCCGCAGCCGTGGGCGTGCGGGGCCTGCCAGAGCTCGCCTCTTGCGCTCACGGGTGTTGCGAATGGGTCAGCGGGTGGAAAAGTCGAGAGGCGGGAGTGGGGAGTGGGGTGGGGGGGTCGGTGGGAGGGTAGCAGACCCGGCTGGGGAGCCCGGCTGCGAAAGTTGCCGCCGTGGAAAGCAAAGCGTGTGTCTGAGGAAGATTCTGATCTGTTGCTCGCTCTGTCCCATCAAATGTCTGCCCGAGGATAAATACGCTCGACAGGGTCTGGAGAGCTGTGAAACGTGAAGGTGGAGTTTAGGGGCAGACAGCTTCTTAATATGTTATCAATGTAATTAAAAAGAAAACTAAAATAAATTCCAAGGAAATAGGAAGTTTGAGGAACGCGCCTTCCTCATTTAAAAACCCCAAATACTGCAGCCTGCAGCAGCTTGAACGCTGCTGGCAGCATTCCCCAAGAATCCCTGTACATCAGCGCTGCCTGGAGTACGGTGTGATTTGGCAGATTGAGGCACACCTAAAGGACCCTCCTGTCCTTTCCTCATCCCAGATGTGAGCTCCCACTGGAAGTTCATGCATCCGCACAGTAAGCAGGATCAATAGTCTGAAAGCTAACAAGAAAATGAGAAGATTCGGTTTAAAGGCTGGCACTAGGAGACCCTGCCAACGGAAGGGGGAATTGTCTCCACATGTCACCACTTAGATCAGGCAGGATAGCTTGGGGATGGACTGCAAGACCTCAAATCTGCATCATCATGTTGTCAAGAAAATTTTCATGATATGTGTACCTTCTGGGTGGAGGAGTACTGTGTAACTTCATGCTAGCTTGGCAGTCATGGGTTTCTTGGGGTTTTTTTTGGTGGTTGGACTCGATGATCTCAACAGTCCCTTCCAACCATGAGAGTCTGTGAAAAAAGGGGGCCTTTCTAGTGTGTCTGTTATTTATAGGGCTGAACTTCTGATAGAGCACCATACTAAAAAGGCCTTTCCTCTGTAAACCCAATAGAGGTTGGTAACAGAAGTTTATGGGAAGGGAACGAGAAATTTGGGGGAAGGGGATAAGATTTCCTACTTGTTTGTCCCATGGAGAGGAATGGTTTACAATTACAGCCGATGACTGTATCTAGTTGGTCTTGCATGTAAATTAGAACAGTAAGTCACAGGTAGTGTAAATATAAGTATTTGTTCTCTTGCTTAGTCATCTACAAAGCATTGCAGTATTGCCATTGCAGTACAAGAAGTAGTGACACTAGGGCTGGACACCGAGTGCTCTGAAGAAGTGGATTGGGTAAGCTTTGGGGGCTGATGTTTTCTTTTGTTGTTTTTCATTCCCCCTGCCTTAATTACTTACACGGCTATAGATGCAAAGAAGTGCGTTGGATAAAAATGAGCAAAGCACCAGAGTTGATGTATATTGCTGCAGTTAGAGAAGGTACCCTCTAAAAACTACTTCCTGCAAAGAAACAAAAACACACAAAAAAAAGAGAACAAAAAAAAGTAAACAAAAAGTATTGAAGTAATTACTGAAAGTAGTTATTTCAGGTAGATAGCTGAAATTCAGAAGTCTGTTATTCTCTAACTTTTGCGCAAGCAGAAAGTCATAGACTGACATGATTAGAGAGGTTGTGATCCTTTGCTGACCACGCTGGCAAAGACTCATCATTTGTTTATTGCAACTTTGTGAAATTTCAGGGACTGTGTTTCAGTTATGGTTCCTTTCATGGGTAGTTTTGGTCAACCAATCCTGAAAGCAAATCGATGAAGTGGGTTTGCACCTGGTTTGCACCTATTCTAACTTTGAGGCTGGAATACGAAGATGGTAAGGTCCACAAGCTGCCCTTCCTGCTGTGTGATAGACCAGCGAGACAGATGACTGTATGGCAGCTGTGAAACAAATAAAGTAGAAAAAGAAAAAAGAAAAGTAATTCACAATTTTGGAAGCACTGATAGAGGAATTAAATAAAGCAATGGAAAAAGTGGAACTTAGAGACAAAATACAGGCGAAAGGGAACAAAAAGCAAGTCACCAGTACAGGAAATTTAAAATATATAATTGATTTTGTTGTAAATCTTGATTGGTTTTCATGAGATCAATTTACATGAATATTTGACGGCTGTGGTAAGATCAGCAATCCAGTGAGAACAAGGCATACAAAAAATATAATTGAGGCAGTTTCAATAACAGTTTTCTGTGCATGGCTAAACTGACATGGTTATGGTGCAGGAGAGTACAGCTTAAATATATTTCAACTAGGAGGACATCTGTCTCAAAGGCATGCTTGCTCTAAATTAATATTACTATCTCATTTGTCATTTGACAGCTGCATCCAGGCTTTTAGGCTTTTTCTTGGGAAACCTAAAGAATACAGAACATTTTAAAGGCCTTAGGTTTTTTATGCTTACTGCTCATTCTTGTGTCTTCTCAATTTTACCAGTTTTACGGAAGTAAAAGTTTCCTTTTTCTGAGAAGCCAGGCAGTGGTCTAGCATTTTCTAATGTTAGTAGCTTCTCTGCTAACCTTTTCAGAAGATCACTTGTCTGAGTTTTATGTCTAGTAAGTGTAAGCCCAGTATCTGTTTCTTGTGACAGTTCAACATCACAAGTTCCTAACATCAGGAAGATGCTCCTAATATCTAACCTCAGGTAGAGAGAGGATCCTAACCCCAGTTTTGAATCCTGCCAGGGCTTGAAGGTTTCTTAACATGGACACTGTGCCTTTACTACATTATCCTTCTCTTTTAAGGAAAGAGTTGCTACAATTCAGATCTTTTTATTAGGTTTTCTGTAAGCACCCCTTGTAACATTTCCCTTTGTTGTAAAGTTTATGACACTTGGCGTTCTTGCCTAGATTCCCCACACTGCTTGCTCTGTGCCTGAGTAGGGAACAGAATAATTCTACTCTTCAGTTTGCAGATGAACTCTTGAAAGCTGAGCCTCAGCATAAGTTGGGGGGTGAGGGGTGTGTGTGCCAAAAATGCAAACACTGTGTGTGGAGAAAAAAACAAAAGGTCTGAAGAAGAGGATCACAGCTGCCAAAACCACTTCAACACAAAACCTTGTCTGACAGTAGGAAGAAGAAAATATAACTGAAGTACATTTTAGCATACTTCTCCTTGGAACAGAGTGTCTTCTGATATGAGTGACTATTCCTTTGGAGGGACGAACATGGCCCATGCCTAAAGTTAATAAAGGAGGGTCATGTGTTCTTCCTCAGCTTATGTGTAATGCATATTAGAAATACTCTTTCATTTTACCCATTGTGTGTTTACACCAAATCTTCATACTTCTTGAGAGGAAAATTTTTAAGGTCATTTTAAAATAAGTTGAATATGAATATGAACAAACTGTGACAGTACTGCATGATCAAGACCATCATGAGACAAACTTCTTCCAAGACGCTGGCTGGCAGTTAGTACTAATTACAGAATTGAAAATAGAGTGGAGTGGATTGCAGCCTTGAGTTGCCAAAATTAACTGTAAAATGTGTACTGGGTAAATTAGGGGCCTCTCGTTGCACCACTGTGGTGGGTTTGACCTTGGCTTGCTGCCGCCTCCTCAACAGGTCTGGGGGAGAAACTAAGACCAACAAGCTCATGGGTTGGAATAAAGACAGGGAGATTGCTTATGAATTACCATCATGGTCAAAACAGACTCAACGTGGGAAAGGTTACTTTAATTTACTGCCAATTAAAAATAGAGTAAAATGGTGAGAAACAAAGACAAAACTAAAACCACCTGCCCCCTGGCCATTCTGGCTTCTTGCCCGGCTCAGCTTCACTCCTTTGTTCCTGACTCTTCTACCTCCACGCTCGTGAGCGGTGCAGGGGGTATGGGGACTGGGGGTTGTGGTCAGTCCACAACAGCTCCTCTGCCTCTCCTTCCTCCTCATGCTGTTCCCCTGCTCCAGCGTGAGTCTTTCCATGAGATAACCGTCCTTCACGAACTCCTCCAGTGTGCGTTCTCCCCCCAGACTGCAGCTCCTGCTGGGGGTCTGCTCCTGTGTGGGCTCTCCACTGGCTAAATCTTCCTTCAAGGCACGTCCACCTGCTCTGCTGTGGGGTCTTCCATGGGCTGCAGGGTGGATATCAGTTCCACTGTGGTCATCCATGGACTGCAGGAGGACAGCCTGCCTCACCACAGTCTTCACCACAGGCTGCAGGTCCAGCATCTGGACCACCTCCTCACCCTCTTCCACTGTCCTTGGTGTCTGCAGGGCTTTTTCTCCCCTGTTTCTCTCACTTCTCTCTCTCACAGCTGCCGTACAGCGTTTTTTACCCTTTCTTAAATACGTTACCTCAGAGGTGCCACCAGCGTCACTGAGGGGCTCAGTTTTGGCCACTAATGGGTCCATCTTGGAGCCGTCTGGAACCAGCTGTGTCCAGCATGAGGCATCCCCTGGCCTCTTCTCTGAGAGGCCACACCTGCAGCCCCCAGCCTATGCCCACAACCTTGACAAGTAAACCCAGTAGAACCACTTTGGTTATTTTTTTGTTACTGTGATCCAGTTAAAAAGTGTGACTTGGTGATTGCATTTAAGAGGTGAGAAGCAGGTCTAGCTCTAACATGTCTCCTGGGGGGGTGAATGAGACCTTCTCTTGCTGGCTGCTCTGGCGGGAGGGATGAAAGATCAGTGTGGTGTGGCCTGGCAAGGCCAGTATTTTAACCGTAAGGAGAATCAGCCAAGCTCCTCCTAAGATACTAACAAATTAGACAAACTTCAACCTTTCACACTTTTACAAATTTTATTTATGAAAAGTATCAACTGTCTTAGAAAGTCCCCTCTCCCAAAGTAAAAATAAATCGATACCAATACTGTGTATATAAATACCAATAAATAAATACATGCATACATACATGCAGACATACATATGTGTATATACATACCAGGAATTCTGAACTAATGTCTGAGTTTGTTTCATTTCTCCTTTGCACTTTTGAAACATTTCACAGATTTCAAGCCTGGTCTCACAATGGCTTTAAGGTGACCTCGGTGCAGGCTTCTTTTGAAAGCACTGTAGACTGTGTATCTGCAATGCTCTGCTCAAGCCCCTCCTTTGATTTTCTATCATCCATTAACTACTTCATAGCCAAATTTTTGCATTTAAGTTTGTTTCATTTCTCCTTCCTCCCCGTGTTGAAAGTGTTCTTATAGCCGTGAGGAACAATTCTACAAGAAACTGTTTTATAGTCTTTCATGTTTGTGCTTTGCTATACAAACATGTATTTTATTTGCCCTATAAATGGTTAAACTCGTGTGATCCTATATCACACCAGCAGCATCTTTAATTTGGTTCAGCTTATAAAAGGACAGTGTTTTGATGTCAGTTGTTACATAAACTGGCAGTCTGATACTAAGCTTCCTATTTGCATTTTGCTGACGTTGCAGAATTCAGGATTGTTGGTATAACATATATAGGTAATATAGTTTCATGCTATATTGTCTGGTATTGCTAGTTGTAGACAGGAGGGAAAAATAATTCAGTATGAACACTTTTTTTCCAGCATATGTAAACAAATTCATTCCAGCTCAGGACCATGAAACTGTAGTCCCTTTAGATGTTATTGATATGTACAGCATTTAGATGTTATTTATATGTACAGCATTAGCCTCTAGTTTTTACTTTGATCCTTCTTTATCATCAAGCTTTCAACATCTACTCATAAGTTATCCATATTTCTTTCTTTATGACATTTTGTCTAATTTCTGTAAAGTAGACAGTACTTTTGTTATTTCTGAATTTTCTTTCAGTTACACTTTCCCTGCACATTACCTGTTATTGTGGGTTCCTTTTTTATTGCACGGTTGCTCTGTTAGCTGGGATCAGCTGAAAATTTTCAACAGCTAAGCTATTTTTTACCAAAATTTGCTATGCTGGAAACAGAATGTCCTGCTCTGTCCCTCTGGGCAGTCAGCCTCTCTGTACAGTGCCTTCATAAAAGTGCCCTATATGTGATTCTTGAGAAACTGCAGAAGTATGAGATCTGGGCAGATGAATTTTCCAGCACTCTCATGCGAGTTCTTTTCTATTCTCAGCTGTGAATAAAATTTATAGGTTCTTATTTTCCGTGACTGGACTAGGTGCTCCATTCCCTCAGAAAATCATAATCTGTGTATTTCCAAGTGTTGAGAATTGTTAGGATTAATAGCCTTGCTTAGCACTTGAAGCTAAAGTTCTTGAAGTTTTAGGCTGCAAGTTTTACTCGGTCTGAGAGTAAATTTTCTGATAAAACTAACATTGCAACCACAAAACTAGCTGAAACTGTAGATGCAAAGAAGAAGATAAGGACCAAGGAAACAATTCTAAGAGAATGTGGTATCTTCAGAAGTCAGCCAGCCCAGCAACCAAAAACACTGTTAAGAAATCAAGAGCCCACCAACCAGAACTAAGTGATTGGACTTGGGGATCGGGTAATGAGTGGCATATTCTGGGAAATCTGTCTATAAGGGTATAATTGGGGTGCATGGTCTCCACTGGGGGTCCCTCCTTGGAGGTACCCAGCTCAAGCTGCCCTGTGTGTCAGATAAATAAACCACTTACTTGAGTGACTCATCTTCTTCAAGCAGGAATCTAGGGTTGAGCCCTGTTGAGGTGGCATCCATGTAATTTCTAACATGGACTAGGTGGCAACCGCGTAATTCCTACAACACAAGAGTGTCTTTAACTTGCATGCTTAGTACACATGAACCTATAATAAGAATTGTCCCCTGGTAGATGATCTGATTATTGTCTGTTTGTGACTTTGCTGTAAGCTTAGACATCACATAATCATATAAACTGCACATTTATTACCAGAAATTGCAATGGTTTTATTCATATTACTAGATACAATTGGCTCTTGAACAGTTCCTTGAATCAGTACTGGTGTACTGTAGAGTAAGAGTATACTTTCATTTTTATTAGGAATTTCATCTTTGTCCAGAGGCTTAAGTTCTTGGAAATGTAGAATTTCATCAGAAGGATAAATATTGTGGGGCTGTGTGTTTTATTGCACATTTTATGCAGTCTTTCACAGTGCCCTTTCCAAACTCATCCTATTGATTTTGCAGACTTAAGTTTCCAAATCTGTCTTGTTTCTGTATGTTCCCAAGAGTTAGTGGTTTGGGCATGTAGTCCATTACTGTTGTGCCCTGGAGGGTAAATGTGGGGTCCTAATTACAGGCTAGTCAATTTACATTCTGCAATTCACCACTCCTTCTTTTTATTCTATGTTTAAATCTGGGTTCTATGTAAACATTTTGTTCAGGTTTGAGTGTCCCATGTCTGTCACAGATAGATGCTGAACAAGAGAGTCCCTAAGACTTCAAGATTGCCTATAAAATTGAGGTCTCTTGTAGGAACTTCGTAAGTTTTGCCTTCAAACCTGATACCTTTTAACAGTTTCATACTTTTTAGGTCAAGAGTACTTAGTACCTTTCCTTAGTACAGTCTGATAAAGGTATAGTTTCACTTATGCATCAATTATTAAAGTAATCTCAAATATCCAGGACAAAACACATTTCCTCTCATATTTGTTTTAAGCAGCTCCACTGAGCCTTCCTGAGGGACAAAATTCCTGCTGTACCTCTTAAATTTTTTTTCTGTTTGTCTTTCTTTTCCTGAGCCCTACCTTATCATAGGTGCTGGTGTTTTGTGGCAAAGGTAAATATTCCAAAAAAAGAGGAAAAAAAAAAAAAAACACAAACAAAAAATCAGGAAGTATTTACCTCTTGATGATGAGTTACAAGTAAGAAGCTTGTGAGAAAGAGAGGGCTTAATTTCTTGCTCTCAGTACTGTAGTAAGTCCTCAAGAGCAGCTCTCTTCTCTTAAAAAATTTTCAGTCCTCAAAAGAATGAAACTTTTGAAAAATACCATACCTTTTTCCTTGTGAGAAGTCCAGAAAGATCTTGGGCTGCTGGTGATCTCTTGAAACAGCGAAACAAGTCTACATAAGGAAAAGGTCTGTAAAATAAATAAACACACAAAGAAACAAACAAGCCTGATTTCCAAGCAAAAATCAGGGGTTTGCACTGTAACGTAAAAATGTTTAGTAGTGAAAAATATTCTAAACAAATATTCTGTTGTGGTTTTCTGTTCCAGCTTGCTGGCACATGACTAAAAGCCATGTCTGTAGCTCTGCTAGGAAATGGGTTTGTTGCCACCCTGAAGAAAACCATTTTTCCTTCAAGATCCACATATGAAGATTTGAACTGCATCCTCAAAAAGACTCCATTGTCCTGCACAAAGGCTTCCTGCATTTCATCCATATATTTGACATTCTGTTTACTCTTGGTGTTGTTTGATCTGTCAATTGGCTGCTCTCTGTACCGTAGGATGGTTTTCAATTAAAGGGTTCAAACCAGCACTGGAAATCAATGGACTTAGTTTTAATTTACCAAGAAACCATCCAGTAATCCGAGATAGCACCTTCTTCCCCATTTTGTCTAGAGTAAGGAAAATGAAGATCATAAGTGAGTGTGATGCTAGAAATTTCTATTCAAGCAGACACCAAGAAGCTGTGGGAATATAAATTGATACAGCAAATCACTCAAGAAAATCACCGTTCTTTCAAGAATCTGAAGTGAAAAATCTGTTGTGTGAGAACACCTGTAGCCTGTTATTTTCTAGCACCAAGCCAGAAAAGGAATGAGAAATAAACAGAGGATATCTCATTCTGAAAAACTGCACTTAAGGAAATATAAAGAAGCCTTTCTGATAATGCAACTTGAAGCCATGCCTTTGCAAAAAAAATGTATTTCTAATGCAAACCAAGAAGAAAGAGTACCTGTTGTAAAGATTTTCTGGTTATCTGTAGTTTCTGAATTAAATAAAGGGAGTAATTATTTCTTCATTGAAGTGCTTTGAGGTTTACTGACTATGTTCTGCATAGGTGTAGATATTGCATTGCTGCAGTCGTTGACGCGACTGTCCGAATATTTTGCAACCATTGTTTCTTGCAGCCACTTTCAAGGCACCTGTCTTGAACATTCAAGACAATCATGATCTGAGCCCAAAACATGTATATATTCATTTAAAGCTTGGAGTGAAGTCCAGTGTTGACAGTTTTGTTTCTTTGGCATACTGCTGTAACTTTCTGTACAAAGAATTTTAATGTAGTGGTAGACCATTCTGGGAAACTGGCCTGGTGTTCTCACAGGACTAAAGAACCAACCACATACCATTCATCCTATTTCTCCCCTCTCCTGCACATGCATGGCAACAGCTAGTTCAAAGCAAAGTCAAAAAGAGAAAAAAAAGTCCTCATTCCTACCACAGCAAAATATTGCATGGCATATTCTAGTTGTGAAGAGGCATAAAATGAAGTGGTAGGTGTTAACCATAGTGGTTAATGCTGAACATACTGAGGCTCTGTTAATGAAGCAAGAACACATTAGAAAACCTTTGATGTTTCAGACATGATTCTTCAGAAATGGGTTCAGGACTAAAAGCTGATTGAAAAAAAAATGACTGTTAATATAATGCCAACTAATGCACAGAAAAAAATTACCTTAACTTTGGAATTTCCAAATAAAAATCACTTAGCTTTTTTACTAATTTAGAATTTAATATAATCTATATTCCTGGCAAACGTGTACTGAAATGGAAGGGCCTTCAACTCCATATTAACATTCTCCTTGTTTAAATATAGTGTTGAGATTCACTCAAAAACTAGCCAACCAGCATAAACAAGTTGATACCAACTTGAGAGCATTTTTGAGTGCTCAGGTAAACAATTTTGTTCGCCTTTTCTCAATTAATTCATTAATCCAGGCCCTTGGAACAAGTCTACAAGAAAGCTACAATGAAAGCAGATAGTGAAGTTGATTAAATTCCTACACAGAAAGGTCAGAACGACAGAGGTGCTGATCTTCCTTTGAGTGTCCAGGTTCAGCCGTGTGCATTTTCCGTCTGGCTGCAGTGAGGGTGAGTGGGAGATACCAAACGTAATAATGTCATTCACACTGAGAAAGACTCGCACAACTGAGTGTTCTCACTGAATTGGGTAAGGCCACAACCTGCGAGTCTGAACCTCACATATGCAAAGTCTCAGCTCGATGTGGTAACGTATTACTGAAATTAAACTAGATACAGTGATACCAGCCAGCCCATGAAGTCACATTTGTGCCTTATCTATGAGCATTGTTCTTGGTTTGTCTGTTTGTTTGCCTGGTTTTTTTTTTTTTAACTTTGTTTTTAAATTTGACATTTTGGAGGATGATAAGGTACCTGTTAGTAGAGGTGTGGAGAGTGAGCTGCCAGGAATAGGGCGATGCAGTGAACCAAAAGGCTAGAAAAAGCATAACTGCAGTTATGCTTTGGTGTCGTTATGTGTTACCTCACAGCTTCTCAAAGATTTTTCAGAATATACTGAACTTCTGAGTCATTTGGTATTAAGTTCCTCCAAAAGGCAACAGGTTCAGAAACTTATATTCTAGTTAACAGGCCTACTCTGGGCAGTAAAAATTTATTAAATATTTAGCATGAAAACAGAAGTGTAGTTCAACATAGACGTTTGTACAGATTCTCTTCCACAGCTTGATTTCTCCTAAAACAAAGAAGATGTTGGTTTGCTCAGGATTTTATATTCTCTAACGTCGGACAGAACAGTTCTAATGCTTTTCTGCCACCTTTTTACTTACCTCCAGAGAAAGTTAATGACTGCTTGTCTGATGTGAGAAAATACCAATCTGAAAACTAACAGACAATTTCTTCTCTTCTGCCAAAGAAGGAAGTGGAAGATTATTCAGACCAGCCCAGAATATGATGCCCCTTTCACTCACAACTAAATCTTTTGCAATACATCAAAATATCTGTTCCATGTTAGTATGTTCTGGTTGCCAAGCACCAATGCAAGTACAAGGTTGCCAAAATTCACAATGGCATATCACAGAATCACAGAATGGTAGGGATTGGAAGGGACCTCTGGAGATCATCTAGTCCAAGCCCCCAAGCTCCAGGCAGGAGCCTGGAGCAGGCTGCACAGGAACGCATCCAGATGGGTTTTGAATATCTCCAGGGAAGGAGACTCCACAACCTCTCTGGGCAGCCTGCTCCAGTGCTCTGCCACCCTCAAAGTAAAGAAGTTTTTCCTTATGTTCAAAAAGAATTTCCTGTGTTCCAGTTTGAGCCCGTTGCCCCTTGTTCTGTCACTGGACACCACTGAAAAGAGTCTGGCCCCATACTCTTGTCGCCCACCCTTTAGATATTGATCAGCATTGATGACGTTCCCCCTCAGTCTTCTCCAGACTAAAAGGACCCAAGTCCCTCAGGCTTTCCTTGTAAGAGAGATGCTCCAGGCTCCTAGTCATCTTTGTGGTCCTCTGCTGTACCCTCTTCAGCAGTTCCCTGTCTTTCTTTAACTGAGGAGCCCAGAACTGGCCACAGTACTCCTGATGGGGCCTCACCAGAGCAGAGTAGAGGGGGAGGATAATTTCCCTTGACCCACTGGCCACACTCTTCTCAAAACTAATCTCTGATTTATTTTTTAGGCAACAAAGGACTATATGAATCTCTTGATCCAACCTATCTGATACTACACTGCTGATGGCTATGAAATACCCTGCGTTTGTGGGGATAATTAGTTCTATAAGGCAAAGCTGGCTTTACAGAACCTTCTGCTCAACCTGTTTTGTAGCATAAGTTACGGGCTACCGCTGCTGGTTTTTTGCCAAGGTAAAAAGTGCGTGGCAAAATGAGCAATCTAAGTGCAGGAGGCAGGGATGTTAATAATGCAGAAAAACTGGTTAGAACATCTCCACATGAATATAGTACTGAGTTGGATGGGCTGGTTTAAACCTCTGCAGCTCAGGAAACCCTTGAGAAACTAAGTGCAGTAAGAAATGTCCAAAAACTATCCTGAGGGTTCATTGTTGTTCTTTTTGGTTTGATGTTTTTTCGGTTGGTTGGTGGTTTTTTTGAGGGGGGAGGGAAGGGGGCAGGGAAGAAGGGATTTCTAATTATAACTTCCCATAAACGAAACAGTCATTTTTAAATTTCTGATGGATGCATCTTAACTGGGAGAACTGAGGGAGAAGCACACAATGTTTCTACAATGCAATTAATTTAGGAATAAACATACCAGCTGCAACATTATTCAGACCATGCAAGCCTTCCTAGTCCTAGGGGAAGAGAAATGACCCAGCAGCAGCTTGGAGAGTAGCTCTGTCAGACTTTGCTATATGGCACGTGAGCTAGCTTCCCATATTACTACCAGCGGTCAGGTTCCATCATCCACTAAGGAACTCACTGGAAACCAGCAGGCGTCATTAGGGGAAAAAGAAAGAGCAAGTGTCATCCTGGAAGGATGTGAGACAAAAGTCGATGAAATAAGGCTGATACTCTAGATGCAAAAAAGCTATTTAATACAAACTTTCAAATAAGGATGTAACCTACTAGAGACCGTGCTTGAGCCAAAAGACGCTGTCCTCATTTGCAGCCCTGTTTGGCACCTCCCACATTGCCAGGTCCAACTCTTTTGGCGTATGTGTCATTGCCACGTTTGTAACGATATTAACCCAACATGTCACACTGCTGAGTAAAAAGTCGAGAAAAAAAAATGGAGAGAAAGAAGAAAGAAAATATGGTGAAAGGGTTTGAACTTCAAAGATGCTGGAAAGAGTTACATGAGGAAGTGGATCTGATTTAACAGTTTGATTCCAAGCACTGCAGCAGGACTACATTCTTCTTTAACACCTTGCTTACTGGTGTGGGTGACAATTATTCATTACGCAATGCACACCCTAAATGCATGATGGGTTGCAAAAGAAGAGCAGGAAACGTGCGGATAAAATAACGGTTGTTAGCAACCCTGACCCTAGGAACAGCCTTTTCTCCTTTCATATTTGGTGTCTTTTTGCAATTAGATAGCAGATATTAAAGTAGTGCTTGGTTTGACATTAGGATAGGATATCATTTACAAACAACTAAGGAGAAAAAAATGCCTTTTGCTTGTTTTTTTAAAATATTGCTTCTAATAAGAATTTGCCTGTCTATGGGAGAAGAGCTAGCTTTGGAGGAAACGCAGCTTGACTTTGCCCTTAATTGTTTAAATCCATACACTGTTAATAGAAAGCAGGCTTATGCTTTGTCTAGTTTATTAGAGCTTTTGTGTTTATGGAATCATTACTGCTGTTGTCTATGTGGTATAATCATTAGAAGGAGATAGTTTTGAAGGAATTCCTTGAGGTAGGGTCACATTTTTTTCTTCCTCTTCTAACTGTAGAGCTTTATTCCCCTCCCAAACAAAAGAAATCAGAAAATGGTCTTGTCTTACTTCTGGGATTCTTCTTTGTACATGTCCTTTGTATTCATAGCTTTGGTGTAACTCTGCAGATAGGTAGGGCAGCAGCAAGACATGTTTACTGGCAAGGTCAAGTGACTGCAGCCTGCCCACAGTGAGGCAACTTTTGGGGGACTGATGTGGAGTAACCCGTCTGTCCACAGCATGGATGGGTCTGGCACAGGCTGCTTGCAGGAGTACTGGGATTGTGTGCACAGCAGTTGGAATGTAGCCCAAAACCCAAGAGTGGATATTATGGCTAACGCTTTCCCTCCTTGTTGTGCAAATATTTCCTCTGTTAAGAAAACATGAGATTGCAGTCAAATAGCGTGATGGTGAAGGGTATCTTTGCAGTGGCAGGCACAAGCAAAAATTAGGGCTGTTTTTTCAATATGAAGCAGAAATAAAACTGATAAATGAACTTGAGTTGAAACAACTCTGCAGACACCAAGGTCAGCGAAGAAGGAGGAGGAGGAGTTGCTCCAGGTGTTGGAGCAGATTCCCCTGGAGGAACCCCATGGAGGTCCACGGTGGAGTGGATATCCATGCAGCCCATGGAGGATCCCACGCTGGAGCAGGCGGATGACTGAAGGACCGCAGCCCATGGAAGGAACCCATGCTGGAACAGTTCGTGAAGAACTGCAGCCCATGAGAAGCACTCATATTGGAGAAGTTAGTGCAGAACTGCTTCCCATGGGAGGAACCCCATGCTGGAGCAGGGGAAGAGTGTGAGGAGTCCTCCTTCTGAGGAGGAAGAGTTGGCAGAAACAACATGTGATGAACTGTCCACAACCCCAATTCCCCATCTCCCTGCACCGCTCGGGGGAGTAGGTGGGAAACGGGGAGGGGGGAAGTGATAGGGAAACCTGGGATTTGAGTTGCACATTATGAAAATTACAGTAGGAGGAACCCTTGTTGCTAACCGGACTAGGAGCAAGAAGAGGAGTTCATTCCAATGTTAAACCCTATAACCTGTCCCAAAGGCACCAGGGGTGGAGACTGTAATTGACATACCTTTACATTGTTGTAACTCACTATTTGAGTTGCATGCTAATAGGAATTACTACAGTGGGAAACACCTGAACCAATGGAGGACAAGCCTTACAAGAAGGAGTGCCAGTGCAGCAGTGACCCGACATGAGCTGGCTTTGGTGCCCAGTAACTCCACACAACACACCTCCTCTCCTGTCCTGACTGATAATTAGCATGCAGGGAAAATAATTGCAGCCATCTCCTTTATTACCTCCTCTGCAATATCAGTCACTAGGAAAATAATTTTCATCTTCTACTCTTTCTGATGCTATTGCATAGGTGAAAAAGCTTTCTCCCTTGTATCTTAAAAATTAACAAGGCCTCTTCAGTTTTCCATAAAGAGAGTAGAGGTGAGGGCCTATGCTGGGTATTCCCAAATATAAAAAAGCAAATCTACCACTGCAGCAATGTATCTTTGTGGATTTGAGAGGGTACTGTTCTTCCCAACACTTCTAAATACAACTTCCATGTATGAGTCCAGTGGTCACTGGTTCAATTTTTTATTCTTTATGTCATTGTGAAACCAATTCTTGCAGTAAAGACACACAGTTTTGACAAAATGGCTTAGTTCCTTTTGTGAAGTGTTCCCAAACTTGTGAAGTCTCGTAAGTATCCAATATCTGCTCCTTTTATCT
The DNA here is from genome assembly GCA_028565335.1 of Limnodromus scolopaceus. Lineage (NCBI taxonomy): Eukaryota > Metazoa > Chordata > Aves > Charadriiformes > Scolopacidae > Limnodromus > Limnodromus scolopaceus. The sequence goes on along the minus strand of JAOXNO010000020.1, from coordinate 42,079,005 downwards.
CTGTACTAATTCCCACTTAAGCTGACGCCCTTCTAACAGGCTCTTCCTGCTGAGATATTGCCCTTTACTGAAAGTCTTTAGCATCTTTGCCTTCTATTTCTCCCCATGAAAAGTGAGAATTAAGAGCCAGGTAGTACTTAAATTCTAGGTCAGAAAATACTTTGGTATCTAATTTTTTTTTTGCTTTCCAACTCATCAGAAACAGAAAATATTCAGATTCACCAAAATTTGAGATTAAGTTATTTCTTGTTTATTACATTTAATGAGCTGAAAAAATCCATCACTCATCTCATTGTTTGGGGCTTTGTTAATAGATCTCAGCTCACTATTTCCTGTAACACATTTCTGCCGACTTGCCATTTCTGCAGGAATACTGATCAGAAATATCTTGACAGTAACCTCCAATTGGCCTAACACCTATTCATCTGCAAGGCATTGCACAACTCATGGCAACACAGTAAACATCTCCTAACCTACTTCACTGAGATCCCCAGTCTCGTTCTTCTACATTTCATTGTGGGATTCCTGGTAGCAATCTGTGTTGCTTGTTGAGAAATGGAAGGGATTTTGGAACACAGACTCTCAAACATAAGAGAATCTTATTTAGTTATCTTTAAGGGCGGAAGCTGCCTGAGATGCCTTGACTTTTACTACTTTTCTTGTGCTACCAAAGCCTCTGTATGTAGGATTCTCCTGAAGATTGTGCCAAACCATTACACAGCCACACACCAGGCTGTGTTGTATCTTTAATTTTGTAGCACATTATATATCTAAATCAAAGCTTTTAATTGCTTTTGTACTATGTGATAGACTGGTCACAAACATTTTGATCTGGGTCGCCTGTGGCTGAGCTGGGAAAAATATGTGGGATATTCACCTGACAGTCAGAGGGCCATTGTTATGATTCACCCTAATCAGGACTAGTTAGATCACAGTTATTTAATCTGAGACACCTATTAAACTATTTTTGGAAAATGGACAAATAGGAAGGGCTGTAAAATGCATTTAAAAGCTCTTTGCAAAACAAAAACAAACTTCAGTTTTTCAGCAGTTTTAAAATTTAGAGAATTTTAACTGTTAACCATGAGGTCTGTCCACATGGGGCAATACAATGCTGTGCAGAGACAAGGGAAAGTAGTTAAGCCAGTTGAAAGCAGTGCTGTACATTTTTCAAGCAGCCAGCTGAGGCTTTGGTGTGAAAAGAAATAGTGATTCAAAAGCAAAGGGAATTTTTGAACACACGGATATATTGACATAACCTTCCAAAAAGCATCGAGCTCTACACCTTTATGTTATATTTCTGCAATATCTGAATTGCACCAGTTAAGTAGTCAAACAAGTTTTGTCTCTCACACATCATTTAGTAACATACAAATGGTAGTTGCTAGAATTTTCTGTAATTACCAGAAGCTGTTCAGTAGATATACCAGCTGTGTCTTACTATGCAGACCTGGTCCTTCACCGTAATCTAACACAGTCTTCCTACCCATCGCATTAATCTGCAATTATTTCTTCTAGAAGAAAGTGGCCTTTTCAAATAGAACAAAACTTCAGAATGTTAAAAAAAAAAATGAAATTAAAGTTTAGCTTCTGTGGTTTGCTATTCCAGACTACCAGACTAAAGTACAGAAAAAATACTTTCAAAGCAGGTGTGTTTATTAGACATTCTTGCAAGACAATATGTATTTTGTATATGTCTTTCGACTTTGATTTCATCACCTGGTTTCAACCCACTAAAAGTAAGTGTGCCAGAGTGTCCTTGGACTGAACTCCTGAATCAATGAGAGTTTTGTCATGCTGGGAATAAAAACTTGCAAGGAGCTGGTTAAAATGCTACTAGTTTTACTACATGGCACCCTTTTACTGAGTCATCTCCTGAATATTTCACTGAACCTGGTGTAACCAGAATTTCCAGCTTGGCTAGGACCGCCCTAGCCCTAGAATATCCCAGTATCCAGCAGATATTTTTTTGCTATTTTTCCATCTTACATGAAGGAAAAAGGCTATTCCTGCTCTCACCTAAAGCCATGCCTAGGAATGTAACCTTTTGCAGCAGGAGACAGGGACTCTGGCATGGGGCTGTGATGTGATACAAGTCGTATGTTCTACTATCAAATAGGACGACCAGAGTATGTTCTGCACTGCATTAAATATGAGATAGTATGATGAGTCCACAATGCACATATTCTGTCAGGGAAGCTGACATGGGCCCTACACATATGACAGAACACATCCCCTGTTTTCGTTATTCTGGTTTCTATGGCTGTATATATATATACTAGAAAAATATTTAAACAACAATAGCTGTAGGATAAAGTAGCATAAGCAGGGAACAGAAGTTCCTTCCTAGCTGCCTGAAACAGCACCTGAGCTTTCTCATTGGATGTTTGAACTGCCAAATTGCTCTTCTCTTGGCTGACAATGCTGACAGACATGCTCATCACTAAAATTTGATTACACTTTTGGAAGAAACATGTTTAACTCTACTAAATTTTAGAACTGGTAACTGCATTCTACTTGCTCAAGACCCCCCTCTCCAATATGAATTACGTACAATAAATAACAAAAGAAAAACATGTCTAGTATCAAGCATGGCTTAAGTTTTGGCTGGATCACAGCAACCCACCATGATGACTGCTAAAAATTAACATTACAGCTATTTGACCGAATGAGATAGAAGTCATCGGGTAGATTTCTGTGAAATTACCTAACGACATAGTCCTTAAACAAATACTTCCTTGACTTAGTGTTTGTCAAGGCCTTCTCTGTTACTAAGATTGTAAACCTTACACCCAAATGTACGGGCACTGACTAAGAAGACATTGCACGCCATCTTGTGGATATCACAAGAACATCGACACTTGTGCTGAAAAGACGGACTCATAAAAAAAAGGAAAAACTCAAATATGTAACTCCTTAAATACTGATTATAACCTGATGTATAATTCATTACTATCAGGAAGAAACATGTTCTGGAAAATATAGGGGTTTTTGTTTCTTGCTCTTCAGCTGAAATAAACTAACAATTCTAATGGCCATGGGGTCACACTGTCAACTGCTAATGGTCTGTCATTAGTTAAGCAACTAGGTAACACCTTGGGGATTCCGACTTAATATCCAAGACCCTTCCAAGTATCACTGAAAATGGTTTTTGTAACGTTATTCTCTATAAGCTTAGAGGCAGCAGAACAGAATATATACAGTAGTAGCATACTTAGGACAACTTCCTCTTTTCCTTCTTACATATATACTACCACTACGCTGTTGCTCAGCTACCTATTAATATAATGATTCTGTAAGCCAGTCAAAGTGACTTGAATTAAAGTAATGCATTCAAACGTTAGCATGAAAAGGATGGTGGGGAATTGGGATAAGAGAAAAAAAAGAAGAGGGGAAAGTTTGGGGGAGACTCACTTTAAAAAATAATTTTGGCCTTCTTATATAAAATAGTTTGTGTTCACAGCTTCCATGAACTGCTAGCATTCAGTGTTTTATAGTGTGACATATAAGGCAGTTTCTCAGGACAGCTCCCATTTCTAAAAGTTATTTACTTGGAATGCAGTAAGATATAAGCAAAAGTCCTAAGTGCTTACACTGCTTTTCCCTGTTGAAAAAATAGCTAACAGAATTAGAGGTAAATCCTGCAATATTTTTGTAGCTTACATCAAACCGATAAAATTAGCAACTGTGTTCTCAAAGAAAAAGGGGGAAAGGTTGTAAATTCACTTCAAGGACTACAGTGGTGTTTCCAGGTACAGGTACGTGTTTATACACAAATACACTTACGTGCAGAATAGCAGCGCTGAATGAGACCCCAGAACTCACATGGTGTATGTGCCACTGGCACAGACTGGCGGCTGGCCGGCTGTCTGCTCTCTACTTTAAAGACGTTACGGACATTTTTTCACACTTAATAATACTACTTTGAACTCATGCAAACTCACATTTATTTGAGCTGGATCAGGGCCACAGAAAAGGGAGTGTTAACCACCTAAAGAGATTTACCGACACAGCTACAAGATGAAGAACAGCAGGAAAGGGGAAGTGAAGGAAGGGAAATGCTGTGCCACCCTCTGCTTTCCTTTAAGGGCACAGAGCGAACACAGGACGAGCATTTCCGTCTTGAAGCCTTTTTCCCATGGGAAACCCCTGCAACTACCAGCGGCGACGACAGAAAAGGAGAGGCGAGCACGACGGCAAATCCAGAGGGAGCAAAAACGTTTTTAAGAGTTAAAGAAACTACAGATTGTTGCTATCAAAGAGGTGTCTTCTCAGAGGTCTGCCCCATGTCCGCTGCGCCCTGAAGCCCTCGAGGCGCCCAGGCCAGGCGCCTCACGGCGGCCGTCGGGACGGCAGGCGACGCCGGCGAGAGCCGCCAGCAGCTCCCGGCCCAAAACCAGAGGCACCGAGGAAGAAACGACCGTTACTTCTGTGCACGGGAAGGAAGGGCACCCCCCCCGTCAGCTCCACAGCCGCTCAGCCCCCATCGCTGCCGCCCGCCTCCCCCGCGGCGACAACCCTTCGCTTCAGCTCCCAAATATGAGTCACCCGCCTCGCACCGCCACGGCTTCCCTCTCCGCGGGCGGGCGGCCTACCCTGCGCAGCGGGGCCTGCGCGACCCGGCCCGCCTCAGGGCGCTTCCCGCAGCCCGCGGGCGGCCCGAGGGGACCGGTGGGCTGGAGCCACGACTGAGCATGCGCGGACACACCCCCTCACAATGGGTTGGGTGGCCGTGGCGGCGTGGGCAAGTCCATTCTTAAGGGGAGGTAGGTGCCGGTGGGAGGGCTGCCTGCGTTGGGAAATGGGAGGTCCCACGTGGTTCCCCCCCTCCCTTCAGAGGGGCCGGGAGCGAGGCGGGCAGGAGGGCGCCGCGCGTGGGCGGAAGGAAGGGGCTCGGCGCAGCGTCGGGCCGGGAGCTGCTGGCGGCTCTCACCGGCGTCGCCTGCCGTCCCGACGGCCGCCATGAGGCACCTGCCCTACTTCTGCCGCGGGGAGGTGGTGAAGGGCTTCGGCAGAGGCTCCAAGGAGCTGGGCATCCCCACCGGTGAGCGGGGTGCGCGGTGGAACGGGGCGGCGAGGGTGGCGCCTCCCCTGAAGGCTACCGGCGAGGGGGGCTCCCCGCGGCCCGGCCTTGGCCACCCGGCGGGGGGCTGGCGGTCCCTGTCCCGGTGCCCCCGGGTAGGGGGGAGCCCGGGCCCGGCGGCTTTCAGCGGCCTGCAGCGGCCGGGCCGGCTGAGCGGAGCCGTGCCCTGCCCCGGCGGGGCCAGGCCGCCCGGCTCTCCCGGCGGCGGCGGGGCGGGAGCGGGGCTGCCGGTGACAGAATTCGTTGGAGCCCGTGAGGCGCCCGGCAGGATTGCTCTGTGCTCCTTCTGGGAATAGGCTTGGCTTGTTCCGTATTGACAGTTTTCTTTCTTTTTTTCTCCATTGCGTAGAGTTTTGCACTCTCTTTTGTGTTATTCCCCCACCCCCCTTCTGTTAGAAAAGCAGTTTCTTTCCGTCTTGCCTAATGTTCGTTGAATCGTCGTCATGGTGGTGTCCAGGATGCAGCTAAGGGATCCCAAGCAGGGTGCTGTGGTGTGGCAGCTCGGGAAATACCTGCTCACACAAGCCTCGGGTTAGAACAAGAAAGGGAGTAGGCATTGGGAACGGCTGAAAGGAAGGAAGTTCAGTGGGAATAATGCAGAGGGTAAAAAACAGAGCAGGCAGGCTTGGCCTGCAAAGAAACACATTTTCCCGGTGCTTATCGCTGTTTCAGCTGTCTAAATGCAGATAGATGCGTAATTCAAGTGAGTTGTGCCCAGTCTTAGACTGAGAAGTCAACAGTCATTTTGCACCACTCCTAGCAGACAAGGATCTTCAGTTGCTGGACTTCTGACAACATCTGTTAATAACTTCACACTTCTCTCCTGATTATGAATACTATATTGGTATCAGGGAACAGGGGAGGGAAGTTGTTACTGCTTGTGAAGTTTGATTAAACGGTCAGTACTCATAAATTCTTTCAAATCGGCTTGATGTCTTGCATGAAGATACCTACTCATGTGGGAAGGAGAAGTAGGACAGTAATTTTGAAAGAAAGTTAGGTTAAATCAGAGGAAAATTTATTTTGCTGTAGATATGTAGTTTTCAAAGAAAATTCCAGAAATCCACAGATGCTTCTGAAAGGTAACAGATTACTAAATTGTAATTTCATTTATTTTTACATATTTTATTTCATAAGTAATTATTTTACTAACGGGTAAATAGTTCTGAGCTGCTATTTTATAGTGCAGAAGAAACTTGATTTTTTTTTTTTTTCCTCGTCTTTCACCATATTAAAGCTGTGATAGTTATCTTAAGAGTGAAATGCATTCTGACTGGGTTTATTACATGTCTATTAATTATTACAACAGAAAATAATGTATATAACTATAAAACATAGTATGCGTAAGAGGTGTGATAACTCTGGTATTACCACAGGGACTGAATTTTATAAGGTTGTTTTGTATTTTATACTTTGTGAAATGGCACATTGCATGATTTTCATCATCATCAGTGTTACGTTTGTAAATAGCCTGTAGGCAGACTTTGGCTTTTAGGTGTTTGAGGATTCTATTATGTCCTTGACTTACACAAAGTCACTCACAGTTTACACTTTCAAAAATTTTTGCAGCTAACTTCTCTGAGCAAGTAGTTGAAAGCTTTCCATCGGATATCTCTACTGGTATATACTATGGATGGGCCTGTGTTGGAAATGGAGATGTCCATAAAATGGTTTTGAGCATAGGATGGAATCCCTTTTATAAGAATATTAAGAAATCGGTGGTAAGAATTTTGCTTTGTGTGGGATTTTTGTTATAATCAAGGGGCCAGATGTTGACTTTGAATAAGATAAGCAGAATTTGATCCATAAATGAGATCTGGAAATCCTGTTTGCTCTTGTAAATGCATTTGGTATCTATGTCATATGTTTGTATTCTGAAAAGAAAATATTCATGGTAGCCAGCTGTGGATAACTAAATTTTATTTTCTTTTTCCTATTCCATCATTGCTTATATAGTTCCAAAATGCAATTTTAATAGTATTTATGAAATGGTGGTTGCTTTTGGTGCTGATAGCTAACTAAACATAGTCTTGATATATGCATTGAATTTACTTAAGTTCCAGCATGGGCTGGAACATGCTAATCTCTTGTTTTCTGCAATCTATCCACATTTCAAATAAGGCATGTTGTGGCATCTTCATTTGTAATGATTTTCTATTATTTCTTTTCTTAAATGATGGAATCCATACATGAAGATCCATGTATGTGGCTTGAACTACAGAATAAATATTTGAAGGTACATAATAATAGGATAGAGAAGTTGAGTTAAAATCCTGATCTGTGACAGCTGTGTTTTTCTTGCTGTCATGCTCTGGTCCTTTTCCTGAGCCTTGCAGAGCTCTGTTTTAATTGTTTAAAACACTTGTATTTGGTCATGAATCTCTGCTTCTAAGGTTTTAAGCATTTGAAGACTCTGTAACATGCTTGTATACTCTTTAAAATTTTTGCAGATAACTTTTCTGAGCAAGTAGTCAAATCTGATATCTCTGCTCGTGTATAGTATGGGTTGACCTATTTTGGAGAGGGAGATGTGCATAAAATAGTTTTGAGCATAATATGCAACCCTCTCTCAGACTTCAGTCCTTGAATTTTATCATTCGGTTCCCTTGTGATCTAGTTGTAAAAGTTCTCCTTAAGCCAACTATTTCAATAAAAATCTTCATAGGTATTTGGATACATCAACTTAACGATGAAACATTAACCATTGTTCGCGATTTGCTGCCTTAGAATCTTAGCCCTGAGAGGGGTGAAACCTTTATCTTTTTTTTTTTTTGGCTATTTGAATACTCAAGTGAGTATTTTTTTCTTAAATTCCATGCAAATTACAATTCTTCTTCCTAACATAAGCAAAAGCCTTAGACTTTTAATCTTGCATTGCACATGCTAAACTAAATGTCCCTTTTATTGGTATGCATTGGGGAGAATTTGAAATAGGGATATTAGCTGTACATCCTTACAGAGAGAGAAATAAACTCAAAGTTCATCATAAATGCCAACTTATTACTCTTCTTTTAGGAAACGCACATTATCCACACCTTCAAAGAAGACTTTTATGGAGAAATTCTTAGTATAGTCATAACTGGATATATTCGACCGGAAAAAAACTTTGATTCCTTAGGTCAGTATTGCATGTCTCCCTCAGACTATCCTATTATTTGTCTTATTCCTGCAAGTACTGTGTCTTCACTGTCTTTCTTTCCATAATGAGATGTTTTATCTGTTAACCTTTGGAATTTCAGTAAAATGTTTTCAAAAGCTAAATGTACAGCTTGGTTTAATTAAAAAAACTAAAGCCTCCTACATCTTCCAGTGTATCACACTAAAAGTTTTACTGTTGTGTCAATTGTCTGAGGAGTGGTTTTAAAATCACGGGCTTGTAATAAAAGCATCAGTCTAATCTGTGAATTTCTTTTTAAAATGCAGCTATGTTAGAATTGAAACAGTTCATGAAACTGTTGATGTTTTGCTAAAATGCCTTTTGCAACAAAGAGAGGGTAGTGCTTGTAATGGTGAAAAATGCAACTCTGGTGTCTTTTTTTTTTTTAAAAGACATTTTATAACCCAAGTAATTTTGCATTTCAAACCTCGTGGTAATAATTGTATTCTAGTTCTGTGATTATTGACTGTTATTCTGTGGTATGCATTATTTTCACTTACTATTGTATGTTCAGAGTTCAAAACAACTTTTAAATATCCCAATTCTTACCTCTTTCAGAGGCGCTTATTTCAGCAATTCAGGAAGACATTGAAGAAGCAAAAAGACAACTAGATTTACCAGAACATCTTAAACTCAAAGAAGACAACTTCTTTCATCTGCCAGAA
>JAOXNO010000020.1:42057276-42068105 GCA_028565335.1 Limnodromus scolopaceus | reverse complement strand
TAAATTAATTGTTCACCAGTGCTGGTGACAGCAGAGACAGATGGAATACAGAATAGGGGGAGCAGTTATCAGCAGTTAGATATGCTTTTAAAGGAGAAGAAAATAATTTAGTGTTTTACTATACAAGATGTTGGAAACTGTATTTCTAAAGAGTCTGTAAAAGAATTGTCTTTCAAGAGTGACAGTGGAAATTTTTATTTTACATTTTAAAACAGATGAGGGGATAATTTTTTTTTCACAAAGATTTGAGGCATTCTTGAGATTGTAATAATGTCAAAATCTTATTTTACTTTTTTAAAGAATAAACAAAAGCTACACTAGTCAACTGAATATATTTAGATGGTTATTCATCATAGTACTGTAGCTAAACACTTATAGCCGCCTTTAAAATTGTTTTTTGCCAGTAATTTCATATGTCTGCTGTAGAAACCATGGTGCCTTAAGCTGGCTGTCTGAATAATACTTTTCTGTATCTGCTAATAAATGCTACTATCAAAATTCAGTTCAGTGTTTAGTTATAGAACCACTGTGCTATTAATAGACAACAGAGGCAAAGGGAAAACTTGGAAAACTGTTAGTTTGCTCTCAAATCTTAGCTGAGATGTGACGTATGGATACACTGAACTAAAAAAACTGCTCTTTGTGTGTTTGTCTTAAAATTAAAGAAAATGTTATTACATTCATTTGGCTGAGCGTATGCATCCATATTATTTAAGAGAAAATGTCATATATCAACTGTTGAAGCTCAATGCATAATTCCTAGCACAGTATAAACTTTACGAAGGATTATATTTTTGTATTATGTACAAATAACTGTATTTATTTCAGTTGGTGTTGCTGCACTGTACCATTAATAAAGGAACTGTAATTGACAAAGTTATCCTTGTCACAAGTTTCCTTTCCTTTGCCATGGCTACCAAAGTTAGTCCTCACCGTCTTACGCGAAGCTTTGCGGGGTGGCTGCCTGAAGAGCTAGACAGACAGAAAAGAGTAGTGAGAAGTTGTTCAGCCTTCCCTCTGTGTGTCTGAAAATGGGACTCTGGGGACTTCTGTGCTTGTGTTGGGTTTGTGTGGCAAGGTTTTGATAGCAGGGGGCGGGGGACGGACAGGCAGGGGTGGCTTCTGTGAGAAGCTCCTAGCAGCTTCCCCCGTGACCGATAGAGCCAATGCCAGCCAGCTCCAAGATGGACACGCTGCCGGCCGAGGCCGAGCTCATCAGTGATGGTGGTAGCACATCTGGGATAACGTTTTGAAGAAGAGGGGAAAGAAACCAACTCTGCAACTGCAGCCAGAGGGAGCAGTGAGAATACCTGAAAGAACTCTGCAGGCACCAAAGTCAGTAAAGGAGGGGGAGAAGGTGCTCCAGCTGCTGGAGCAGAGATTTCCCTGCAGCCTGTGGTGAAGACCATGGTGAGGCAAGCTGTCCCCCTGCAGTCCATGGTGGAGCAGATATCCACCTGCAGCCCATGGAGGAATCCACACCAGAGCAGGTGTATGCACGAAGCAGGCTGTGATCCCATGGGAAGCTGGTGCTGGAGCAGGCTCCTCGCAGGAGGAGTCCATGCAGAAGCAGGTTTGTTGGCAGGACTTGTGAGCCCATGGGGGACCAACCCTGGAGCCATCTGTTCATGAAGGACTGCATGCTGTGGAAGGGACCCACACTGCAGAAGTCTGTGGAAGACTATCTCCTGGCAGAGGGATCTCATGCTGGAGCAGGGGAAGCGCATGAGGAGTCCTCCTCTTAAGAAGGAAGGAGCAGAAGAGACAACGTGGGATGCAATCCCCATCGCAATCCCCGTTCCTTATCCCCCTGTGCCACTCGTGGGAGAAGGTAAAGAAACTAGGAGTGAAATAGAGCCAGGAAGAAGGGAGAGGTGGTGGGAAGGTATTTTAAGAGTTGGTTTTATTTCATATTGTTCTACTCTGATTTGATTGGTAATAAATCAGATTAATTTCCCTGTGTTAAGAGAATTTTTTTTTTCCCTGTTTTGCCTGTGATGGTAATTGGCTGAGTGATCTTTTCCTGTCCTTGCCCTGACCCGCGAGCCTTTTGTTGTTTTCTCTCTCCTGTCCAGCTGAAGAAGGCAGTGATAGAGCAGCTTGGGTGGGCACCTGGCCTCCAGACAGGATCAATCCACCACAGTGCTTTAGTAGGAACTTATGGGAGCTACAGACTTAGAATTCAGAGCCTGAAACTCATGAAATGACTTCTCTTTCAAAAAGACACTTTCTTTCATAGCTGTTAAAAACTGCTTGGTTTTCTTAGGATTCAGATGGAAAAAGTTGCATTCGTCTCCTCTGTTCTACTTCAACTGTTAAATCTTTGCCCTGGACTAGACGAATGGTTATCTGCTGCTGCTGAAGGGGAGTCAAACCTGTGTCTTAAAGCACGTTATTGTGGCTCTGGCATCTTTTGGGGAAAAAGTTCCTCTCATAGTTTCACTCTTGGCAATTGTTAATATGTAGACCTTTATATAACCTCTGCCTAGCATCACTGAAGTTACATGGAGAAAGAATGCTGTGGTGAGTATGTGTTTGTTACCTCACGTGCAGAGGACTCTTCAGTTATCTGTCAGAAATCATGCTTTTAACAACAGAGTGCCCAGACTGGAGGAATGGATTAAGAGAAGGGAAATCCTTAAGCACCTATGTTATTCACGGCTTATCGTAAAAACCCAGAGCTGTATTTTCCAATCATCTAGGTTTTACACTAGTTTTCTTCCGGAATTAAAATAAAATTTAAAAATATCAGAATGCCTTCAGGTGTCTCTTGTAGTGAACTTGCTTTATGTAGAGGTATAACCTTTTTTTCCACATATGCTTGTATTTTCTGAAGGGAGAAGAAAGGTGTCTAAAAAAACCACCAAGCAACCAACTAATAAGCAGTTGGCTGTACTTGCTACTGCGATGCTTAGAAAACTTACACTCCTCCAGAGAGACAGCTGGGTAGATTTTTGGTCTCTCTTTGTTTTAACATGGGCTGGAGCTTTAAATACACTGCTAACAATGTCAGTTATTATCTAATTAAGTGCATAGCTGAAGGTAATGATCTCTGTCTTGATCTATAACGGTTGGGAACTAATTTTGGCTTTGTGTTTGTGGCTCAAAATAGAGAAGTGCTTATTATCTTTTATGTGTTTTTAAGTTTACCGCTGGTTTGATTGTTCCACGGTGCTAAGATTTGTAAGTGAAAGAGGAAGGCACAATTCAATGCAATCAGTGAATACAGTGAGGTTTGTATTCAGCGTTTTTGTTTCTCAATGGTGAGAACCTAGGTGACGGAATTACTTTTTTGCATAAGGACCAGAAAAAAAAAAAAAGAAAAATTGGAATTGAAAATCATGTTAAGCAACCAGAAAGAGAAGAAAGGATACAGCAAAACAGCTGGATGGAGGAACTCTATTAAAAAATAAGGAGGAACAGTTCAATATTATGGTTGTTAGAAAAGCATAGAAAATGAACTCTTCATGAAAAAGAGAAGTTCTTATCTAGGTGCTGAGTAGATAAATGTTTTTTTGCTGTTCCTCATTTATATTATTTCCCTTTTTAATACTCAATTGAATGTGTAATATAAATCTGCGAAGTAATGCAAAAAAAACCTAAGTGCATCTGTTTTGTTGGTTAAGGACGTCTGCCTCCTGCTTAAGCCTATTCTGAAGAGGGACAACGGAAACAAGTTGTAATTGCTGCCTACTTTACAACGTATATATACTTTCATAGGGAAAAAGCTTTCATTTTGTATTAAATTGTTTCAGCACTTGAAATGAACTTTCAAACCCTAATTCCTAATCCTAGCATCTTTGGTATTGCCACGTACCTACTAAGCAGAAAAAAAAAAAAGTCAGAATTGAAAAAAATTCTGACTCTTTCTATTCAGAAGTCCTTTTGAACCCTCAGAACTTCTGTCTGCTCCTCATCAGGTTGCATGTTTGGTTATTCCTCAAAATTCAGGCATCAAAACAGACTTGTGTTTTTTTTTTTAGGTTGAGGGTAGATGAAAAATCCAGGGTTAACACAGTTCTATTATGCTGAAGCAATGTACATTTCCCTCCCTTACCTCCCTATATATATATATATAATGCAAATACATATTTATCTTGAAATACCTGTCATTTCTCAAGAGAAAATCAAATGTCTCAAACCCATTTGTGGTGAGTTAGGTAGCTGAGTTTTTAGTATGTTCATTGCTCTCTTTGGTTTGAAATTCATCCTGAGTCCCTATCCAGAAGCCACGTAACAGTCATACAAGACCCGGAGACAGTTGCACGGTGTACTGCAAAAATGTGTTCTGAGTTAGAGACCAGCCTGTAGGGAAAAGAGACTTGAGCCTCGAGGCACTTATGCTGTAACTTGTCCTTCACTTCTGTTCTGGCAAAACTTCAGAATAGAGTCATGGAAGAGGAAAATTTTCCCTGTATACATGCCCTCCATTGGAAAGAGAAAGGATAAAGTGCACTGGTAGCCCACACATCCCTTTGAAATCAAATTACTGGATGAGAGGTGAGTGGGTGGCAAAACTGTGTAGGAGATGTGAATTTAAAAATTCATTTTCAAAGAGCATTGTTAATGAGAGAGTAATGAGAGATAATTGCCTAGGAGAAAAAAAATACACCCACCTAAAGAAGAGTTTAGGGCTTGGGAAACTCCATGGATAAATGAGAGTAACAAGGAAAGGGTTCCAGAGTGAGGAAAGAAGAAAAGAAAAAAGGCCTTGAGATGAATAAAAGCTTGCGAAGTTTTGGGGTTTTTTTAATGTATTTGCTTCCTTCAGGATATCTTTCTCAGTATGGTGGCCAGAGAAGGCAGGAGGATAGACTGAAGCAGCACTGGCTTTGTGGGCTCAGGATTTGTGGATTTGAATGGCTGTGGATTCGATTTCTCTAGCCTTTTTTTTTCAGGACAGCATAAAAGGCATTGACACAGTAAGTCCATAAAACAGAAAGCAATATTTCAGATTTTTTTTGCACTGTGTTCCATTTGTGTTTCTTACTAGTTTCCTTGGTAGTACTGTTTTCTCTGAACTTTCTCCAGAGGTCTCAGTGACTAATGAACAATTCCCTAGGCATCCTAGACCACTGTTTTAAAAAGCCATCTGAAAAAAAAAAAAGGTCTTCCTCACAATTCTTCTTGTACTGTGTCCTTCTAATCATATCCATCAGTTAGTAGTTGCTCTCTCAAAAAGACCCCTTCAAGGCAATTATCTGCCATCTTGTAAAGCAGGGGCATTTTCACCCTACCCCTACAGCATAAAATCACAGAATGATAGGGGTTGGAAGGGACCTCTGGAGATCACCTAGTCCAAACCCCCTGCCCAAGCAGGTTCACCTGGACATTCAAATCCAGGCAGGTTTTGAATGTCTCCAGAGATGGAGACTCCGCCACTTCTCTGGGCAGCCTGTTCCAGTGCTCTGTCACCCTCAAAATGAAGAAGTTCTTCCTCAACACTGAAAGGAATAACTTATAGAACAGCATACTTATAGACTATATTTCACTTTGCAATAAACCCAAAATCTCTGTGTGTGATGAAACATTACTTAACAAACACCTGAATTAATTGGAGGTTGATAAAGTACAAGATATTTCAGATATTTTTAATACAGATGTTGAATACAGCGGAAGTACTTAGATGAGAGTTACAACCATAAATCTTTAACATCATGTCCTAGGTGTAGTCTCACTGGGAAACATGCTACAAAATTAGGAGGAAAAACATGTTGGCTTTGATAAGCACGGGTGTACCAGATGATATTAACAAAAAAAAAATATCCGGGTAAATTACCTATTGTATTAAGAATTGCCTTGCAACTATAACCCCATATCAGTAAACTGCTGGGGCACCTCATCCCAGGACATTCACTGTGTAGATAACTACACCCATGTTGTTTAGCTCTGCGTGTTTTGGCAGTGACTGGCACAGCCCTCAATAAGTGTGTGCATGCACAGTTTGAATAGATATTTGTATTGGTTACGATGCACACACAATACATATACACACGTATTGGGAAAGGATTTGCTCTCTGCACAATGGACAGAAATGTAATCTCTTAAGCGGCATACCTCCAGAGTGCTGCTTAAAAACCTACCAAATATTTACTTAAGCTTTAGAAAAGCAGTATGTTTTTAGAAACCATGTCCCTCTCATGCTATGTTTGGTTGAAATCTTGAGTTCAGCATGCTAAGAAATAACTAAATTATTGCAGTAATTTTGTAAGAAAGGCAGCCGAGCATAAAATCCATACATTTGTAAGTTCTCTAAATTAATAACTTCCATCCTATTCAAGATCATCTTCCTCATTGTCTCCCAAGAGCCCATTTTAAATTTATGATGGACTGTTGCCATCCTTTCCCATATATGCTATATCATCTTAATCTTCATCTTCAGTCTCAATCTTTGTGCTCAATCACTTGATGTTCCTGACACTTTGTGTTCTTGTGGTAGTTGCTCACGTGGGAAGGGAAGGCTTTGGATTGATTCATCAGGTTCTCAAACCCACCTTCATTAACAGCTGTGGCTTCGGCTTGCTGTGTTCTCCAGATACATGTGTGATGGTTCAAACAGAAAGGAGAAGCAAAATCAGCTGGTAAGAAAGTAAGTGGTTAAGGTTTTGCCCTCAGGTGATGGAGTGGATCATAATACACAGTCATCTGGTAATAGTGATAAAAAAAAAAAAGAGAAATCATGCGCAGTCAGGTAGGAGGGGTCTTTATTTTAAATGACCTAGTAGAACATTTAAGTCAGCGTACCGTTTTTGACGTGTTGGAGTTCCTGCCTTACCCTTCTAATACCACAGTTGTGCTCTTGTAGCTGTGATGGTATAAGGGTAAAGGCAAAGAGGGGGTTGGTAAGACAGCTGTGTTTCTTTATCAGATTAAGAGTAATCAGAAAGAAGCAGAAAAACATGGACACAAAAACTCTACTTCCTACCTTTAGGCTAGAAACACAAAACCCTCAGAAATACTTACATTTTTTTAACACTCTGGCATCTAGGAAAAATTGAAGACTGTGGCCTAAGCCTGCTTTTTCCAATTGTATCTTTGTCTTAATAAGCAAATTTCTTCACACTACAAATCTTCTGTAAGATGCTGTAGCTATTTCAAAGTCAATGAGGTGATTTCGACATGATGGTACAGATCGCCATCCACTGAAATACGTACTTCCCAGTCAACTGTTTTATGAAAAACATGGACACCTAAAGCAATATTTGTAAATGAGAGAAGGTGGCCTCTTCCTGCTGCTACTGAAGTAAAGCCCTGCCTATTCTGGTGATGGAGCAGTGCAATACACCCTGTGCCTGCAGCTCAGCAGCAAGCTTTTGCTGTTTCCTGCTTTTCAGTTTTAAATACCAGCCCAGTCAGTCATAAAGCCCTTAAATGTCAGTACTGCTCTTCAGCATGGTCCTACCTTGGTTGTGGGTTTGTTTTTTTTTTGCTGCAGTCAGAGCAACCTGGGCTGTGTGCCAGGTTAAGAGTTACCACAGCAGTGGGGGGGCAGCAGCCTTTTTCAGCATGCAGGGGCATGTTAGCTGGGCACAAATGAAGGAGGAAAAAAAAAAAGAATACTCAAAGATAAGCCATCTTGAACTCAGAGAACAGTGTTCTGCATTGTTCATATTGTGTTGAGAAGGTAAAAGTTCAGCGTGCAAATCACAGGAGGAAATGCCTACAACTGGGTACCCCTTGTCCTGGTGTCTCCTGGACTTTGTATTCACCTACAAAACAGTCTGAGCTGCACGTTCCACCCAATAAACTGTAATTCTATACACACAACGTGCACCTAAATACTCTCATCCCTAGAA
Organism: Limnodromus scolopaceus; assembly: GCA_028565335.1. NCBI lineage: Eukaryota > Metazoa > Chordata > Aves > Charadriiformes > Scolopacidae > Limnodromus > Limnodromus scolopaceus. The sequence continues at coordinate 42,060,309 of JAOXNO010000020.1, read as the reverse complement.
AAACAAATAAAAAAATACCACAACAGAAAAATAATGTCCCCTAACTTCCCTTCAAAAATATACTGAGCACCCTGGCCAAAGCAAAGGGCTGTTTGTCATCAGGAGGAATCAGCAGTGAGGAGTCCAGCAGGAAGAAGTCAGTATTAAAAAAGCAAAAGCTTGAGCCTGGCCTTGAAACCCTATATGCCCACAAAGTGTTTTAAAATTCGTGAAAAGCTGATTATGAAATGCAAGGACTGTGCTGGATTATTGTTTCATTGGGGTTTTTTTCTGAAGTGGTGCAACTGTTTTGCCACCTGATTTAGCTATTTGCGCCACGTCTGCACCAGGATGCTCAGGAGGCATTAGCAGGAATCAATTAGCTCAGTGTACTCAAGTGAAATTGTGGGAAATCACACCTATTGCAAAGGCAATAGGTGTTAGGCCTAGTTAACCCCTTTCAAACCACACTGAATTAAATTACTTTTATGTTTGAAAAACAGTATAAATTCAGTAAACAGTACTGATGTGTTTAACTAGGTGCAAAAAGAGTATTGTATATGTTTTGTGTATGTCCATGAGGGTATTTTTGAAGGCAAGTGTTGCATACAGTTCTGTGAAATACTGAAGTGAATGGTTTTAGGCTACATAATGTTAAAAAGTGTCTGTCCGGTTCCCTGCAACTAGACATTTTCTGTCTGAAAAGAAGAAAATGGATATGCTAGTAGTTCACATCAGCAGCAGTTAAACAGGTGAAGTTAGCAACCTTCTATGACCCAGTGAATTTACTATGTGATTTTTCTCAGTGATGCAGGATTTAGCTTCCTGCTCCTGAGAAATGAGACATTGCACCACTTCCTGACTCCTACACCAACATTGCAGATACTTTTCAGAACACCAACAGGTTTGCCATTTAGAGGGACTAGTTCGTATTTCACCTTAGTATTTCTATAATTATGACAGAAAATCTTTCCTGTTGTATTAATCCCAAGTAAAATAAAAATCAATCATCTGAAAATTGAGATTACAGTCCCTTTTTGTCCCAAATCCATGCCAAAATATTACTCTCATTTATTATAGTGTCCTCTAACAGTTGCATTTTACTAGTTCCTAAAGCTGACTGTAGTTATTTCCACAATTTTTAATATTGTTCTGTCATAATTAGTGATTTTCACTATCCAATATAACAACTATCCAAAAGAGTTTTTATGTGTTACACTGTGATACAGCCTGAGCTTGGAGTAGTAGAGTGGCACCTGCTAGGTCTCATACGATGTTGTGAAGATAGAACAGGATGCTGTTTTGAAGGGGAATAGCGCTGCTTGGTTCAGAATGAGATACGGTATAATGTGGGCAAAAGAAACTGCATTTATAGGAGTGTCACAGAACAAAAGATATGGTCTCTCAAAGTTGGCTCTGAAAAATATTCAAAACACCAGACATTAGGTTGTGGTTTTTTTCTTTTTTAACCTTAAAGATGTGTTTTGTGGCCTTTTGGGTTTTCAAATTGTATTGCTCGCTGCTGATCTTCTACTCTTTTTTTCACAGGATTGTAACTGTGTGTGGAGTTTTTTGCATCTGGAAGGAAAGGAAGAAAGTTTTGGTTTTGACTATCTTACAAGATTTTTTATTCATTTCACCCCACAGAGGGCCATTTCCTACTGGATTTTTCTATGCTGTTTTAAAAATTAACCTCCTTCATTTTTTTTAATTCATGAAGTTTCACAAAATCATTGTTATATTCAATACCGCACTCTTACATACAAGAGCTGTTGTAATAAAGGAAAATACAAATGCTGTCCAAGGATTTACTACTGCACTGCTCTGAATGGCTCATTTGAAGTGGGGAGCAGTCCAGAACTGCACCTTTGTGAGTCCTGCTCATGGCAAGTGAGGCGAATAATTCAGTTCACTATTGTGAATTTCAGCATAGTGCTCCAGAGCAAAATCCAGCTCTGTAATCCCAGCAGATTACAAACAGGAAGGGCTGGGACATATGTGAATTTAGGGGACGTGGTGCAGGAAGGTATTCACATGGAGATTTTTTATTAGCCAGCCACAGAATACTTTCACCCTGTATCTAAGACATCAAACTCTGAGTAGGAAGGGAAGTAAAATAAAAGTTTGGCAAGAAGTTGTGTGAAATAGCTCTCCTCAATGCTATTACCTAACCATTTCCCTCCAACTGGGCGACTCTGATATGTGTCAAGTGGAATTTTTGTGCCTGCAGAAAACCAAGACTTTGGTTACACTTGGCACAGACTTTATTCAACATGTTACTCAGCTCCTAAATGTCAAGGAGATTTGAGAATCGTAGCTCACGCACAGGAAGGCTGCTGGGAAGGTTATGGGTCTTGGCATTCAGTTATGTATTTTGATTGAAGCAGTGACAGCAACAGGAAAATAGATGCCTGATGAAAGACAACAGAGGAGACAGTAGGATATTCATTTTGCTGAAAATAAAAAAATAGAATAAAATCGAAGTGGAGCACAGGTTGAGCGTGGCACTTTATTTAGCATATCCAATGGTTTCAAATAAATATGATTTTTATAAACTGACGGATTGGCTGACAGTATCCATTAGCCCCATGCAGCAAATCACTACATTTTATTGTTCTGCCTGTTACTGCAAAGTAGTTTGTAACGTTGACATTTCAAATGAAAGACAGGAAAGGCAATGTTTTGAGTAAAAGGAGGAGGGAGAACTGTAGGAACACTTAGCCTCTTCCCACTAGAGGAAATCATGGACATTTTATTAAGAAAACATGCACTGAATAGAAAACTGGATATGTGCATAACATGGCACAGGGACAGAAGGAAGAATAATAATAAAAATAATTATTATTGATAACTGCAAATCTAAATGTGCTAGCTGTGCCATGGCTATGTTGGTCACAGCTGCTAGGTCCACACTCCATAGGGCTGGGAGACAGTCTGTAACAACGTGGCTCACTTCCACGTCTGACCCTACCTGCAGCTCAGAACATCCTAAAAGCTCTGTGTTAAAAAAAAAAAAAAAAAAAAAAAAAAAAATCTCTGTTCCGTGTGAGAACA
>JAOXNO010000020.1:42036735-42049278 GCA_028565335.1 Limnodromus scolopaceus | reverse complement strand
CTGATACAGGCCAGGATGCTGTTGGCCTTCTTGGCCACCTGGGCACACTGCTGGCTCATGTTCAGCCGACAGTCGACTAACACCCCAGTGTTGGTCAACACCCCATGTAAATGGTGTTGCAAGCTATCATTTGTGTTAATTGACAGGGAATTATATAAACATAACTTTGACAAAATCAGTTTTTGAGAAATAAAAATGCCAGTATAGCATTTTTAGAGGCTGTGACCTACAATGTCAGAAAGCTGTAATCTTGAGTTTTCTGATATGTTTTGTTATTGTAGGACTAAACTTCGACTTTACTAATCTGATTTTACAGAAACACAGAAGGCCACAATGAGTTCCCTAGGGTTTTCCAAGACCTTGATATAGACTGCAAATTTAAAGGGAAGCAGGTGTTACTGTTTCACAGAGTTAAACCAGACTAATGTTCTTTCCTTAACCATTACATCCACTTATAAGGGTCACTTGTAAAAAATAAATATGTTTGTAGTAAGAAGTGTGCAGGCACTTGAAAAATTTAAATGCAATATAAATACAGAAAAACGAAAAGTCCCTTTACAAAATGTAAAAGAATCTAGATATCAAAGTCCAAGAATCAAACAACATGCAGCTGTTACTAACTGAAAGATGAAAGTCCACTTTGACAGCAGGCAGAAGCTAATTGTTAAAACATTCATGGAACACCCGTGTTCTGAAAGAAGTACCCCTACAGATAACAGGTATTGAGCTCGTATTTTTTTTGTGGCATAAAGACAACATTCAGTCCTTTTTACATTTTATGAGATTTTTTTTACCTTTTCTGCTAGGATCAAAAGGTTATTCATTCACTTATAAAGGAGCTTGAAATGTGTACTTCTGCTTTGTGGTTTTTACCCATCATTTTCAATTATGAACATCAGTCCCCATACCAACAAGAAACATTTACTCCTGTTTAGACTATGCGCACGGTACATTGTAAAGAATTGAGCCTGAGATACATGAGATAAGTGAATGACAGGATGTATGAAGAGACATAATAGAGACGAGAAAATAGCTCTTGATTCTTGCAGGACTGAACCAGAAGGATCAATACAATTCACTAGCTGTAGTTCTAAAATACTCTTGACTGCCATACTGTAGGTCAAACAACTGTAGAAGCTGGTTTTCCATATAACTGTGGCTTTTATTTTCCTGGAAATGAAAGGCCTTCTTACAATCCATTGTTAGCAAAAATGGCACAAACTGATATAAGAAAATACAGCCCAAACAGTAATGGCACATAGGAAATAAGGGCCATTCACAACTAAATAGCTATCTGATGTTCTTTGTTGTGTCCCTATAGACACACATGTCCTTAAGCCTCTTCAGGCATTGTGTATATACACATACACACCCACGCACATGCGTGCGTATATAAAAGCAGAGGCACTTCCTATCTGGCCACCTATGCATTAAACAGAACACCGTTCACATAATGGAGAGTAGAAGTAAAGAACTACAGCTCTCATTCTAGTCAATTCAATCAATTTTCACAGCAGTTACATGAGACTGTTCTGTGATTTGGATTTTTAGAATAGAAAAATCATCTAAGAAGCATAAAATCAGCTCTTCCGTTTTGTTATCATTTTGAAATGAGAGGGTTTAGTTTTGTTCAAAACTGTAGAAACTTGGCTGAGTTTGGCCTATGTACATCTTCAAATAGGAAGGAAGCAGGATCACTGGGCACCTCTATGTGCACACAAATCACAGTGAAAATCATAGTAATTCCATTGAGAGAGACTCATTTACCTTGAAAAGGTGACTCGCAGATAAACTTCCTTCCAATCAAAAAGTTTTCCACTGTATGAAAAACACCTCCACATCTAGTGGCAGAAATATTAATGGGACAAAGTATACTTGAAAGTAAGTGGACCAAGAAGAAATTAAGCAATTGTGATTCTTCTAGAATGGTCAACTATACTCATGTCCTATCATGCTTCCTTTATTTATTTAAAACATGTAGCTTTTAAGCACTTCATTTAGCATGTTAGCTGTTTCTTTACATGTGCCTTTTCATGGAGCAGAAACAACAGAATTACTTATGATTTGTAAGGGTCTTTCAAACAGTTTTAATGATTCCAATAACCTTCGCATACAGACATTCTTAAAAATCTCCTATTGTTAAGATCACAAAGAAATATCTTTATGGCTTCAAACACCTTATTCAGTAAAGACCTAAGTCTTAAAATTCAGGATTTATTTTCAGCAAATCAGTAAGAACATCCTGACTGCTTTGTTAGTTTATTTAGCTGCCTGTAGTGTAATGTACCTTGCTGTTTACCGAATTATAAATTAATAATTAAAAAGTAATGTTACGGCAGTCCAAAACACATTTTATAGCAGAACTCTTATAATTCAGTTTTAGATGTCAGGAAGTAGTAATTAACTAGATTTGTCACTTCCAATGCAATACTGTTGCTTTCTGAGATGCTGTTCAATCAGGTGTTGGGAGCAAGTGTTTATTTTGCCTTAGGGATAAATAATTTCCAATACTTATTAGTATTCAGCTCTCTAACACATATGTTTTAACCTATATTCAATATTCATACATAAACAGTAGTATTTTTGTCTGTATTTAGTAGATCTCTTTTACAATGGATCTAAAGGCTGAAATTTTCAGTGGGCATGAGGGCAATTTTATACTCATCTCCCATGACCAGCAAACAGAAGTACAGACTCCTGTCAGCCTCTTGTGAAAGTCCTTCTCTCCACTTCTTTTGAAGTGCTCATACCAAAACAAGTGAGTGAAACTGAACTGCGCAGTGCGAACTAAAAGAGCAAAAATGTCTGCATCCCCTAAAATTCTTTTTCCTAAGAGCTCAGTTCATGAGTACTCTAGTTGAAGGTGTCCCTGGTTCTTGCAGGTGAGTGTTGTTGTTGAGATGGACACGACACACACACAATTTCATGAGCAAAAGCCCCAAAGACCCAACTTTATTGTTTTTTAACAAGCTCTTTTATATCTTTCTTAGAAACGTGTGTCCATGTATAATTGGTTCACTCAAAGACTGGCAGTTCATGATTGGATAACTTTTTCCTTCTTTGTTCTCTGCTGCAGCTTCGGTAACCTTGCTGGCAGTCTGACAGCTCCTTAGTCTTGTTGACTCCCCTCTTCTCAGGCCTCTTCGAGGATACACGGATATCTGCTCAAGGTCATTGTTAAGCTCGCATACTGATCCCTCCAACCAGCCGAGGTTTCCCACAGTGAGGTTGGACTAGATGGCCTGTAAGGGTCCCATCCAACCCAAACTGTTCTGTCGTTCTGTGATTCTAAGCGGGTGAATGTGAGGTCTGCGCACTTTGCCAACACACAGGGCAGCACGACGTAACCTACCAGAGTAGCAAGGCTAGGCTTTCTATTTTTCTGTACAACGGGCTTTTCTATTTATAATTCGAATATATATATATTCGAATTTATATATATTTATTTATATATTTACTGTTTTCCTTATGGGCAGGACAAACAGTACAAAGGAAAGAAAAGCAACAAGGAAATAAATCCCCTGGCCATCCATCCTTGTAAGAATCACTGGCACTGTGAATATAGTAGAACAGTGAATGGGACTGGATCTTTTTTTGCTTTCCACTTGAGATCACCCTGCTGTGATTGAGATGGACATCACCTCAGCTTTCAGGAGCATGTTGATCAGCAATTGCCAGGCTGTGGTCCCCACACCGGCAGAAGGGCGGAGAAGGCAGGTAGACAGCAGGATGACATGCTTGGTTGCTCAGCCATTTCCTTTGATCCTTTCCTTTGCAAAATTAAATCAGGGGAAAAGAAAAGGCTCTGGCATCTGTGGCAGTTTGCCCAAAGTGCAACAAACAGTAATCGAGTCATACATAACCTATAGTCTAGCAGCGCTCAAGAAGGCAGCACCCTCAACAACCAAATTTCAAAAGAAAAAGCATGGCTTGCAGTGTCTATTGGGTGGCCTAAGGTGTTTGGCCAGTTTGCCCTAAGCCAAATTGGCCATGGCTAAGCTTTGTGAAGAAGAGCTCTGCATTTCAGAACAACCACACAAGCTTCCCACCATATTATGACTGGGTTTTAAAAACTGTGGGAGGGGAGAGAGCTGAGCCCATGTGGTCGTGAAGTATGAAAGTATGAGTGGTAGATTTTTGTCTTCCTGCTATAAAAAAGTATACTTTCGTGTAACAAATAAACTGCCTCTGCTCTGAAAGCTTCTTCTGCAAACTTGTGAGGAGCCCATGGGCCCCTGAACCGTGGTGGAGTGGTATTTGGTCTACAGGGGTAACCACAGAACTGGTGGAAATGAAAGAATGAACCAAGAATATACCAAAGTGGTACTGCCGAATTAGAGTAAGTATCTGGGCACTGAGGATATCAGATAAACTGATCCTTGTCTGATTGTGATGATCTCCAAGGCACATTTTTTGGAAGACATTTGGGCAGAGATAAAAATCCACATCTACAGATCCTCCACAGTGTTATGCAGCTCAGCTGCCCATTGACAGTTGATGTCTCCTGGGCCTTGCAAGACTGAATGAGACAACACTTGCAAGCCTTGACTATAGGCAACTATCCACTCCAGCTGCCTCACACCTGTGATGAATTCAGTGGCAAGACAGGGGCTCAGCAACTTCCCTGGTCAGGCTCAGTGTTCACAGGGAAGTGAGCAGACATGCTGAACAGGTCCTCATGCCAAGAGCACCCAGGACAGGTCCAGAGGCTGTCTTCCACAAGCAGTGTTCTCCTCAGTGTCTTCAGCACCTACGGAAATAGTGTAAACCATAATGGGACATTCATTTTCTTGTCCTTAGCCCTCCCACAAGGACATGATGTATGCTCTATGGCACCTGGGAAAGCCTGGATGGCTTTTTTGGCGTTGTTGCATTTACCTGTTGTCTGATTTCTATATGCCTCATACAGCTGGAACAGAAAATTGCTGAGAAGCTGTCAGCAATGTAAGAGCACTGATGAGCCTTGCTGTCCCTGCCCAGCCCCCCAGGGCCTCCCACTTGCCCCTGCTCCCATTTCAGTCTCCCAGTGCCATCAGTCTCTGCCCCAGCAATGCTGCAGCAGGGCTGCTGTCCTGCTGTCCAGAGGCCCACAGGGCAAAATTTTATAAAGAAGAGATATGATAATCCATACTGGGATATTGAAATGGGAACAGGAAAGCTATGTTGACATGCTATGGCATTCCAGTCATAGTGTGAGAGGTGGAAAAATCAAGTCAGGATTACACCAGTTACTCAAAATTTGCCTGTGGACAGCAGTAGACAGGTGGAGAGACAAACTAGCTGAGGTAGAAGGCTTATCCAAAGCAATGTAATGTATAATATGAGAAATAGTAAACTAGAAGCACAAAATAAGTTCTTAGAAAGTAAATTACAGCCCCATATCATTGCCAAAGCTCTGCAGCAATGGCTACAACTGTTTCAAAATGACAAAACAGTCCCGACAAGGTTATGGCTGCTATGTATGAAATTGTTTGAGATAAATACATGGTATGACACAGATCCCTACCCCCCTCCTGCTGAACACCCTATGACACCCAAACCCCCACCTCCTGAGCACCTTTTAAAAGACTCCTTGACTCAGAGGGTGACAAGGTTTAGGGAGCAGCACCAAATAAGGGCCTGATGCACTGCCAGGACAGCAGCCACCCCCACTACTATTACTGCCTGTGGTTTCACTTCTCAAGAATAAACTGATTTACAGACTCAATTTGACATGAAATCTGGAGGCACTTATGTCCACATGAATAGTTTATTGAATTGTGCAGTGGGATGCTACCCTACCGGCTAGTGACAGAGGAGGTGAAGATGGATGGATTTGGGAGAATGCTCGCAAAATAGGAAAGGCAATATTGAAATGTGCCATCTTAAGACTTCCTAAAAAGAGGTCAGTGGTTGTCAAACTGCTCTGAATAACCCATGGTAGCAAGACACCACCGCAGGTAGACTCTATCCAGTAGAAGAGGCTGCCCCAAAATTTAAACCTCCAGCAATGCGACTAGCAGCTGTGAGTGCCAACACTCACTGGCCAGGAGTCCTGTAGCAGGTGTTGTCCGTGCTGTCATTATATGATGGTCCAAAACAGTCTGAGTAATACAAACCCAGGAAAATTCTGACACTACCAATCCCATCCTGTCTCTGCCACACCACCACCACAGGAAAGCCATGTGACAACCAAAACAAGCAAACAACTACCGACCACTGCCAATGAGGCAGGAAGCCAGATGGATAAAGGATTAAAGCAATTGCAGCAGCAGGGTCTTTCCATCACTACTCTCAAATAATTAGCAGGAGAAAACATGCCAGTGTAAAATATTCAGGAGGCCCAACCGGCAGCTGCCTCAGCCCCACTCCTCCAGGTCCCCACCCTGATTTCAGGGACCAGGGCTGCTCTGACCCCACTGTAGAGCTGGCAGCCATCCGAGCAGCCCACTGCCATCCGAGTCTGAAAGTGATGGTCAGTGACAAGTTCTCCACCGCCACCTAATTCAATGCTGGAGCCCAAATCCCTATGATTCGTAAGGATATATATGAAGCAAGAGGCCCCTTAAACGAACCAAAGATTCAATAACAGGAGCGAATCGCAAAACAGTCACATAGCCCATGGATAAGACTAAATTAATTCTGCCAAATGTCAGAATGGTGAAACTTCAGGTTCTGTTAGGTGCCAACATTATCCTGAATGGACATCCTCAGAAGTCAGACATGGATAGACAGCTAGTGAAAATGGGAAATTGGGTCACCATCCAAGCATCTTAATAGGAACCAAAAGGAAGCTCACACCTGTTTGCTCCAACTCGCTCCATCTCTGAAAGCAAACCAGTATGCACCCCACGATACAGGTTACCCGTAATATTTGTCTTGTGTCTGAACTGATCCAATAACTAGAATGATGGGGTACAATAGAAAAGAGATATTTACCATATGATAGTCTGGTATGGCCAGTCAAGAGACCCAATGGTACTTGGCAACTACCTCCCAACTCTAGAGGAAGAAGTCCCAGACAAAAAAAAGACAGGGTCCTAGCAAAGAAGTACTATTTGTAAAAATTAGGCAGGTAGGAGGAAAAAAACCATAATTCCTCAATCAGTTTTGAATAAGATACAGGACCTGGCTTCACCTAATAAAACAGAACTAGGAGCAGCAGTAGGTACACTGAGATTTTGGTGCTCTCATATTCTGGGATTTAGTATATTAGCCAGATCCTTATGTGTTCTTTTAAAGTAAAATACCTTTTGGCAGTGGCTTCCAAAACATCAGGAAGCCCTAGACATGTAAAAAGATGATCAGTCAATAGTACCTATACATCCTTCCCACTCTTTTCTATTGGGGTGTTCAGAGCAAAGCTGCACTGTGTTTCCCTAAGTGTTTAACTGTTTCTTTACTCCTCAATACCAGAATCTGTAATTAAAATGTTCTTAGTTGGCCATATAAACTAAATTAAGTAAAATTCCCTGACTCGGAAGTGTTTTGTTGCCCGCGACATCAATCGTTTAACTAAAATTAATACAGTCCAAAAAGTCTGTGAGGAGTGGTTAGAAAGATGGCTACCCAAATGATTAGGACTTAAGGGGAGTTCAAATCTTTTTGAACCCGCAGGCCAATGGCATAACCTGTAACACATACTCTAGCTAATCAAATAGTAGCTATAGTCCTGCCAGTTTTGCTAACCTATGGCTTGATGCATAGCCTACAGCCAACAATATCCTAATCTGAGAAAAGGGAAAATATCTCACAAACCTGGCAAATAGATTACACTGCCCCTTGCTGAGCACCACCAAGGGATGGCAGAACCTGACAGGTAATAAGTGGCTTGGAACATGCATCCAGCTGGAGGTGCCACAGTACCACCTCCAGTAATAGGATTAAATTAGCACTTTGCTACACTCCCATTGTCTAAATAAATACAATCTGATAATGGATTTCATTTTAAAAATAAAGAAATACATGAATAGTCTTTATCAAGGTGGGTATGATGGACTCTCCATCTACCATATAAAACACAGAGTGAAGGTTTGTAGAAAGACAGAATGATCTGTTTATTAAATAAAAATTCACAATCAAAATATCCTAAGTGGCAAAAAATCTTGTGGAAAAATTCACGGTATATGAACAATCACGAAACACTCACAGGAAGTCTCCAATGCTTAATTGAGCATTTGAATTGTCAACAACCTCCCCAACACCTACGACACTAATCTATCTGGAGGTCAGCAGATGAAATGATAGATGTCTACCCTGCACCAGGAACCCACTGGGTTACCTTACTGTATAACCAGAGTAAAAGAGTATGGAAAGTTTTGAATAAATGTAAAGGGAAGGAATTAATAAGAAATGAGGCTTGGATAAACTCTGGGACTGAGATTTGTCTTCTATCATTACAGGAATCAATATGAAATGGCAGAAGCAGAAAAAAAATCCAAATGGGAAGGGGAATGAGAAGATTCCAGACTAGCATTCACAGACCTCACAACATACACACCATCTCCTCCTACTTAATTTTTTTTGCGTGTGTGTTTTATGGGACTTCTTCATTTATTAATAAGGAAAGTCACATCTACACCTTACGCTCATGTTCCACCTTTTACTCAGACCCAAGACCAACAGGCAATTTGACCCCAACCCTATGCCCTGAATATACCCACCAGTACTATCAACAGGAGACTTCTATATTCATAGCCCAAATTCATCTGACAGTATCAGACATCCCTGTGGTGTACTCTGGTACATCTGCATTCATACAACTAATGGGCCTGGAGCCTCTCCATGGAGAAAACAATACCACGGTATCCACACACTAGATATCTCAGATAACACTGTCTTCTACTATCAAATCTCTAACTGACTTGAAACCAGTTAGAGTCTAATTGTAGAAATGCTACATGAAGTTTTAATAAATCAATAGAAATTTTTTTCACCTAGGACATATACTTGTAACAGGGGAACTACAAATAGCTTTCACTCTACTTTTACATGGAAGCCCAGTTGTGGCCCAGGCCACCACCCCTTACCTTATGTTATCTGGAATCTTTCAAGTGGTGTCTCTAAGAATCTTGATAAAATCCCCATCCTGATTTTAAGTCAAGGCTAGAGATTACAGTACAGAAATGGAGGACACTTGTACATCTGGATTTCTGCAGATCCCTGCGCTAGTAAAACCCCACCTTCAGGAATGAGAAAACCATCACCCAAATCTTTTGGAAACAAACATAACTAAAATATACCCATGGTGCAAATCCAATTTTACTGGCTTGGGAAAATTCAGTGCTGCCTTGAGGGCAGGTCAGGGAACTGTTGGAACTCTTTGGGGATCAGTATGAACAGCTGGAGCAACCCTGAATGCTGCAGATTTTGAAGTTGTCTGGAATAAGTTACTCAGGCTACGACAACTTAGCAGCCAACACATGCGAAGACGTGTAACCACTGAAGTTGTTTATCATGAGAAACACATTAAAACTCTCAGAGTAACTATCCAGCCTTTGCAACACACTGAAAATATCCTAGCAGCTGTAGCAAACAGCACTGCCTCTGCTGCCGCATGTATTGTAATGCAATTTTTTGCTATTTCAAAATATGAATGATCAACAGTATTCATTAAAACCAAAAGCTCTGCAGTTCCATCAAATTAATATTCTGAATTGTGTCCTGAATGTGAACACCTGCTAACAAAAACTACTTTATCTGACATTGCTTCTCCCCATTGTGGGGACATCTGTACATGCTCTGTACCCCAAGAGGCACAGGTACACCCTCTTTATGAGTGTGTACCACTCCCCCTAACCTTGAGAAACTGCTTTTAGCGTCTTCAGAGTTTAGCTTATTGGCTAATCAAAGGACGTTTGTCCTGGATTTTTGATTGTGCCAACAATGGGGACAAAATGAATGGATAGGCCCCCAGAGAAACATCTTTCTGGATTCCTGTCAGTTACATCCAGACGTTGTGGGAAAGCATACATGGGATACCGTTGCTGCTGGATATCTGTGTGTAGCTGCCACCGCAGGAGTAACATGGAGGGGTAGTGATTATACCACTTTTTCTGCACACGAATGTCAATGCAATGTAACAGCAACAGAGGGTAATGGTTTAATTTTTGCAACAACAGATTAGTGCAGTGGTCTGTGTCCTTACCTGGAGGATGCAAAAGAACTGTGACACAATTCTCTGTATTTTTCTTGGAGGGCAGAGTTCTGAAACAATATGAAACCACACATAGAAAATTAACATCTCTTTACATGATCCCATTGTAATTTGGCTCCTCGCTGTAAGCAAAGAGATACAGGAGAAAAAATGTATTTTCTGGAAGACCTAGAAATATTTATCTAGAATTTTTATGTTATATGTGTGCAACAAAGTCCTGCATGCATTCTGGGTATCTCTTTAGGATTAGATCAAATTTTCAAGAGAGAAAACACAAACTTCACCTACATCAGTGTGTTTTCCAAGTAAATCTCCTGATAACTGGTGTCACAGCGGTATCCCAGAGTGGATCTCAGTAGCAATCGCAGATTTCCTGTCAGATGAAACTAAATCATACAAAGGTACACTACAACTGCTAACAGGCATTTGGTCCATGGGAACAGAGTAGGGCTAGCCCAGAGCAACATCCCTGAAATGCTTCAATTAGCACCAGGTCTCCCAGATCAGATCTCCCACTTTCTACATCTGTTCCTGTCAGAGCACATTACTAGCTATTGTAGACAGTAGAAAGAACCTTCATTTTCAACAGATGTTATCGTGAATCAAGAAACCAAGGGCAAGATATCTCTTTCCATAATGCTCTAAACTGAATTTGCAACCAAGTCAACTAAAGGGCTTTTAGAAATTCTTCCCACATCATCAGTTTAAAAAGAACAGATCATAATCTTTCAATTGTCTTTGCAGAGAACAAATTATTTTACTGCAATATATTTAACTTTATCTTGAAGTTTTACAAGCATTCACAGGGATTTCTAGGCAATTTCTAGACCAGCACCTATATAATCTAAGACAAGCTACATCTTGTTTTCCTCAATTACTGCAATATATACATTCCACAGAGAGCAAAATAATGTTTTTGAGGTCTTGAGGTGCAGCCTAGACATTAAGGAATTACCTTTCATACCAGCTACAGTTCGTCGTAATACACACCTGAAACTACTCTTGGATGGGATAAAGTGCCATGGGTTTGTCCATTAGGAAATAAAACAATCTCTTACCACAAGTAACCACCATATAAGGCAGAATTTAGCTCCCACTGCCCAAGCCTTTCTTACTTTTTATTGAACAGTTTTGTGGAACGTGGGAATACTTTACACACTGAGATTTCTGAAAAATAAATCAACATTACCTGCTGCTATGTCTCCTAACTTGGCATGTGAACCTTCTAAGGCAGCCTAAATATACCACTTGAGTGACTAGTCCCTGAGCTCCAGCTGGTGATCAGAAGTTAAGTGTTTGAGGTGGCTATGAGGCTGTACCAGGTTTTTTAGCTTCTTAATGATGACACAAGCATTATACTAAACTTGTCAAGCTGAAATATGGTAACTTAATTTTTGGCTTTCCTGTAATAGTGTCATATCAGACACACTTATTTTTCTTTTTAATATTAAAAATCTAGAAAGAAAAAAATAAAGAAAATTCTAAAAAGAAGTCTCAGTTTTGTCTGCAAAATGATACGTCCAGTAATAAAAATAGAATACAATTTAAAAAAGCTTTCCACTGTCTTGAAATGTAGGTGGACCTCTGCTTTTCCCTACATGTTTTTCTACCTTTGACAGAGCAGAGGCCCCTGAAGTCCACTGCTATAGTGAGTTTAGCTTATTTATCATTTGTTACTATGTCTTGCTAGCCCAAGTAAATGAGTTATACAATGAGGATCTCTAGAAAGGCTGTGAATCTTTAACTGGATGCTGCTAATGCTGCTAAGTTTAAGGATATATCCTGCCTATGCTGCTCTCCCAACCAGTGGTGAGTGTGCGGGTGTGTGTCACATACTGCCAGCATACCTCCAGGGTTACCTCAGTCTCTGATGGGGATGAACCATCTTTCAGATCAGAACATGACTGCTTATAAAAAGAATTACTATTTTTTGAAGCCACAAAAAACTCAAAGCATGCACAAAACAGTGCTGAAACATGCTTGAATCAAAGATGTGTCATCATGGACTTATGGCAAAAAACCCTAATTTGACTAAAAAAAAACCCCTGCATCCACACAGTTTGCATTTCTGCTTCTGAATCCTCTTCATGAGAATTATCTCAGGAGTCAACAAAATCTTCTACAGGCAGTAGTTGCAGGTAAGCAATGACAGAGTGCACCAATATGCAGATGTTAATTCACATAGAAAAGAGGAACATCTAAGAAAGTCAACAATCCAGCAATGCAATAACCTGGACTAGCAGCAAGGTGGAGATAGAGTGAAGCTGTATGGCAAAGCTAAGTCTCTGAAGTCACAGGTTTCATATCTTGAATAATTTACTATGTTCCAGTTTGGGAAGGGAAGGGAAGGGAAGGGAAGGGAAGGGAAGGGAAGGGAAGGGAAGGGAAGGGAAGGGAAGGGAAGGGAA
>JAOXNO010000020.1:42020835-42036635 GCA_028565335.1 Limnodromus scolopaceus | reverse complement strand
ACCCTACATTTGCCCTTGTTGAACCTCATTAGGTTCTTCTCTGCCCAGCTCTCCAGCCTGTCCAGGTCATGCTGGATGGCAGCACAGCCCTCTGGAGTGTCGGCCAGCCCCCCCAGTTTGGTATCATCAGTGAACTTGCTGAGGATACACTCTGTCCCCTTGTCCAGGTCATTGATAAATATGTTGAACAAAACTGGACCAAGTATTGACCCCTGGGGGACACTACTGGTTACAGGCCTCCAACTTGACCCTGCTCCATTAATGACAACCCTCTGAGTTCTGTCACCCAGCCAGCTCTCAATCCACCTCACTGCCCCCTCATCTAGCCCACACTTCCTCAGTTTCCTAATGAGGATGTTATGGGAGACAGTGTCAAAAGCCTTGCTGAAGTCAAGGTAGATGACACCTGCTCCTCTCCCCTCATCCAGCCATCCAGTTATAACATCATAGAAGGCTATCAGATTGGTCAAGTAAATCCCGTGGAAAATCCATGTTGACCACTTCCAGTAACTTTCTGTTCTTCAATGTGTTTGGAAATGACATCCAGAACAAGTTGCTCCATTACCTTCCCAGGGATGGAGGTGAGACTAACCGGCTTGTAGTTCCCTGGGTCCTCCTCCTTGCCCTTTTTGAAGACTGGAGTGATATTTGCCTTTCTCCAGTCCTCAGGCACCTCTCCTGTTCTCCACGACCTTTCAAAGATGATAGAGAGTGGCCCAGCAATAACACCTGCCAGTTAAATGGCAGTGCAGGATGCAGCAGCTCAGCTCAGCTCCTTCCTGGGGGAAGCCACTGGTTTCTAGCAAGCCCAGCCCCAGCCTGTGAGACCTCAGGTGTCTGGCACCTGACCAGTGTGTGGGCTTCAGCAATACCACTGGCCTCAGGGTAGACATCCTAGGGCTTGCCTTCAACCTTACCAGAGAGAACAGAACCAGCACTGGTGATTTCTGCTACCCTATGTGGTAGATGCACCCACCCCAAGAAAGCCCTGACAAAAATCTGATAAAGACTTAACAAAGACCCAGCAAAAGCCCGTGAAAAAACTTCCTGACACAGCTCTTGTTACAACCACAAGGGAATAGTCAGCACATCTGCATTTCAGGGCAAAGGTGAGGAAGTTGGACTCTTCAGCCACTGGGGGGCTACGTGCCCATGTATGACCACAGATCAGATTCGAAGAGGGTATAAACAGGGCCCCACAAGAGAACCATTTTAAGATGGTCCTCCTCAGAGCAGTGGTCCACAGTTAGGGACTCTCCCCATGGGCTGGGACATCATTCCATGGTTCATCTCCTGTACAGGGTGAGAGCCCTTGTCTTATAGGTGCGTGATTATGCGCATTTTGGATCATCACCTCTAAAGCTTACAAATTCTGAAGTAGGGCAGTATTAATTTCCTTCTACTTTCTGAACCTGTGGTTTACAAATGCTGTCAGTGTTGAACAATTTTAATTTACCTCATTTCCATTTGATTCTCTGCTGAACAGGTTTTGGTTGGAAAGAAGTTTATTTTATCACCTGTCTAAATTCGATTTTGTGAGCCTCCATGACACCATACCTGCACAAACGTGTCCAGACAGTTCAGACCATAAAGGAACCAGAATATGCTGCAGGGCCATATGTAGCTCCTGGGTGATCTCTCCAGGTTTATGGTGACCCCTGAAGGGAGAAGATACGAGCTGACTGACTGTCAGAGGCCCCAGCGGCTGTAGAGTATTTCTAAGGCTGCCTGCCAGTCCCGTGCCCAGCTGCATGCCCTTGGAGGTGATGCTGGCAAGAAGGGGATCTCCATGCCCAGTGACAGCATCTCTCTCACAGTTGCACAAAGAGAAGCTCTGTGGGCACCGTGAGATTGCAAGCCCCTGTGGGAAGGGCAGGGGGTCCAAGCTGATGCCCTGCTGCATGGAGAGTGAAGGACGACCTGACCACTTTTAGGCTGCAGGAAAGCTCAGTGGAGAGGGAGAGTGTAGAAATGCTGGCAGGGGCATGCCAGGGGCACCTGGCCTGAGGGGCCCAAGGACAGGACTGGAGTGAGCCCAAGGGAGCCAGTGTGCCACAGCCCTGTGATTTCATCTCCCCCTGCATCAGAGAGCAGAGTCTGCTGCGCCGCCTCCTTTTGGGAGTGCAAAGCAGGAGACAAGCGCAATGAGACCTGCCTGCCCGCATCCATACCTGCACTTTTCAGAACCCAGGCAGACATCTGGATATTCTCTTCCACAGGTATTGCAGACATTGCCTTTCTCATGTCCTGAAGTTCCTGGGAAAGAGAGAAATGGACATAGGAATGCAAGACAACCTATGTCCAACTAGCTGCCAGGCTCAAAGCCTTTAGATGAGGAGAGCATGGGCTCAGCAGGAATGTTTGTGTCTGCAGGCATGGGTCTGGACCCCACAGCCTTGTCTCCACCTCCACGCTGCCCAGCTGAGCCTGGAGATGGGCTCAGTGCTGCCAGGGCCAGATGCTTCTGGGAGGGCACTTGAGTCTCACTGCTTTCTGGGGCCAGGCCAGAACTAGGGGTCCCAGCACACCAGGAGAAGGATTTTAGTAGTAGTCCACTGCCAGACATGGCCCAGTTAAACTTGGCCAGAGGAAGAGGCTTTATAGCAGAGAAGCTCAGCCAGCTACCCCTGGTAAAGGATGGGTGGGTGAAGTGAGGAGGAAAACCCCACCAGCAGCCCCAGGAAAGCATCCTCTGTGGGGCCCTGTTTATCACAGTCCTCTTTCTCAAAGCACAGGATCACCTTCTTCACACAGCTCCTTTTTGCAGCCAGAAGTGACACCACCTTCCTCAGATGTTGGATGTCCCGGGCTTGTTCCCCCTGCAGAGTGACTGATTTCCTGCAAATGCCAGGAAAGTAGATCTTGTCAGGGAGCTGCTCGGCGTCTCCCAGAGCCTCCATGCTCATAGACGAGCACAGACACAGGTGCTCAAGCCCCTTTTCTATCCCTGCTTCTCTTCAGCTTGAGCTTTAGCAAAAGGCCAAGACAGAGGGAAAGGCACGAGCCCTGGGCCCTAAACACGGGAGTGCAAACAGCATGAGGCTGGCTCCCGCTACCCCACCAAATGAGCTGTGGGGCAGGAGAGGGGTCTTACCGCACAGGCTGCAGCTCGTCCACAGGTTGATCCAGCTGCACCTGAAAGGGAGAGGCTCTGCACTTGAGTCCCAGAGCAGCTGCCAGGGCTTTCCAGAGCCAGCAGCTCTAGGAAGGCACTGCAGAAGCTGCTGCTGCTTCTTTGGGTCATGGCCTGGATACAGATACTTTGGCAATTTACCCAGCCGCTGTCAGCCATGCTCCTCTGTGGGACTTTCCCACAACAACAGTCACTGACCTGTGGCACCTCCTTTGCCCACCGCTTCCACACGGGCCATGAGGTTCCAGAGTAGGCACCAGCTGTAATTCACATCACCGAAAGAGTTATTTTACTAGCATTTCTAATGATGTCCACAGTCACACTGTCATACCAGGGTGGCAAGAGGGTTGCTGAGAGGTTCGCTCCCTGCTGCAGTGAGGACCAACACCTCACTCCAAGCACAAGCTGCACCAGAGCCACCTCTCCATGCCTCCCCCTGCACGGCACTGCCGAGGAGTCCTACTTCAAGGGACTTGAAACTTCGCTTCAAGCTTGAAGCTCCGCTTCCCAAACGATGCCCAGCTCTGGCCCTGGCTCTTGCCATCTCCGCTTCCTCCAGCACACCTCTGAGCAGGGGCTACAGAGCAGCAGCTGCACAGCAGCGCAGGAGCTGGGCCTGTCCTCAGGATGGGCTTGCAACATGGCACTTGTTTCCATCAAGAAAGAGAAAGATTGAACCTCCCCTTCACAGCTGCACAGGCTGTTCTCTCCCGCTGACTCTGCCTATTTGCCTTTCCCTCACACACACCCCAATCATGCCAGCCTGGCTGGAAGTACATACAGCCTCCGCTCACAGGCTTGCAGGCTAAGCAAGTGATTCCCTTGCGCTGCGACGGCTTCTGCACAGCCTGTCCACAAAGGAAAGCTGGACAAGAGTGGGGACCTCTGTCCGCAAGGGACCTACTGGCTGCGCCTCCTAAAGCTGTGTGGGTGTGCAGCGGCCCTCTGGCATGCTGGGATCTGCGTGTAGGCAGCTCCCTGAGCTGCAGAAGTGGGAGGTCGGAAGGTCCCTACCGGTGTTCCAGCACCTCTCCCTCACACTGAAGTTTGCAGCCTGCTGGTCCCTGCTACCGCAAGCAGCGGGTCAATACTCACCAAAAGCAACTATCAAGATGAGGCACAGGATCATAAGGAGCCTGCTCCTCTTCTGGGTGGTGTCTTTCCTGAAAAAGAGGGAGTCCCAGCATTACCAGTGCTCAGGGTCCAGGCCAGAGCTCTGTATGAGCACATGTTCACTTGCAGGCTGAGAAGCACCAATTCTGCTGGTCAGCTGATGACAGAAAGCAGACACACCAGCCCCTTTTAAAAGGACCATGGTTTCTGTCTGCACCCTTCAATACTGTAGGCAGAACTTGCAAAAAAAAAAAAGGGTTCTGAGATCACCTTCAGACAGAGAGTTAAATTGATCTGGGGAAGTAAGCATGCCTAGCAAGGGAAAGTCACTCTTTGGCAGTCTGTGCTGTGCACTTGTCTTCCCTTTTGCTAAGGCAGCAGACCTGCTTGCAGTTGAGATGAACCGCCTCTTGTATGGGGATGTTTCCACAACACTGGGCGGAGAAGCAGGTATTTACTGCTCCTCTGGCAGCCGAGGTACATCCCTGTGTGGTGGTGCGCTCTCCCTGTTTTTCCATCACATCAGTTGCGGTAAGTTGTACCTGGACTTGAGGGGATGGCTGGTAACACAGCCAAAACACTGCCTGGAGTGGGGACCTAGATATTTTGTTCCCATAAAAATATGACTATAGGTCAATTGTCTTACTGTATAAATAGTGGACGGCCCAAGAGCCCTTTGAGCTCATCTGTACGCCAGCGGGCTGCGTGCCAGGATCTCCCCTTTTGTGAGGACTCTCCCTAAAGGGTCTACTCCTTGACATTGAGAGATTCCTTGCTACAACAGATTCTCGGTAAGTGACTAATAGCTTGCTAAACTTTGAAATCTTAGCTAAGTAACATAAAGGATTGATTGCATATATATATGTAATCCTTTAGACATAAACCGTTGACCAAGTGTGGGACTAGGACTGGATCCAGCCGCACCTAGACTCCCCTCTCAGGAGGAGTTTAGAAAGCAAGGGGGTCCTTTCTGAACCTTGTGACTGAACAGGAGGGTCTTCCTGACCGCTTGTCTGACCCTGTCCTCTGTGCAGTAAATAATCAAGTGTACCTTGCCATTGTATTTCATAAAACACTGTCGCATTCACTACTAATTTCTCTTTCTTTCACCTTAATAAATATTTCACTACTCTCTTATGAGTGAAGTTAATCACTCCGCCTGCAATGCCCTGTCGACGAAGGTGTCTCTCCTGGTCTGGACCACTACCAGCCTCCCCCAGACCCACTGGCACTCCATCCATGTCCACACTGGACATGCACCGTACTCACACAGTGGATAAGCAGGTAACGACATTGTCCTCAAGGTGCACCTTCAGGACCACCTCCTCACTGTCAGAAACAGTCAAGACCAAGCCTGGCAAAAAGAACAGAGAAAACCCTTCATGAGGACACCCGTTGGGACACATCAGACCCTGCAGGGAGGTGGTTACATGCATTCCCACCCCAGGGAAGTGGCAAGAGCAGGGCCAGGGTTTTTGCCCTGGAGAGGGGGCAGCTGGGTGCACCCTGGGAGTGAAAGACTGAGGAACAGGCAGGGTCCCCTTGTGGGCTCGGCACTGAGGGCTTGTCCAGGGAAGGAGGGTGGCTTGAGCCTTTGGCCTCAGGGCTCCCACCATTCTGATGCACCCCCTGGCTGCGAGAGGATCCCCACAAAGACATGGAAATGGTAGCCAGTTCTGTCGCCATGGCGTAGCTGAGATGGCCCCAGGCTTTCCTCAGAGCAGGATGGCGCTGGCTCTGCAGGGCTGTTGGGCCTGGCCCCAAACGTGGGGTGACAGGCACCCTCTGCTCCTCACCCTTCACTGTGTCATTTAACAACCCAGAGGAGGCAGAAGGGATCAGGAGGATCTCAGGCATCTTTCCTGAGCAAGCTGTCTGCCCTGTGGTCAGGTGCCAGCAGCCTGGGAGCGCTTGCCCTCCCCTTTTGACTCAAGCTCCTGGCAAACACTTGTCGGGCAGAGTCATGGCCAGAGCAGGGCTGCCTGCAGTCCCCTGCGCGGTGCAGGCCAGTCAGCATCCTCTCCAGCTGCGGTGCAAAGGAGCTCTCTGCATGCATCCCAGAGGACTTTGGATAGCAAAGATGTGTTGAACCTACTCTCATTTTCTTCAGAGCTCTCCCCTTGCTGGGTCGTGCCCTGGGCCGCCTGAGCATGGGTGAGCCTGAGGGAAGAAAAAGACAAGAGCCCTCTTGTGCGCTGTCTCCATGCCATGCAATCCGAGACAGGTGGGAGCTGCCAGTGTAGAGGCCCCAGCCAGAAGACGGGCCTCTCCCAGGAGATGGCCCCGTCGCGGTGGGATCAGGAAGCAGCCAGAAGGCAGCACAGCCACTTCCACCCTGCCCACCAGTCCCTGCAGCACCAGCCTGTCCTTGGGCGGCCATCCCAGCGGCCCTTGTGTCGTTGGGGAGAGGGCACCGGCTGCCCGCCGCCTCCTCCTCCCGAGGGCCCTGCAGCGAGAGGGACAGAGCCCTCCTCAAAACTCAGGACAGTGGCAGCACGGCAGGGGTTGGTCCCCAGGGGTCAGAGGGGCTTCCAGTGACTCTTGCAAGCCCCACGGCTGCTGCTCTGCATATAGCCCTTGTCAGCTTCCCCGCCGCGCCCCTCACCAGCCCCGCACGAGGCTCTGCCTGTGCTACCCCCCAGCTGAGGGCCCCCTGAAGGGACAAACACGCACACCCATTCTACCTGTTCCTGGCCCGTCTCCTTCTGGAGGGGCCTCTCAGTGCTCCTGGTGATCTTTGGGGAGCCCTTCTTTGAGACATCTTGGGGGCTGGCAATCTGCGGCCCCTCTGTCAGCCCCAGGAGCTTCGGCTGCCCAGGGTAGGGACACTCAGCAAGGCCCTGAGCTCACAGAGGCCCGGTGGCCTCTCGTGGTCACCTCACGGTGTGAGGTGGTGCCTGTGACATCACAGATGGGGCCACGAGGGGGTGGGGGATGGGCAGAGAGCCTGCACTTTGGCCCATCCGCAGCCACCCCGGGACCTGCCGGCGGAGTGCTGGGGGGCACCACCGGCTCCCCCACCAGCTCCCCCAGGAGCCAGTGCATCCCGGCCCCCGGGCCTTGTTGGGCCCTGTGCCTGGCACCGCACCTTGTGTCCCCTGGGCAGGGCTCAGCGCTCACGGAGAGCCCTGGGACACGGAACGGGGGGTCGACGGAGGTTTTTGCTGTCCTCTGATCTGACAGCGTCTTTGCTCTTTGAATCTATCTTGCAGAGAAGAAGGGAGACTAAGCACTCCCTGGCGCTTTCAGAGGTGGAATGGTGGCTCTGTGGAAGGCAGAGGAGTTTTTTTCTCAGCCTTGATGACCCTGCCATAACGTCCATCCCTCTCTACTGGGTCTGGCTGCAGTGGAGTTGACGTTCCTCCTAGCAGCCTGTACGGGTCCATGGTTTTTGCGTTTGTGCCTGAGAGAGTGTTGGTGGCACACCATGGCTTCAGCAGGCTTATAGAGCATCAAGCCGTCTGTTTCTCCCTCTGGCCCCTCGGGCGAAGGGGCTCGGGGTGGGCAGGAGGTTGGGAGGGGATGGAGCCAGGACAGCCGACCCAAATTGACCAAACGGTCAATTTCGTGCCCTGTATTGTCCCGCTCAGTCCCGTAAAGACTGGGGCTCTGCTCTTTGCGAAGCGGCTGTTGCTCGGCGACTGGTTGGCCACCAGCCAGCCTGGGGAAGGTGGCCAGTGACTGCTGCTGCATGCCTTGGGTTTTTCCCACTTCCTTTCACTTACTAACGTGTTTTTATCCTGATGCACAAGTTTTCTCCTCCATTTCCCTCATTATTTAGTTCCACGGAATAGGCTCTGTTCCTGTTGGAGCACATTACTGGCTGTTGTAGACATATTGTAAGGGGCCTTCATTTTCAGTGAACGCTATTCTTAAATCTGGCAACGTAGGACAAAACTGCTCCCATAACCCTCTAAATTTAGCAAGCTCTACATACAACACGTAACTTGCTCCCTACTAAGGTTTCTCCTTCTCTCTTTTGAACAGTTTTGTGGAGCTTGGGAATATGTTATCTACTGAGTCCCTGTACCTAAAAAATAAATCAGCGCTACCTGCTCTGATGCCTCTTAACTTGGCATCTAAACCTTCTAAGGCAGCGCAAGCGTACCGTTTGCATGACCAGCCTCTGATCATCAGAAGTTAAGTGTTTGCAGGTGGGTACGTGGTTGCCTCAGCTATTTTAGCTTTTTAATAACAAGTTACCCCAAACATGTCAAACTGAAATAGGGCTAACTTAGTTTTTGTTTTCCTGTAATAGTGCCACATCAGATAAATATTTTAACACTAAACCCCCACATCCCTCTTTTTAATCAATGAGAGAAGCTCAAGGAAATTTAGTGTCTTAATTTTTTCTGCAAAATACTATGAACAGTTATTAAAATAAAATCCAATTTAAATAAACATTCCACTGTCTTGAAAAGTAGGTGGAGCTTTTGTTTTACCTACAAGTTTTAGTATCTTTGAGACACCAGAGGCCTTTGGAAGTCAGCTCCTATACTGACTTCAGATTATTTATGACTTCTTGATCTGTTTGGCTAGCCCAGGTAAATGAGTTCTATACTGAGGAGCTCCAGAAAGATCTGGAAAAAGATGTATTGGGGGAGATCACACAGCTAGAATACAGTCTTCTGGATGAGCAATCTAAAGAGCAAGATTGATTCATTTTTTGAAGCCACAAAAAGTATCAATGCACATATAAAATGCTGCTGACACATGCCTAGAACAAGTACGTGTGGGTAGACTCGTGGCAAAAAACCCCAACCAAACAAAACCAATCCAGGAACTTGTTTGATGAAAAATCCCTGCATCCACACAGTTTCTATTTCTGCTTCTGACTACTCTTCATGATAGTTAGCTCAGGAGTCAACACAATCTTCTACAGGCAGTAGCTGCAGGTAAGCAATGACAGAACACACAAATAGGTAAGTGTTAAATCACACAGGAAGAAGGAACACTTAAGTATGCCAGCAGTCAGACAACCTAACTAGTAGAGAGGTGGACAGAGTCAAGACTTGTAGCAAAACAAAGTCAAGTCTCTCTAAAGTCACTGGCTTCATACCTTCAAGGATTTACCATGTTCTAGTTCATCACCTGATCTTTCTCATGCCTTTTATTTTGATGAATTTCTGATATTTTAGAGCAACTGATAAGATAAAAATGTCCTTGAAAGTAAGTATGTATACTCTGAAAGAGCTTAGATTTTCTAGGTTAGATTTTTAACATACCGAAGGATAGTAAGGATAGACAGAATTTAAATACATGAGGCCCATAATAATATTCACCACAATACTTGTGAAAACGCTACTGCTTTTCCCAAACTGGGTGTACTTGCGCTGACAGACTCGGCAGCAGCTTCTGCTTCTGCACTAAATTCCATACCCTAGAATTAAACAAGGTTGAAATCCCCTGGTAAAATTACTGCCTACAAACACATTCAAGGGGACCTAAGCACAGCAAATTCAGTGCTGGTTAAAGAAGTGCAATTCCATTGTTTTTTGTGAACTACTTACGCATGTGAAACAGCACTCGCATAGGGCAGGCTGTCTGACTGTCAAACGTAAGTCGCAAAGTGTAACTGTTAACTAGTACAAAAGCCAAAAAAATAGGACCTATTTTGTCTTCAGCCTTACGTGGGGGTGGAGAGAAAGCTGGTCATTTCGAGACCAAAGCTGATGCTGTGCATGCTGAAATTTAAGCTTCTCTTGGGACTCCGAGGGAAAGGAAGATATATTAGCACAATTGTGCAGACTTGCAGCACCCTACAGAACACCGAAACATTCTTGCAGAGTTCAGACACCCCGACAGCGTAATGAGAGTGAAAGATGAACTGTTTGTGTAATAAGTGAGTCAATGATCTTGGATTGTGGTGGGGAAAATCACACGGGAGAACTGATGATTGTGATGCTTATTTTAGCTTTGATATTACAGAATCAAACTATAAACTGCATTCTAGCCTGGGGAGAAGGAGGCTGAGGGGAGGCCTTATTGCTCTCTACAACTACCTGAAAGGAGGTTGTAGCCAGGTGGGGGTCAGTCTCTTCTCCCAATTAACAAATGACAGGAAATTAATAAGAGGAAATGGTGTCAAGTTGCACCAGGGGACGTTTAGATTGGATATGAGGAAAAAAATTTCATCACCAAAATGGTTGTCAAGTGTTGGAACAGGCTTCCCAGGGAAGTGGCTGAGCGACCATCTCTGGAGGTATTTAAAAGATTGGTAGATGTAGCCTGTAGGTACATGGTTTAGTGGTGGACTCAGCTGGACTTGATGATCCTACAGGTCTTTTCCAACCTCGATGATTCTATTCCACGGTGAGCAGCACAAATTTCCTCATCTGAGATGCATCTATTCCTTTGCTTCAACAAGAAAATTTTACCTTTTTTGTTTTAAGCTTGCATTAGAAAACCATGTTTTCTATCACACGAGCAAAAATAAATTTCTCTATGACCCTTTCAAGAAGAGTTTTTACTCTATATAGCAGAATTAAGGACATAGAGCAGGAACTGGGAGGCCGAAGATAATACTCTAATAGGTAAGCCTCTTGCAGCAAGTCCATATTTCTGCATCAGTTTCATTTTAAATCACAATTTTTAAAATGATGTTCAGAACACTGGGAAGCCACAGTGGTGTGTCCCAGTTACTTTAACAGCAGAAGATGAGACCCTGACCTGAACAGTGTAGTGCTGTTAAGTATACTCATGAAAGTCAGAGACTCTAGAAGTCTAATACTGTTCAAAAGAAAACTAAGATACGCAAAGTTTGTCTAGAATATATCCTTTATTATTTTAAGTCTGTGTAAATTTTAATACATGATTGAATTTCTACATCATTTTCTCTGTTTAAGCACATCCTGGTATCTTCCAACAACCCAGTCAATTGCACCTTTATTATGTACAGTCAGTACTTATGAAATATTGCATATTTATCTATGAACTTAGAAAAATAACATGCGAGGGAAATTGTTACCATGATACTGATAAAAAAAAAAAAGATAGGTAAAACAGTCAATCCCCTTTTAGTGTGTTATGGCTTTGCACCAAGTATCAGATGTCAAAACAAACAGTTTAAGATACTTCTTGTTAAAGGCACTTACTGTTCTTCAAATACACTTTCAAATTTAGTTCTATTGCATTAAGAAGTGTATCTCTAGGATCATAATTTTGTAACACAGCAGAACAGTCCAAAAAGGCAGCATTAATGAAAAGGAAAAAAGGGGTTTTATGTTAAAATATGAAAATACCAAGAATTAACACAAACTTTCAGGATTTGGTCCTTATAAAACAGGCAACAGCATTCAGGCAATAGTGATTTCTTTTCTTAAATGCTAACAAAATAATATCCCCAAAAATGAACTCTTCCAGTTCCAGCGTATAGATATGTCTAAGTTCAGTAGTGGATGTACCCTCTATCAGCGTCCACAGTAAAAATACATCTTTTCAAGACTAACTACTGCTCCACTTTGGCTGGGAAGGAAGAAAACTCCAAAGAGCATTATGCACATACTAGCAAGCCTACAGTTCTGTGTCCCTGTATCTGGATGGCTGTCCGTAATACCCCTTCTTAGAGTGGTCCGATAGCTGCCGACGGTACTCCTCCTCTTCCTCTGCATCGCTGCCATAACTGCCACGGTTATCTAGGTAAGGTCTAATAGGAGGTTTCTGGGGTTCTGGAGGTCTGGAGCTAACACATCAAGACAGGGAAAGAGAGAGAGTTAATGTTAACTTCTATTCTGAAAAGCTGAAAAATAATTATACTTAGTATTGGCTTTATGGCCATATACAACCTAGAAAGGCACATGGAGCAAATTAAACCCCTTCTAGTCCATAATCAATTGCATGCCCATGGCACACCTATGTGGAGAGGCATCTTATTTCCGTGTTCAGATTTGATCTACTCAACCTACCTGGAAAGCCGCCAAATTTAAAATTATTAAACACCCTCCACCCCCACATCAAGAGCTTTACGCCACTTTATTCCCTGAGGACAGAGGTCTTCAGCCATTGCTGCTACCCCAACTGACATTTTCCTCAATTATTTTTGCACCAGATTCTTTCTATGTCTGCTGCTTCTTTTGCATCGCCAGTTTCCCGTCTCAAAGCCTGAAGACTTCCTATGTGACATTTCTAAAATTGATAGCCTTCTCTCCTCACTCAAGGCTCTTACTAGGACTCTTATCCTTAAAAGTGGGCAGAAATATCCCACACTTTTTCTATATTGTGGTGCTACCCATCTAATGTGACTTTAAGCAGATACACAGAAATAAAATCTGCCAAGGGCGGATATTTCCTCAGTTTCAAACGCAAGATGTTATCCTCCTTCCATATCACCCCCGTGCTTAAACATTAGCTCTAGGCAAATCATTATCATTCCTGTAAAAAGGCGACAGCCCTGACTTCTGTATGTAAGCAAACATTCTGCATATGTCGTTAAAGATTACTTTTCACTACATCTAAAGAGCTTGCAAGGCTATATAAAAGAAGTATGC
The DNA here is from genome assembly GCA_028565335.1 of Limnodromus scolopaceus. NCBI lineage: Eukaryota > Metazoa > Chordata > Aves > Charadriiformes > Scolopacidae > Limnodromus > Limnodromus scolopaceus. The sequence continues at coordinate 42,023,903 of JAOXNO010000020.1, read as the reverse complement.
TTTTCTGAACCCACTAAGAAAACCTGGAAATAATTACTTCATGTTTTCCATTCTTCCATTTTACATTATATGCTATGACATCAAAGAATTTGATTTACCAGGAAAAAAAGTCCCATTTCTATTGCTATTACTAAGAGGCAAGAAAACCTTCAAGTCCCAAAGAGCAGAAAACAAACTCCATCACACACTGTCTTAGCTCTTGCATAGGTGACTGATCAAGTCATAGAAATATGCAATGTGTGGGGTAAGATGACACAATGGTCAACCAGTCCAGAAGTCACTGAATTTTAATGAAAGACTGCCACTTTCACGAGACTTGATGGGTGACCTCAGGCAAGTTTCATCCTCAGTTTCCCCACCCACACAATACATCTGCGACAGAATAAGCATATAAGTAATTAAGAGTTATTAAGTAATTAAAACAGCAGTTATTGTTAGGGTAGACTAACAGTCATCAAGTATCTAGCACAGAAAGAATGGACATAAAAAGACATGAATGCAGAAAAGCTTATAAGTAATACAGATAGGGACAAAAGCCTGGCTCTGCAAGTATTTCAGCAGAAGAATATAGTGATTCTTCCTGGGTAACTCAAATAATATGGATGAACTAAAAGAAGAAAATATCCTGAAAAACATGAAGAGTTCCTGGAATTTTGCCCCACCCTTACAGTAATCTTTGAAGCACAACAAGAAGGAAAGATTACTTGTATGAATAAAAACCAGCAAGATCACTTTTCCTCCTGCTAGTGAAGTAAACAATGAATACAGAATGCTTTAACCTGGATACACCTTACCTCATAGGCTGGGGCCAACTCTGTTCAGATTTCTGTGTTTTGACAGGGACAGCATAAATATCTGGGTGCTTCTGGGCTATTTCAAGCTTTAAAAGAAAGTAGGAGAAAATAATGATTCTTTTTAAGTCTATCCATTAGAGATCCTATAGACTATAGATCTAGCAGGTCACAGCTACATCTGAAACAATTAAAGCACAAAAGGGTAACTGATCTTATTCATATTCCTACAATTATATAATCTTTTGCTAGAGTAGTAATTCAAAGTGCACATGAAAACAATGCATTGCCAAAAGCAACAGAAGTCAGCTTTCTATAGTTACAATACAAAGCCTTAAAATACATCCTCTTTTTACACCCAAATTCACACAATGGTACGTCTGTACGTGTGGTTTCCCAAACTTCTCCCTCCAGAAGCAGCACAAAGCAAGGTCATGATTTTCATTGTCAGGATGCAGGCTGTTCTATACGCTGGAAAGCACAGCAGTGAAAGAATGCATCTCTTCATACCCTGGCATTCTGGGCCTCTTGTAGCTCTTGCATTCTTTGCAACCTCGCCTTATGATCCATCTCCTCAAATATTTTGACTTTCCTCAATACAGATTTTGGAGTATTTTCTTGTTCGCTTCCTTCCTCTTCCAGCTTTGACTCTTCCTCCTCCTCTGCAGGTGGGACTGCTGGTTGAGAGGTTCTCAGGATGGGACGCCCAAAGGCTGGTTTCACAGAAACAGGTGGTGGTGCTGCTTTAGCTGACACGGTTGAAGTCTCACTGCTGACAGCAATGTTACTTGGTTTGGAGTCATAGTTCTTGGGGAAGTCATATAGATCCTCTTTGTTTTGTAACTTTCCCTGGAAGTATAAAACATGCAAACAAAGTTTAAATCGGCAACTTCATAACTTTCATTTCAAACAAAGGCTTTAATGTGTAATTAATCATTTTGCCTACGTATTTAACAGTGTTAGTCTTCATCCAAGCAGCACTGGAAAGGTATTTGAACTGCTGCAACATTTTGGCCTTATGCTCATACACTACACATCAACCTATAGAAGACTAGCTGGTTTTGTGCTTCATGACAGTAGCCATCAGATATGCTTTTCCTGATGGTTATCCAGTGTTTGCTCTTGCTGAGCTAAAGAAGTGCCTTTCAATTTGCTAGCAGACACAAAAAGAAGCCTACTTTCTTGTTCCCCATAGAGATCACATGTACTTGAAGAGAACTGAACTGTTATCCTTCGAGTTTTCTCTCTGCTCGATCCTTCAACACCTTCAGTCATTCCTCTCTCCACACTTACAATGTTTTCTAGTCTCTGATCATTACTATTACTCTTCCCTCCTGGCGAGTTCTCCAGAAAGAGGAACTTCGTATTCAGATTTGCTTCTACAAGTTTACCTTGGGTGGTTCAGGCTTGAATGCTGGAGGTGGACTTGGTTCTCTAAGGATCTCTCTGCTACCAGCTTTTCTCAACTGAGACCTTGGTTCTGGACTAAATTTTTTTAAACTCTGTGAAAGAAAATAAGAGATAAAATCACTGCAGTATCCAGTAATTCAATCATTTTTCTCTCTCTCAAGTTTATTATTTTGGGAACAGTAAGGAGGAGTCAAATGACTACTAGCAACCTGACCACAATCGCTGCAGATGTAATTGGAAAGTTCAAGATGATGAGACAGCATGAGCAGACCTATAGAGTCAGGCAGTAAAGCAGAGCTATTATTATTTTTGCTCTACACAGTGTAGCTCTAAAACACTATCAGAGGTAAGATAAAGCTGCAGTTTAAAAAAATCTCATTTTTAAGCCACACATACAGGGCTTTCAGAAAGACCAAAGTACAGTCTTGTTGAATATCCAGTCATCTCACCTCCTCATGATGCACAGGTTCAGAGGACCGGCTAACAGATGAAATTCTTGGCTCGTCCAAAGGCTCATCAAGTTCATTGTCAGTGTATGCACCTCCTTCTCCATCTGTATCCTCCAGGTCACTGATCAGCCGACTATCACAACTCAAATAATCAGCACCCATTGCAGTGAGGTAAGACATGCGATCGTCTGCATCATCTTCCATGCCGTCCATCTAGAGAAAAGTCAGTAAGAATTAAAAGAAGAAAATTAAATCTATCAGAATTAGTCTAGTTAGGTCTCAACAACAACTCCTTAAGAATGACTTTGCAGAACTGAATGAAAGACTAAATCAGAGTCATAAAGCAAAGTCCTGTAAGAGCTTATCCCTCCTCACCATTCTCCCTTAGCCATAGCATTAGTGATGAAAGCTCCAAAGT
>JAOXNO010000020.1:41981358-42005170 GCA_028565335.1 Limnodromus scolopaceus | reverse complement strand
GCTAGCACTCGTTATTCAGTAAAATTAAAAACTAAGGACATGCATTTTATTCCTAGGCTTTCAAGAGGATAACTTTGTGACACTATTGTTTAATATCCATTTGTTTCATCTGTAGAAATTACATTTTTGCTGCATTTACTTTGTACATTCTACTGGGCAAAGGCTTGTTTTACTTTATGTATTTATAGTACACTTCATAGAAGAAAAAATCTTGACTGGTTACACAGGTACGTACCCCTGTAGAGTGAATATATTTGTAATGTACTTACAATGGTGGCCACTTTTCCACTTTTCCTAAGCTGTTGGACTGCAAAAGAATGTGGAACATTTTCCATTGGGGTCCCATTAACGATGACCACCCGGTCATTTTCTCTGGAAGAGAGCAGAGGGGAAAAAAAACAGAAAAAAAAGCATTGAAGAGGAGTCTTCATGAAAACACTGGAACAAAATTTCCTCCTCTTTTTTTTTCAGGGGGCACCTATACATTTCATCCACTTTAACAGGGAGTTTTGCTTAAAAGCTGCATTTGTTATACAAACACTACAGTATCTGAATACTAGAAGAAGCTTTCAGTAACTTTAAAAATTAGACTTAGGGTAGCAGTGCGTATCTTTGTACCTGTATTGCATCCAGCTTAAGACTGTACCATAATGTCAAAGAAGACTTTGTTTTTTAATGAATATTTGTGATGACCATTAAGACTTTTTTTTTTCTAGTTCTTTCAGAACTTGTAGTCTTTCACACCTAGTGCTAGATTTTTTTTTCCCACCAACATAAGAATTTCAAGACAGCTTCAAATTGCTGCAACCATAGCAGTATTCAGACAAATCTTGACAAGTAACACTCTAGTATACTTTTCTGAAAGACTAGTATTAAGGCCCCATCTACTCTGAAGAAAGGTGACTGGGTGGAAAAAAACAGCAACCAAACTATAACACACAAGAAGTCCTCCCTGCCTTAAAACACGGGCCAAAAGAAATTACTAAGTTGTCTATTCAGACCTCCCACATGTCGAATAGACCATTAAGACTTAACTCAGTCTACCCCAGAGACAGCACCAAAACACATGATTAACTAAAAACATAACGTCCAGAAAGGCATTTCAGCACAGAAAGTGCAGGAGATGGAAAAAAAAAATAATTTTAGCACCCCTCACACATTAGTTTATTCTAGTGACTACTCAGTTACTAACCTTAGAGCATTAGCTTGACCAATTACTGGCTACTGTGTTGGTTTTGGCTAGATAAAAGAAACCTTTAGTAACCATTATTTTCTCTTCACTGTAATCAAGTCACATCACAATCTTCTTTTTAAGTAAGAAGATTACATACTCTAAGCCTCTCTTTGTAAGGCACTTTCTCTAACTCCTGTGCCTCTTTTCATACCCTTCCAATTCCTTTTCCTGAACAAGTATGCCAGAACAGCACGCTATATTCCAGTACCAGGTTCATCTGGGCTTTATGTGAGAGTTAAAATAGCTCTCTTCACAGTCCATACATCCAAATTCGGTATCAAACTTAAGGTTGTAACACTACATCAACAGCTCCCATCTATTTATGCTAACTTTACCCTAAAAAGGATTGCAGGAATGTGATCCCCCGACACTCTGAAGGTTAGGCCTATTTTTCTTGGTTTGTAGGAGGAATGGCTTTGCATTCAGTTTTCTTCAGAACGTTTTTTGTCTGAATGTGCCCAAATTGCTTTGTATTGCCTTATCATCATCAATTTACCTAGGATCTTGGTCCTAAAATCATGGACATGATTTTATTCCCAAATCACAGGTGATTATGGAACAGGATGGATGATAGTGGTGTTGTCCAGAGATCACTGCTATAAAACGAAGTTTTTGTATGTTTATGTTGACAATGCTTTGTTATCTGCTTCACAATAATCCTTGTATCCAGTTCTTCAATGACTACTCCCGTATCAGCCTTTTCATTATCTCACCAAAAATTAGTGTTTGGCAAAATGGCCAGAATCTACTCTTTTGAACTACTATTACTGCAAAACTTTGGCACTCTTCCAAATTGCCTACTCCTCATCAGGTATTGCAGATCAAAGGACAAAACACTCATCAGCAGTGGGCCAGAAACTGTTTATCTCAGCCTTCAGATTTAAAATTACTTGTCTGTGGTAGACGTTGCCTAATGAAGGATGATGTTACCAGGAAGGCTAGAGAAAGACTTTATTTCTGTGGTTTTTTTCTTTCAAATATAAAATACATACTAGCAAACACTTGTCTTTCTCTTCCTTCCCCCATTATTGCTCCTGACGCTTCAGGAGCAAAGACCCTTCTTTGGGCTGACTTAAGCCAATCTTTTGAAAACTAATGATTGATCACTAAATGTGTTTCCTGGAGGAAGAACAGGGAGAATGATTCAAGATACTACGTATTTCTACTGTTTCTTTTAAAGGAATGCAATCTTAAGAAAAACATACTTAACTATAAAAATTTTAAACACCACTGAAGTTTAATTTCTTACAAAACAGCAAAGAAAAACAGCTCCAGGTGGAGTTTGTTTTGTTGATTGTTTTTTTTTAAAATTTAAAACAGACATCTGAGTTTTCAAGAGGGCATCAAATCTTGAGTGGATTAAATTACCAGGATTTCAACCAAGCCTTTCTGAAGGTTTCACGCATTCTACAGCCATGCTCCCCAAAATATGCCAGACAGAAAAATAAGAAATTGCTTACTGAAGTAATCCATCTGCGGGACCACCGGGGAGAACATCTGAAATGACTATCGATGTTTCACCGTTTTCGAAATGAGGGTTATCTCTGCCACCAGAAACTGCAATCCCAAATCCTCGTTTGGAATCCTTTACAACAAAACCAAATACAAAAAAATTCAGTTCCATCCATAGGAATTTTGTTAGGGAGAAAGAAGAATAATGTGAATGTTCCTGTGACGGCACTCTACCTAGATATTATTTTAAAAGGAACGGGTTTACAAATCCACACAACAAGATCACATGTTACCATGTTCCAAAACATCAGTCTACAGCCTTGTGATGGTTAGTAAATCAAGCAAAGGGCTCACTAACTCAGCCTGCATTTTGCTCCGTCATCCCACTGGTTATTTGTACCAAATTTATTGTCAGATAAATCTATTTTGTTAGTGATGCTTGGGAAATTGGAACAGCTTTCCCAGGATCTTATCCTTACTATGACTGCTATCTAGTTTGTAATAGCTACTTACTCCTTGACCAGACTAAACAAGATCATGGCCAATTACAAAAAGTAAGCAGTGAACTTACTCTCTTTCAGAATCAACTATTTTAAATGTGCAATTTATGTCAAACCTGTTGTCACAGAAATATCAGATTCGTAAAAGCCCTAAGATGGCATTCATAAAATCACAGAAATACTTAATAGGGTGTGAAGGAAGCATGTCTATAACACTAAATGAGAGAACTGTTAGCGTAACTAAACTGCAGACAAGAACATGTGCACAAAACCATGCGTTTTGTTAAACACACAGGTTTAATTTTATCAGCTGTTTAACATAAACCTATTACTATAAAATACAAATTATGCCACATTTAAACAAAATGTTTTAATACATTGGCAAAGTAATACACCAAATGAAAGTGGTGCGTTTCCCCCAACTCACACTCAGCGTGTATAGTTCATCACATGCCAGCTTGTGTTCCACTAACATTAAGTGGTTATTTCTTTGAAGAAGAAAAAAGCAACTTGTGTCTTCAGTAGAACAAGGCTGTGTCTCTGAGGCGAAGAAGTAATGCTCATTTACAAGACATTCAAGATCTGAAAAGCTGGAAACTACAGGAACTAAGGTCTGCTTCTGCTGTGTTTCTCCTGTCTACCTGTGTTACCTGAAAAACAATCTTTTCTCAAGAATTCCGCACATAAAACAGACTCTGTAGGAAAAACCACTAATTTACCTTGGTTCATCAAGTTGAGTTCATTGCAGAACATGTGAAAAAATGTAAGCAGCACAATACAGGGTGCTCATTGAACCCAGATCATCGCAACAGCTGGGAAGACCACCACCACCGCCACCAAAGTGCACATTCTGGACCACGATGTGGCAGCCCAGTCATGAGAGAACTTGGAAGGAAGCAGTCTACTTTAACTCAAAAGAACTCTATATAATGAGATACTTCCTCTTTTCTTAGAAGAATTGTTAAAAAGTGACATCTATAGCCCATGTATTTTAGAAATTTTGATGTCAGTAATTTTCCACTAGATTCTACTAGATTAAAGTATTAAAAAAAATAAAATCAGTAGAGTCATGTTCAGTGCTTACTATAAAGCTTGGACATTAACCACAACTCCTTGATAGAACCATCTGCTTTGTTTTTAAGGTTATTCAATGATGAAATTATGTGCTGGCATGTGGTATATCATACTGTCATTACAAAAACCAAACAGTAGCAAATGCAGCACTTAAGTTGTTAATTTAATTTACTCTTATCATTAAAGAGTCGTGTTGTTGTATAAGTAACTAGCAATTAATATTTAAAAATCAAAAATATCGGATTTGGACAACGAATTAATCCTATTCTAGACTCAGATGTGCTAATAACATCTACTGTAAAACATATTTAGGCTAAACCAGAGCTTGAATATTTGAAAACTAAAAATATAACAGGCACTCACTCACCTTTTGTAAGGTCACAGTGTACTGTTCCCATATCAGCTCTTCCATGCCTGGGGCCTGTTGCACACAGAAACCAATTAGTTGCATGCTTTGTGTTTTACTATCTAAATTAAAACAGGAAATACCCCATTAAAACACAGATATAAAACCTATGCATATTCTAATAATGTAGCAATTCTAATAATATGAAATGTATGTACCTCAATTAATGATAATTTTTCTTTAAAAAGGCAAAAAATATCAATAGGTCTGGGGTGGTAGAATCCCTTCATATTTCACTGATTTAACAGCTCATTCTGATTTTCTGGATAAGTCTCATACAGCAAACGCATTTAATTCAGATCACATGAGCATTATATAGCCCCAATTCAAATAACACAAATACTTAAGGAAGACCTCTCCATTCCAGTATGCAATAAGATTAGCAGTTGAAACCGAGGTTTTCAAAATGAACTAGCCTTCAGATCGTTCACTTCTTGTTCATGTGGACTTAACAAAACATTTCATCCACTATGAATTATGTAACTGAGTATTTAGTTCCCCTCAAGAAATTAAATTTTACAGGAAAACACAGAGGATCACTACATACCACTGGTATACCCATTTCTATGACACTTCTCAGAAACACTTTTTTTCCACATTTCCAGTTAAAACTAATCCTGATCAGTTTCTCTTACATGATATAACCTGAAATTTTTCCAACTTCACAGCTTAAAATATAGTACAGAATGATCACCCAACTGTGATGCAACATATAGTACACAGCCAGCCCCTTCAGTGCCTGACTTGCAGAACGCGGAGAAAAACGAGTCACAATATCTGATGTACTGAAAACATTTCAAAGGGAAAAGCATCCATCACAGAAGAAAAATCCATGCATTGCATGAGTACATGAATGCACATACTCAAGCCAGAGGTCTATTTGTTTTTACTGCTAAAAGTGATTGTCCTCCTTGGGAAGCTAAAAGTTTGCTTGGAAAACTGAAGTTCAGGCAGAAGCTCAGTTTTGATTTAATGGTCTTTTTAAAGGCATAAAAGGGACTACTGACAACTAAACTCCAAAACAATAAACAGAGAAGTGACACAAGAAGGCTATGCCTGTAAAGTGTCCCGTGTATTTCCAGAGCAAAAGTCTTCGGGCAGTACACAACTGTTTAGCAAGCTATGGATGCTGTTTCTCAAATACAAAGAATCCCATGACATTTTCTTCTAGTGGATCCTAAGCACCCCAAAGAGGTGTTAGCTTTACATTTTCCATTGCACATTCAATGTAGTGAAAAACAAACTTAAAACATTAAGTCCTGCTCAGAGTTCCTCTGGGAACACGCAAAATATTCGGAGTTCTTACTAGGAATTTTACAACACTGAACAGCGTTAAATTTCCACTGTTCTCCCAGAAAACAAACAATGCTTTCCAGTTTCTGGGACCTTTTGGGTCTAATTTAAAAATCCATTTAAAATAGTTGGAGGAGAGGATGGCTAATATTAAAAATAATACAAGTAAGTATTTCTAAATTTCTAATTGTCTAGATCAGACAAGAACTATTGGCATTTTTAACAGTATTAAAACATACATCTCTTGGGTAAATGAAGTACTCTGCTGAAGCACATGGTGAAATTATCTGCTACTTCCACATAACCAGCTCACATGTCTAGCTCTTCAACTAGCTGACACTGAGCTTTCTCACTACATATATTCCCTTACACAGAAAACCTTCTGTAAGTAAAAACACTGCTCCTTAGCTAAGCGCTTTTTCTGAGCTGCTGTGATGCTGTTGTAAATGGAAGTGACTAGGCTTGCTTGTCTGGCATGTATGAAAATGTATAAACAGTTTACCTACTACTGACACTTGGCTACATCATGACTGTCCTGGTTTTCCAGATGATATTTTTAAGCTCTGCAGAAAACCAGTCTGCGCTAAAGAAGGGCCTCGGTGTCATTTAAATTACAACTGATTTCATTGAAGAAAGTTTTAGAAATGAAAGACAGTATCAAATGACTGGTAAAATTCGGAGGACAAGCAGGTGGGTACACATTCTGTAGAAGCAGGGGAGATGGAAAATCTTGCCCATCCTTCTCACTGTATTAAAGCCTCAACAACTTAGGTGTGTAAGAACATCACTTAAATTCAGTTAGCATTCTATGCAGTTCTTAGCAAGGCTACCTCCCAGCCCAGGCAAAACAGCAAGGCAGGCAGGATGCAATCAATGAGAGTTTACTATTCATGAGACAGAGCAGCACAGTCGCCTTACTCTTCCAGAAACTCGAACATCATGTCTTTCAATACACTATCTACTAAAGGAAGGCTGAGAAATGACTGCTTATTCAGCACAACACTGCAGAAAAAGGATGAGGAAAGCACACTGGATTTACGGGTATGAAACAGGTAAGCTTACAGAAATTTCCTTCCAGAAAATTAACCCTCCCATGAACAGTGGCACAAGTAAAACTTTGTGCACAACTGGTGAGACACACTGTGTAGTAAATCAAAGCATCATAAACTAACAGGTTCAAATTTATTTTGCTCTGACAAGTAAGTGTCATTGTATCTGGTGACAAAAAAAGAAGTAGTAAGAATGGAAGAGAAACTACTGCCTACAGACACTACAATTAAAGTCTTGCAAGATTTTGAGTGTATAGTATCATCTCTCAACTAGAAAAAGTTCCTCAGAGTATCAGTAACTGTCTCAGGTACTTTCTGTGTAAATTTTGGGGTTTATTTTTAGCTTGAAACTGTTACTGAACATTAAACAAAAGCTAATTAAATAATTCACTTTTAAATTCATAAGTATTTGTTGAAGTAATACATTTTCAGAAACTGCTTCTTGGGAAACTGTCTCCCATTTGCTGTATGACATTTTAGCGAAGGAAAATACATTACGTACTTGCAAAGCTGATTTTGTGTAACCTAATTACCAAGACAACAGGACTAGTTCTGCCATACTGATAAAGCTGCGCGGGCTCTGTAATACAGTTCAGAGAACTGAATGGTCACCTTGGAAGCCCATAGGGCACAAAACACATCTGTAGTCCCTCAAATCTCTAAGCAATAATCTCTTTATCATTATAAAATGTACTGCTGCTTGCCATCACCACGATGTTAACCCATACTGACAGATTACTGGAGAAGAGAAGATTGAGAGGGAGGAAGAGACTACAAATGTTATAAATCATCAGTGGATGACTTGTCAAAACTAAGATTGAAGTCTCCACCACAATCACACAAAATTCCTCTATTTCACACCTAATAATATGACTCCCCTCTGAAAGTATCAAGTGATGGATTACGAAAAGCCTCCATCACCTTGCCAATTACTTCATACTTTATCTGTAAGGAAACACAAAGGGATCCTGAGCAGCCTGTGCATCCTTTGTAGGGCCGCAGTTTCACTGCAAGATCACATGCCAAAACACTGAAGAAAGGTAGGCAAAATGGTTAAGAATCTCACCTCCAGTTACTAATAGTAACTATTTTGCAAGTCTACCCACGTTTCACACAGCAGGCTACCTGCTGCAGCAAATGCAAATTACTGTAATTAGCTAGTCTAAATTCATTAGGGACTAGAGTCAGTCCATTTCTAATTAGAAAACCATAGTCAGGATTTGCTTAAATCTGCCTAATGCTCATATACCAAAATGACAGGTGCTTTCTACATACCCAAAATAGACTGCTTAACAGAATCTTTGGCAGGAAACTAGTCAAAGTGCTAAAATCGTCTGTGTGCTACAAACAGGCAGCTGTTGCAACTCTCACTGACAGTCATCAGAGATTTATGCAATTACTTGCTCCTGAGAGACCACTGAAGACAACTTGACTCATGCTGAAAGACCAAAACCAGCAGACCTGCCACAACAGTTACCTGGCTATAAAAGTGAGTTGGAGAAGGGAGGGATACACGAGGGGAGGGGGGAGGAGGGGGGGAAGAAGAGACTCGGACCAAGATGCAACAAAAAGCAACTCACGTGCCCTTTCAAAATCCCCAACTTTTTGACTGCATGTGACCACATTCTCTGCAGAGCTTGAGCTGTCTTCATTGTTGCAGGATATAATCTGTGAGGGGACGCCGTACATCCCCGTCTTTTCATCTGTTTCCACCACTCAACGGGGTTATGTAATTCTAATACAATAGTGGCCTACATACCCACACAAATCCTGCCGCCAGTTTCACACAGAAATACATCAAAACCACAGCAGGGAAATCTACCAGGAGTTCAACTAACTCTCACTTTAAGAGACCCCAGGAAAAAAGCAGTACTGTCGTCTTAATTTTTTGGAAAAAAAAAAAAAAAGAAAAAACACAAAAAAACCCCCACTAAGTGTCAGAAACAGATCAGTATGTACCAAGTTATTCTTCTTCCAAGCACATACAAGTTCACCCCACCAGGAACCTACTTGAAACTTTAAAGAATAATTGCTTAAGAAGCACAGTGCAGATTATTTGAAAATTCATACTCTGAGTGTAATATTTTACAGTAAAAATTACCACTTGACCCATTACCTTGAGTAACACTGTGGTTTAGCAGCCTCTATCGAGTCTTAACAATTTAATTGCTGAAACCAGGATGTCCTTATGCAGAAATAACTGTATACATGTGAGTAATCCCTTCAAGTGCACATACAACATTAAACACTTGCAACAACATGGACTTGGCTCCAACAAGCAAAAAGGGAAAGAGAAACAAAATTTTAATAGCCACAAATAACAGACACTCCCTCTGTCCTCCAACACTTAGTAAGATATTTGTTAAGAATGATAAGCTAATCATGCAGCCAAACAGATGACTTTATTGGAAAATAGGTCAAGCTATCAGTTCCATCTATGCCGCATGAATGCTGTGAAATTTAAGCCTGAAGCGAACTTTCCCCCTAGACTTTATGTAAGTTTCACGGGCAGTGAACAGACAGGAACACATGTCAAGTTCAGCACACAATGCTAACCAAAACCTCCATCCACAGATTGCATTTTTCATTAGTGTTAGTGGAACAATTTTAACTGCTGAAAGAATTCAGACAACAGTGGAAAATGTGGAGGCTTCTTTTTGTTTGTTTTGGTTTTTTCTTTCAGGTTTTTCCATTTAAAAATCAAGACTGAATTAAACGTCCTGTGTTTCAGTGGTGACCCCATCCCTGAACCAGCCAGCAGAAGCAGGAAGAACACAGGCTTGCACTGCCAGGGCCAGGCTGCCGAGGGTGAACACCGTTCAGCCTGCAGCCGGGAGGGGGGGGGCTGGCAGAGGCACACTGACACCAGCTTCTGACTGGGGCTTCCCACTTCCACATCTCACACATGGATGGAAGTAGTTTAAAACCATTGTTGAAAGTTTCGCCAAAAGAGTTTAGACTCTCCATCAACATTTCTAAAGACTAAACGCACTCCTCTGAAGAGACTCCCATTCGCAGCTTCCAAACCCGCAATTTATTTTTATGAAAAAAGAGCAGGAAGCAGAAACAAATGTAAGAATGTACGTGAGACCACTCTAGCCTTGTCTTAGCTCTCCTGCTCTCCTCCTCCTTGCCTTTACAAAGCTTCAACAGCACTCCAAATAGAGAAATATCAGTGAAAAGAGACTGTGAGGACATGAAGAACAAAAAAGGCAAAACATTGTCCATGAGCTGTAGTGGTTATAACAGCAAAGACTCTTCTTCCTCGGTTTTGGACTGTCTTCACTCTAAGGAAAAACAAGAGACAGATGGATTGACTCTATTAAATTTCAAAAGGAACCTGAAAAGAAATTAAAAAAAATAATCAGGAAGTCTGGGAATGTTACTGCAAGTTTACTTGCATAGTCAGAACAGAAGCTGTGATGAGACAGACTGATGAGTTAACAGAAAGATGAAGGCTTTTGCATTTGGATATTTCACTTTGGAGGAAAAACATTTCTCCAGGGCAGGAATTCCTCTATTCAATTGTTTAAATGAGATAGAAAGAAAGAATCACTGTCACAGATACTGTCTTTTGACCTTACCTGCATGCTTCTTTACAAAGAGTAAAGGATACTAAAGCCTAACTCTCCCCCAGGCACAAGAGTAAAGATACAATTAAAAGTCTTTCACGTTTCACAACTATTTGACATCTATTATCCACAGACATGTAAAACTGAAACTCTTTTTGAAAGCAAGCTCAACTCCAGTGACAGACATACACTTTGGTTCTTTAGGGAAGTCTATCCAGACAATAAAACGTTTGTGAATCATGCAGGGAAAAATAAATTGAAAACTAAGCGGCCTCAGAATGTCACAACAAAGCCTCACAGCAGAAGGCAGCATCTCTCTACTCACCCAGGTGGAGAAAGAGCTTCCTTACATCAACATGATCTGCCCAACAGAAAAGCTGTCTGTTTTGATCTCTTCCTCTCTAGCCAGTGATGAAAAAGGGTGTTTCCTCATAATTAATGTAGACAAGGCTGTGTTAATAAGCAGAAGGGAAACCTGAAATGATCTTGTTGGCTCTGTTATGGAAGGGATACACACACAAAAAAAAAAGGAGGTTCTTTTCCACCACCGCCCCCTTCACCTGCTACCATGGACTTCAGGGAAAACCTGGGCTCACCTTCCAGGCTTTTTATCCTTAAGACAGACTTCTACACTGAAAATGATGAAAAACTTCTCAAGTTTAACAGAAAGTCACCCACCTGTAAAGGTTGGGGACAGAGGCTCCTCTAGGCACTGATATACACAGCCAAGTGCAGGGGCTCCAGAGCTGCATCAAGATGTCAGCAGCATACCAGCTCTCAGAGATGGGATATATTATCAGAAAATTCAGAAACTGCCCTCATGTGTCACCTGCCTACATAAAGGCAATTACGACAGACCAAACTGGATGGCCCTAGATTCACAGGCATTCAAAGATGCCAATCCACTTCAGTTTCTGGAAAATCTCCAAGAGATCCCCTCAATAGAAAGTGGAGGCTGAGTGAAATGAGAAGCAATCTGTAATTCAGCATGTGGTGTGAAGGTCCACACCTCTTTTTCAGCTGTAGGCCGTAGCCTAGTAGGCTATTATAGATGACTATTAAAAGACGATCACATAAAACAAGCTGCATATCCAGAGCCTGTCAAATATTCCTAATTAATGTAGTGAAAAATGAAGAGCAACAGGACCTTTACCAGGCTTTTCCTGTGCAGTAAGGAAGGATGTTCAAGCCACTTTGAAGATGGCTTTAACTAAAGTGTTTTCATGAAGTATCTGCACATGGTAAGGCAAATATTTTATTAGGATCTACAAAGACAAGAAAAACTACTTATCCGTGGATCTTCTACAATACAGCCAACATCTCACAAAAAAGGAGGTACTTTGTTTTCTATCAATAAATGCTCTAATTCAGAGAAGCATTTCCTACTTTTTGTGTAGGCTTGTGCACCAATCCAGAAACCCCCAGAGGAACAACAGATCATCCCAAAGAAAAAAACATTCCCAGAATGTCGAATGGCTCAGATTAAGGTAGAGAAGAGATACAAAATCGTTTGTAAAAGATATCCATTAGGGGTAAGGTATAATTGCTCTTCACCAAGGCAGAAATTAATATCTATTTCCCTGCCAGGGGTCATGAAGCCAAACACACATAAGAGACAACGTGTTAAGAGATCATCAGTTTTACTCTCACATTCGAATAAAATCAAGATTGTTGTTAACATCAAGATGGTCATATTATCAAGATGCAGGAAGTTTGCAAAAAAAAAAAAAAAAAAAGTCACACATTGTACAAGTAAGCCTACCTCTGCACTGGAATGACAAATTTTGAAGGAGAAAAAAAATATTCATGTAGAAAGGAGCAGTGCAGACAGCTTTCTTCTCTTTC
This sequence comes from Limnodromus scolopaceus, assembly GCA_028565335.1. Taxonomy (NCBI): domain Eukaryota; kingdom Metazoa; phylum Chordata; class Aves; order Charadriiformes; family Scolopacidae; genus Limnodromus; species Limnodromus scolopaceus. Next base: position 41,992,745 of record JAOXNO010000020.1, on the reverse strand, counting down.
CGTCCAGTGGAGAACTATCAGTTACATACAGCCTTTGTTTCCTCCCAGATTACTTGACAAGAACAAACACCTTGCTAACAGAGCAAAGGTTTTAGTTGTGGGTTTGGTTTTTTTTGGTAACAAGCACATTCATCAACTATTACGAGACTTTGTGTGAAAAATAAAACATTTTTTTCCAAAATGCACTTAGAAGGAGTAATCTTAAGACAAGGGTTGTCTAAATAGACTTGTTAAAAGAAAACAAACTGAGCATAACGTTTCCAATTATTTGTTCTTCACAGATTTGATAAATTGAATGTTGTGACACAGTAGCACAAACAGAACTGTTTTTAATGCCAATGAAGTGACAATGTAAAAAACTTTTCTTAATCTTATTTCACTTAAAAGTTACACTATTCACTTACTATAATGTGTAAATTCTATCTACAACACAATTAGCAAATGCTACAGAAGTACAATATGCCTATTCCAGGCATTCAGAGACCAAGTTTTACTTCTTAAATTACATGAAAACTTTTTAAACCATCAAATGAGAACTGTTTACCAGACAATAATCTATGGGCTTTTTTGTTTTAGTTCTCTCAGGAACAGTTACAATCCAGCATGACAACAATGCCCACAGTCATTACTTGACATTGTGCTCAGCACTATTTCACTATGAATTTTGCTTCCAGTTCGCAAAACTACTCCTTCTTAAAAAATACGCAGTGCCAAAGCTGTCAGCAGCAGCGCCAGAAGCATACTTCAAGACAAGTAGCCTCTCCACTGAAATGTGTTGTGCAAGGAAGCAAACGCACAGCTTTCCTCCACTTCTTTCAAACAGAAGTCTCATCCCAGAACAGCTTATGTAATAGGAAAACAGGAGTCAACCGTCTCCCATTGTGGGAGTTTTAGCCAGCTAGCAGATGAGGAAAAATTCCAGGGTGGCAGAACTTGCATTCATTTCTACCTCTCTGTGCACTACGACGCTCCAAACGCATTCCAGGCTGCAAACTGGACTAGAATCCAGTTCTGTGCAGAACTGAGGAGATGAAGGACAACACCATTGTTCACCAGACTACTGAGAATATTAGTCGACAAACATATCTAGGTCTCATTTGCATTGTAGCCCTGCTACTAACATTCATACCATAACGCCCCAGATTTTCTAGTGCACAAAAATTGTTTAAAAAATAAGCTAAAGCAGACTGTAAAGAAGTTGCATACATACAGAAGACCTCCTCTGATCTGGAGCTTTGAGAAAGTGTATGCTTTTTAATTCAAAATATATCACTTAATCCAGCTCACATCATGTCAATGACAAATGATGCTTAAATGTAATTAAGGATATCATACAATCTGCCCATAATAACAGTTCCTACACCAGCATCCTTCAAATGGTTCACAGCAATGAAATAGCACCCCCAGCTGAAAGAACTTCCGCAGAAATTGGCACAAGCACAGGGGGAAAAAAAACATCAGAACAGAGGCACGGGATTTGACTTCTGCAAATACTTAATTATCCTGAAATTTCAAAAAAATAAAGGTAATAAAAAGTAACCTGGACATTGAAAAGAAGCCAGTAAAGAATGTGGCATTAGGCATCCTTTTGCTGGATTACTGGATAAAGCACATAATCTCTGAATAGTTTTATTTGTTTCAACTCTGTATTAGAGAAACACTTAAGTAAAACTTGGGAGTCTGCACATATAAATATCTGAGTGATGCATAAATAGTCTCTTGGGGGGTGGATACTGGAATCAACTGCTTTTCTGGGAATTTTTTATCTGTTGATACCAGTAAGATACCACCTAGGAAAACTGTTTCCTATATATTTAAAGCCAAACATTTACCAATTACATTGAAGACTTTCAGAAAGCAGAACAAGCACTTTGAAAGGAAGAAAGGGGAGCATCAGAATTTTCTTATAAACAGTTTGAGTTTGTCACAATTCACCTTAGAAATAGCTAATAAAAACCCAAGGTGGGTTTTTGTGTGTGTCTGTTTGCTTGCTTTCTAGACACTTTCTTCTTCTCAGGCTCATTAAGGTTTCCTTGTCTCTGTAAACCTTCGGAAGGTTCACAGAAGACCAACACCCCTTTTCATCTTTGGCAATGGACACTTCTCTTCCCAAACACATGTCTACCTCATAGGCTGTGTATGGTTTCGTAAGATACAAACTAAACAACAACTTTCTTTTGACCGTAGCAATTTCCAGTCTCGTCCTGTTCATTTACATGCAGGCCCCTTGACTCACTCTGTGAGTTCTGCTGTTTGGCTCTTCAAAGTAAGCAAAGCCAGCTTCCTAAAGCATCTAAAAGCTGCTCATCTTTTCCCAGTGGATTACTCTATTACCATTTCTGTAAACTGAACTGGCTTTCCAAAGAACAGCTGAGTATCAGGAGATGAAGCAGAAGCAGTATTTGAACTCAGCACCTAAGATAAACTCAGCCTCACCTACACCTCAGCCATAAGATAAAACTTCACCTTCAAGGATGCACCAGGGTAGAAAAGTTAGAGTTTATTAAAGGGACAGATTAAATATATAATAATAGAGTCATTTAAGTTGGAAAAGACCCTTAAGATCATTGAGTCCAACTGTAAACCCAACACTGCCAAGTACACCACTAAATGACATCCCTCAGCACCACATCTACAGGCCTTTTAAACATCTCCAGGGATGGTCGCTCAGCCACTTCCCTGGGCAGCCTGTTCCAACGCTTGACAACACTTTCGGTGAATAAAGTTTTCCTGCTGTCCAATGTAAACCTTCCCTGGTGCAGCTCAAGGCAGTTTCCTCTCGTCCTATCACTTCTTACTTGGGAAAAGAGACAGACACCCATGTGCCTACAAGCTCCTTTCAGAGAGCGGTAAGATCTCCCCTCAGCCTTCTCTTCTCCAGGCCAAAAAAAGCCAGTTCCCTCAGATGTTCCTCACAGGACTTGTTCTCTAGACCCTTCACCAGCTTTATTGCTTTTCTCTGGACACGCTCCAGCACCTCAGTGTCTTACTTGGAGTGAGGGACCCAAAATTGAACACAGCGCCCAGAACAGGGGGATGATCGCTTCCCTAGTCCTGCTGGCCACACTGTTCCTGACTCAGGCCAGGATGCTGTTGGCCTTGTTGGCCACCTGGGCACACTGCTGGCTCATATTCAGCCAACAGTCAACCGACACCCGCAAGTCCTTCTCCACCAGGCAGCTCTCCAGCCACTCTTCCCCAAGCCTGTAGCGCTGTATGGGGTTGTTGTGATCCAAGTGCAGGACCTGGCACTCGGTCTTGTTGAACCTCATACCATTGGCCTTGGCCCATCCATCCAGCCTCTCTCCTTTCTACCTAGAGCCTTTCTACCCTCAAGCAGATCAGCACTTCCCCCCAACTTGGTGCCCTCTGCAAACTTAATGAGGGTGCACTTGGTCCCCTCATCCAGATCATTGATAACGATCATTGATTAAATAGAACTAGACCAAATATTGAGCCTTGGGGAACATCACCTTTCACCAATCACCAACTGGATTTAACAATTCAATGCAACTGTTTGGGCCCTATCATCTAGCAAGAAGCAAGGAAATAAAAGTAACACAGAAAAGAAAACCAAAACCTTTTAATGGAAAAGCTGGGAAAAAAGTTCCTGAGCGCCTTTAAGGGTACTTAAGACTATGAGAAAAATATATAATCGTCTGTTTTTTAATCCATCTTTGATAATACAACAGATTACTACCCTCTTGCATACACATTACCCTAGCATATCCTGATAGCCACTAACAGGTTGTGTATCTTGTCTGTTTGCCCACATTCTAGAAGAAACATTTATGTAGGCTTTGCAGGTATTAATATAATAGGATGTAATCTGATATATGTAATATACTGAGATATATTAATAAAAATATATTTCTAGATACATAAACACACTAAGTGTATCTGCCCCTGTAGCACAGATTAATAGAAAGAAAGCTTGCTTCTTTTTACTCCTCGTGCTGCATATTAAAAAGGCATACAAGCACCAGGAGCTGTATTTCCATCTCCTGAGTGAATCTGCAGGGCACTTGGTCTAGACCAGCAAAAGAAACAGGCAACCTCGTATTTCAGAAGAAAGCCAGCATATTTTTGACAAATTATTTTTGCGCAATGCTGATGCAAGCCAGCAAAACTCGGGGCCAACATTCAGGCCGTACAACTCACAACTAACCCAGACAGACACTAGATGGTGCAATGATGCTGCAACTGAGACAAACACCGCTTCCCAGCCCCATAAAAAGGTATTAAATGCAGCATTTCTTTCCAGTTTTAGAAATACAGCTTCAGCCTATTGCTTTGGCACACAGCATGGTATTCTTGCTCTGAAGAACTAGACTCCGTATTACACAATAACTTCATTTATTTATTTCTTAAACAGGTTGGCATTTAAGTGATTTTCATAAATATAATGTGTATATTAAAAAAAAAAAAAAATCTGAGACAGGCTTAACGTCTTTTTAGGCCAAAATCCTATTTCAAAGCTTTCTTTTCAGACTAAAAATGACAGGAAACGTGATATTAAAACCAGGTGTTAAGTGTTCTCTGTTCTGTTTCTTTTCATCTCAAGCACATATCCTACCATCATTCAAACAGGCTGCTTTTTTAAAAAAAAAATAATTCCAGCTTTATTAAGTTTAAGTGCCTTTCCACCACAATTATTTCAAGAATTAATTGCACTGTTTATACAAAGGAAATAAATATTTTTCCCAAGCAGTTTTATGTTCTGAAAAAAGAGAAACATCTGGTACTGCAAAGATAAACCATGAAAACTACTCAATCCCATCAAGCCACCATGGAAATGGATAGCTGAAAAATTCTAAATGACATTTCGAACCAATACTACATGATAGTTGTACCTAAAGTTAGAAATGTTACATTTTAGCACTAACAATAAGAAGAATTATAGTTACATTTTTGGAGTGGAGCTTTTTCTTCCAGGCTTCTTTTAACCTAGACATAAGTTTACACTTGCAAGAAGGTCCTGATTCTGCTGACATGAAGGCATAATCTCCTCATTACACCAGAAAAGTCAAGCAACATACGCACACTGGAATTTTCTAAAATTCATTCACTTGTATTTCACAGTACTTGTGACCTCTGCCAGTAAGAAAAACAGTTAACAATTTCAATTCAGTACCCAGAACTTAGGATTGTGTGGTGCCTTTATCAAACTATGATGCTTACTGAACAAATGTCTTTTTCACAACTGCCTGTTTCCTCTCTAACTACTGGGAGAGGGTAAATGCAAAAATCAGCTTCCTGAGCTACTCTGATGGTATGCTACAAGAAGCAGGTCCTCATTTACCATTATCAGGGTGGGAGGAGAATGGTGAGAAGGGGAAAGCAGCAGTATTTTACCCAGCAGAATGTAACAAATTCAGAACATGAAACTGAACATCAATTTAAAACCTTCACATGCTACACAAATTAAAAATATACATGTAAAGCTTCTAAACCTTTCTGGGATGGGATGGAAGACACGAGAGGAGTCACTTTATGTTTTTTACACGTGTATTCTACTGAGCTTAGATGCATACATATGAATCATCAAAAACCAGTACAATATCCCACTACAAACTAAACAAAAGCCTATTCAAGATGAGGAGAAAAAAAAAAAAAGAAACTGACTGTATCCAAAACACAGCTGCAAGATACACAGGTCTTACCTACTGAAAACCTAAAACTCATAAAAATATAGATTAATCTATTTCGGGAGCAAGTTCCCTCCATTATATTTTGCTCAACCACAGTTCTCTGTTATTACCGTGGTGAAATTACACTGCGACTGTTTCAGTGCTTTCCCCAACAGGAAGCAACCAATTGTTAAAAATTTGTGAGGGAACAGCTTCAACTGAAATACAAAATTGTGATTTTGGAGAAGCAAACACGTTCCATTTCCCTCCCCCCAGAAAAAAAGCAAAAATGCTTTAAGTTATTTTATTTTTTAGAAAACAATTTCTGCCTCTTGAGAAGTGACACTCTGGGAACTAACAATTTTTTCATCAAAGTTTTCTTCCTTTTCACACATTGTTTCACAGACGAAAGTCAGAAAATGTTTTTCCCCAAGTGCTCTGGCATGTGCAGCATCAGTTCAGCAGGGGAGACTTGGAAACACTAATTTACTCTCCCACAGGTGTTGAAAAGAACAAACCTCACCCCTTGGGGCACTGCATGTGCTTTATCTTGCAATAAAGTTGATACCCCCCACCCCTTTTAAAAAATAGAGCAAGGCTTCAGGAGTTAAAAACCTAGAAGCCAAGTAATTTTAGTTGAAGATCAAAATTAATCTAGGTAAAAGGCTGACAGGTCAATTACACTTCTGTATGCAGCATATGTATATACACACTGGAAAGTGACAGAGCTTATTTGCCATTTAGTTTTCTAAACAGTTTTCCTGGACTTTCACCTTGTCACACAGTATAGACTAAGGGACTGATCAGGGTTTTTTGTATACGCTACAACAACATAACGTTACTGAAGGGACACTAAACTTTCAGTCCACCTAATCAACAACAGCTTAAAAGGTCGTCTCTGACTTAACCACCCCTATTCACTTTAGTTGTAAAACTGAATGCATTTCTTTACAGTCACATTATTTTTTACCTTCTGCTCCTTAAGACGCTCACGCAAATGAAGTCTGAGAATCAAAATGCTTGATTAGTCTGCACATAAACTGAGTTCAAGAGGACCACTTTTTGCTTGGCATCATGAAAAGAATGAATGTTCTAATGTACTTGCAGTATCAGGATTTGATAGGGAGGTAGATCAAACTCACTAGGCATGCATAATCAATTTCATTATGCTAGATAAACTAAAAAAAAAAAAAAAGTTAACAGTGAAAAAGATAAGTGCAGCTGCCACTCCTTAAATGCTTCATTTCAGTTATTCTCTGCAGCCAAAGCATAGCTTTTACTCCTGCAGCACCTTAAAATAAAAAATACAAAGAAAAAAACAAAGCACTACATGCATTGCTTGGTCCAAATCACCAATTACAATTTTATTCAACTTCAACAATACACCCTCTGCTACTGTTTTTGAATACTTCAGCTTCCTGCCCCCATATTCAAATAGCAAACAAAGCAGCAGAAGTGACCGACTCAAGCATCAAGTGACTACTGGTGAGAAACTGCATTTCTGCCATTCCATGGTCCTTACAGACTCTGTGATTGCATAAACTTTGTTACTCAACAACTATAGCTTCCAACTCTGAGAAAAACAAGCTGGGTACCTGTCTGCTGCTTCCTGTAACTGGTTTTTAATAGGCCAGTTCATTGCTGGGATACAATCCAATCAGGTCAGCATTTATATTTAATCATCCAGTCGCAATGCAGGACAATTCAAACAATGGTACGATTGTTAATTTCTAAGCTTAGTTGCAAACCAAACTAGATTTTCATTCCCTGTTGAGGTTTCTAGTATCCTTTGTTCTAACTCTATTAATAGAAGAATGATATGCCATATTCTTGGAAGTATTTTACTTTTGTTTGAGCATTCCTGTGGCAGTAAAATTACATATTGTCACAATAGCTTTCTTTTCTTGGCTGATGGAAATAAACCTGAATACAGTTCTCTATAATGTATAAATTTTAATGGTACACTTCACCACATATAAGACTAAAACCCCACAAAACTCACACAATACATTGCACACAACTATCAAATCACAGAATTTTAGGGGTTAGAAGGGACCAGATCAATGCTTATCACAAACCTCACAAACCATAAGCGTCAAACAGAAGTTCACTGATATACACTGTAGAAAAATAAAAGCTTCAAATGCATTTAAATGTTTGTAACAGTAAGAAACTAATTCAAATTTATCCTAAAAAAAGTTAAAAATTGACAATTCAAAAGATATTAAATCTCTACAAAATTAAGCTCTTTCAAGCCCATAATCATACATTCAGCATCATTCACATACCTGGCACAACAAACAGCTTGATTTATTAGCCACTCTTAGCTGTTTTCTAGTCACACTAGTCATACCTCTCTGCATTCCTTTCCTTCTACCACCATGCTCCTGCTTTCAAAGCCTTAAGCAACTCATCTCTGCTTCTCAAGATGTCTCAACAGCCTACTCAGTCATGCCAGAAAGCATTGCTGAAGTTCACCCCTAAACTTTAATGCCTCTTGCTCCTACCCAAAATGAAAGCAAAATCTGTTACAAAAGGGTATTGCAGTATTTTTTCTGTCATTCATGCAAACGTAACTCTGGGATTGCATTTGAAGGGTTTAAGTCTGTAAATCTTACAGTGATGCTCATCCCAGTACATTTGGAAGAGGACGAAACGAGCAAACAAGCAAAACAAAATAACAACAAGAAGAAGAAATCACCAAGGCCTTCCCAACATCTCAGTTACCGTACACAGTGGATAAAGCCAGCTGCACCTGCCTCAGTGAAACACATTCCAAATCCCTTTGCTTACATGAAAGTTTCCTCCTCAGGGCCTGCAAAGGAGTGTAATTGCTTTTTCAAGCAATAAAACTAAGCGTAAATGCTCCCCACAGCCCTGAATTTTTCTGGGACAGCATTACCAGCAACCTATCATCCAATATAAAGTTGTGTTACACTGAAACTGACCACGTACCTGATGACATTGATAAAACACTTTGAGGTAAGAAAGCAACAGAACAGCAGGTGAGTGCAGTAAAATTCAAGTATTTTTCATTCCTTCTCCTCAATGCTTCTCAAAGGTTGGATGTGAAGCTGAAGGATACTGTGCAGTTATGTACTAGTGCATGACTTCACTAACATCCGACCACGTTGTTATAAAAAACATTTCAAACACCCCCCAACTTATATAAAAATTATTCCTGTCAATAGTGTTAATGACAGCAATCTACCAATAACCAACGAATCAACACAAGGGGTTAGAGTGTGAAATAAGCTGCCCCTGCTCTTCAGTATCAAGATAGTAACTTTCACTCAGCTGATTCATTCCCAAAGCGCTAATCCGAGTTTATCTGCAGCCATTCTTCCTTCACTTGAAAGGATGCCAGCAGAATAATTTGAAACTGGAACTCTCTGTGCAATCTTTCTAGCAAGCCAACTCTTCACATGCATGTAACGTCAATGTAAGGAACTTCAGGGTTTGCTCCAACCATTAAATGAAACTAAACTGACACATGCCTACGAAATAGTGCCATTTCTACTGAACTGCAAACTGAAGTACACAAAGGATAAACTGACTGGAACAAGATCAGTGAGTGTCAGAACAGATTTAATTTCTCCTTTTGTGACTATTAGTCTCTTCCATAAACCACATGAGGCTTTGAAAAGAACTGGGTAAGAAAAATAAGGGAATCCTTTTGCATATGTGGCTAAAAAGAAACGAAACGTCTCGGAATCATTAAAGCTTAGAAACGCTTCCATTAAGTTACCACCCAGAGCAAAGCTCACTTTGGTAGCAACCGAAAGTTCATTCTCAACTGAGATTTCAGAACAGAAACTTTTCTTCTTGTGGTCTGAGCCACATAAAAGAGCATTACACACTTCAAGGACCTTCTGACACACAAAGCAGAAGCAAAACATGATGAAGTGTTCTGCTTTTTTCCCATCTGAAAAAAAAAGAAGTTATGTACCTGCCGATAGCCAAACAAGCCTTACAAAAAGGTAAGAAAAATGCAATCCCTTTTCAAATCATTGTGATCCATGAGTTTTAGTCCATCCTTACTGCTGCAGAAGACCTTAGGAACACATCTACTAGCTTCTACAAGGTAAAGCAGGAAAAAGAAGCTTGGAAAAGAATGGAAAATTTAGTCAAATTATTACAACAGACAGATAAGATAATGGATAAAATTTAATGAATAAAATTCTAGTTTAACACCATAGCAATGTTAAAATTCAGAAGGTGTCATAATAACCTGTCAAACAAAAAGCCATACAGAAAAAGACTAAACACACTGAAGGCATCCCCACATGTCAGATTAGACTGTAAGCATTTCACAAACACCAAAGGGACAGCAAAGACCGGTGTACCAACAGTAACAGGGCTTTTCACATTCCACCAATCACTTGACAAGCATGCCTCAGGCCCACGGCTGCAGATCTCTCCACCTTCTTCCTCCACCTTAACCTATCTTTAAACCTTGTAGGTGCCCCTGGCACTGTGCACAAATAGCTAGGGAAGCACAATTGCCCAGGGGGAACCGAGTGCATAGCAGCCACTGGAAATGCCAGTAGGCAGCCAGGTGCAATCAACACGATGTCTTTAAAAGTCTGACCCCAGGGTTTCTGCAACCTGACCTACTCTAACACATGATACGCAGGTAAAGCACATACAAGTATTTGTCAACTGTCAGCAACCGAAAGTTGCAGTCAGTTCCTGCCAAAATACTGGGTCAGGAACAACACCCCTACTTTGACACGAAACTGCAAGACTTTCAGGAAACTTTAAGTACTAAGAAGTAAAAATTTACAGCCAAACTGAAACCATCATGTAGCCCACAGACAAAACAACACAAGTATGGTTCTACACAGAAACAGGAGGTCTAAGGGCATCACCTAAGGAGCATGCACACACATGCTACCAACCAGCTATGCTACTGCCACTTCAATTGCTTTAGAAATGTATCGACTTAACCCTAGGAACTAAAGAACCAAACCTACTTTTTATTTCTGGAATAAAAATTACTTAGGAAAACAAACTAATCAAAAATGTAAACTGTTTTTCATCCTGTTCTGCAACTCCTCAAAAAGCTTCTGAGACACTGTTCTGACCGGAGAGAAGAATCCTCAGCCCTGGCCACTAGAAGAAACTCACAGTATCCAGCAGATCTTTGCAGTGCTGGAACACAGAAAGAAGAGCAATCAGTGCCAAGCGCTGACCCTGGCAGCAAGCTGCTCAGTTCAGTCAAAGGCCAACAATTTGCCTCTCACAGCTTTGTTTGTGGAGCCTGGAATGACAGTCTAGCTGGCCATCCTGCATTCTCTGCAAAAAGCTCATACTGACTAAGAATCATAAGGGGTGAGGGTCCGAAATGCTGTCCCATCACAGAATAGACATGCACGTGCAAGGGAAAGATACGGCAGGCTAAACACATACATTATTAAGTAATAAATAAATATATAAATAATGGATAGGTAGATTGTTTCTTGTGGCTGTACAAGGAAGCTGTTAGATCACAGCTGGGTTTTTGCAGGTTTTTTTTCTTTTTTGATAGTTTTCTTGGATAGTTTTTTTTAACAAGAATCAAAATTCAGTTGTGAAACACTAATGCAGTATTATTAATCAGTTCTAGAGAATCCAGCAGCAGAATATGTAAAAAGGTATTGCTCTCTAATTATTTACTAGCACACATCACAAGGCACAAACACCTGGAAAGCTGCTGACAATCATCTGCCTGCTTAGTTAACTGCTACCACTGTAGGCCTTGAAGGAGCATTTTCA
>JAOXNO010000020.1:41964792-41978448 GCA_028565335.1 Limnodromus scolopaceus | reverse complement strand
CCCTGCGTCGCTCCCATGGTAACATCGCCGACCCCGCCGCCCGCCGGCCCCGGGCGCTAGTGGTCAGGTCCGCCCGCCCCAGGCATGCGGCTCCCCCGCCTCGGCACCGCTGCCCGGCAAAGGGCCGGAGGAATCCGGTCCGGCCGCTGGCCGGCGGGGGCGGCAGGAGCCCGGCGGGGACAAAGACGGCAGTGAGAAGCCCGCCACAGAGCGACTTTGTACCGCCGGGGCCTGGCCGGCCTCTGCTGCCAGCCAATCAAGCCTGCAAACGCCTCGGGGAGGCGAAGAAACGTTTTCATTCTCCCCGGGAAGAAAAGAATTGTTATTCTCCGTTTTCAAAAATATTTCTTGTATTCTCGCCCTTGGCAGCGGCCAGGAGCTGACGCCTGTCACAGGGCAAAGGGGAGAGATGGGCCCCGTGGCCCAAGCCCGGGCCAAGCTTCTGAGGCCAGGCTTTCAGACAGTACCCGCACACCTGCTATATCAGACAAACGCACCACCCATTTCTGCCTTTTCTGTTGGTAGGTTTTTGTAGGAGGACATGGATTTGAAAGTCTTCACCCACCTGACGGCATCCCCAAGCCCGCTGCCTCGGTTGGGTTTCCTTCCCACCAGTCCCACCTTCCACATCGGTCTCAGAGTCAACACTGCTGCTATTCATTCAGAGTCTGAATTGCTTGGTTTTGAGGCCGTAATTACATGTTTTTAAAAAGCACGTTCTTGAGGCAGCAGTATTCTCAAGAGCTCACAGAAATGACTCGTCACTAACGGCACTAAGGAGGAAAACACGGGCAGAAGTTCAACCACACTTGCGTACAGAAATAAAGATTTTTTTCCCAGTGCTACTGTCTTCCTGGAGTTATATTATTTCGGGTGGATGAGTCAATACTTGAATCAAGCCTTGGAAGGAAGAAATTAAGAATGAGGACAAACTGTAAGAGAAGAGCTTTCTTAAGCCAATGCTTTAAAAAAAGCAAACAGCATGTTACTGTGTATGGCTTACCCTCAAATTTGGAGAAAAAAAAAGGCAGAAAATTGAGAAAGCATGAACTTTGCTCTTCTTTCATCTGGTCCCTCCTCTCAGTTTTACAAGTCAGCAATATCCAACTTTTGCTGCAACACCAGCAGTCTGGTATACGACCGAAGTCAAGACCACTTGGAAAAATGAAGCGCTGGGGGTCAGGCTCCTCACACTCATGGGGTTCTGTGATAGCATCTGGCATCAAGAATTTCTCCATGAGGCACACAGCAGGGCAAGGCAGAACAGCTGCCACTCTCTCCACTGCTGAGCACTTCTGCACATCTCTGCAATCTGGAGGCCAACTTTCCACTGCTGAGCACTTCTGCACATCTCTGCAATCTGGAGGCCAACTTTCCAAAGAGCTAGCACTGGCTGGCAGCATCAACGTAAGATATTACGCCACAGCATCAGCAGAGAAAGCCACTGTACAATATTACCTCCTTGAAAGGACAAGACACAATGAAAACAACATGAGCTGGTTTTCGCTTATGGCGGATATGGTAAGATTTTGCTGCAGGTGACTACGTAGTTTTTTAGATGCAAGATCAATTTTTGGTTTTAGCCAGATGGCAATATACTTTTTCAAAAGAGAGCAGTTGTCAGATGTAACGTGGGACAGGAAAAGGAGAAGCCACTAGAACCCTGTGAACTGCAGTCTCTTAACACACATACCAAGTTCGTGGCAGCAGAAAGCAGAGCACCATCCTCCCACAGCCACTTCCCTCCACCCAGGCTCTGGCAGAAGATGAAGAGCTAGCACTCCCGATTTCCCCACCAGACACATCCTGCTGGCAAGTGCAGGCAGTGCCAGTCGGAGCAATGTTAAGGGTCCGCCTATCCTGTCCAAGGCCAAGGAGGAGTACTTGTCCTAGCCAAAAAGCTGCGGCTTGGCCTAAAGCCTCTTTTTTGGCATGTTCTGCAACTTTATCAAAGCCACACGGTGTTATCAGGCTATACTTCCCTGAGCTGTAGGGCAGCAACCAAGGTTAACAAGCTTAGTTAGCCTGAGGTAAGCACAACACAGATGCAGGAACTGACCACAGTTATGCAAGCAAAATAGACTAGTTTTCAATCCCTTACCACAAATCATCACCTGGAAAGGGCCTATCTGTTTGTCTCCATTCAGTTTCCTGCAATAACAGATGGAAAACAACCCATTTGGGCTTATTAAAATATTTCCCATGTTTTTTCCATAAAATTTCTTACTTGTACAACTATAGAGGGCACATATCTTTCCCTGCTTTCTTATTTCTTTTCTCAAACCAAGCAGCTACTCTGCCACAACAGGCAGATAAATCACCACATGCCACCCTGCAAACATGAACAGTAAGTGACCTCTAGTGCTCATGCTAACACTAGAGCTTGGTCAAGTGCCCAGATGCCTACACTGATGGCATGAACTGATGTAACTATTAACGTTAATCACAATTTACAAGTTACTTATCTTGCAATTCAGCCACAAAGAACAGACTTTCAGGCCTTCCTGGGTACCTCTTGCCCTTTGACCAAGCTATCCTCCCAAGGTGGATACGTATGTAGGTCTTATGAGGGGAGAATGATGCCACCTAAACCAAAAATGCATGGATACAAGACAGCAGCGTAACCAGTGACAAGAGCTGCAGGAGCTCTTCCAGCACCACAAGTTCCTGCCTGCTGTGACAGGAAAAGGGAGAAGAGGTACTCAAAGCACCCAATTCACCTAACAGGTGAATTGACCTCCACTGGAGAACAGCATCCCCATTCTCTTCTCTTGTAAACCAAAGCAAAACAAACCCAAATCCCTAAACTGCAGCTCAAAGCAGCACACCTTTAAATGTACACTTAGATACTGCTTCTCCTCCCGAGTAAGCTTCTCTTAAACGCCACAAGACCCTGCATTGTGGATCGTGAGTGACTACGCATGAGACCTACAAACTAGCCACAACTAACCTGGGACAGCGGGAGACAGAATGGTCTGTTCTGTCTATGCAGGTTTCTGCGCACTTCAGAGTGGAGGCATGGCTGCACTCACTTTTCACTCCTTGTCCCCCTTTGAAACAGGAGGTGTGGGTACAGCTGTAGTCAGTCCTGGAAAGGATACTGCATCATGAAGAACAAAGGTGGGTACCAGCACCATGTCAAAATGACATGAATTTGGCTACAAACGTGCAACTCCACTGCAGTGTTTAGGACCACCTATTCTACACGTGCCGTAACCGTTCAAAATGGAATCATGAGCTGGGGATTTCATGAAATGTTACATAGGTGTGTAGAGATTTTAAAATTAACTTGCATGGAAAGATTAATTGGTATAAACTCTATGAGAAACATGCAAGTAACTTCTAGTGATCACATTGAGATTTTCAGTTTAAGTAATCAAGGCAGGCATTGTTTGCCTACAATCAGATTAAATCTATGGTCTGTGTAGCACTAATTTAGACAGATCACTTGCTGTAGCTTGAGTCATGCAAAACCTAGGAGGTATTCCATAAATTATCTAATACTACTGTGAATGAAGCAGTTGTGCTGCTTCTAGCGTCAGCAAAGGGAACACCCATTAAACACTACACTATAGGATGCAAATTTACAACAAGCCTCTCTCGGTTACTCCTACCAACCAAGTAAGGCTATTCAGCAACTTGCCTGCAGCAACCAAGATTGGTTACCATGTTGTGATTTAGGTTTTCTCCACCACCTCCCCCACCATCAAGCCTTTTAACTGGCCCCTCTGACAAACAATTCTTTTTCTTTTTTTTTATCAAATAATTAAAATCCGACACTTGGTAGTGCTGCTAGACAGCACGACAAACAGCCAACCCTCCTGAAGAAATGGGAACCGATTTCAGCAAGAGATATTGGGAATGTAGGCTGCTAGTCCAGTTGTTGAACTGTCTGAACAGAGATTTCAGTTTTGCTTTTGTTTTTAAGCAAGTGTTCATGATCTTCTGATGAAAGGCACTGTAGAAGTTACTAAAAATACCATGTTGTCAAACAGCCTTTCCCTCTTCCTTTCCAGGCAATCTCTTTAGACTGCTGTTTGTCATCAGCCTGCAAAATCACACAAATCAGTCAGCCCAGTCCTATTTAAATGATTCATAAATCCAATTACGCCCTATTCTTTATATAGTAAGCTGGGACCTAACAGATTCAACCTTCAGGATTAAAGGGTGCGTAGGTAGCTGACCTCTGACTCTCGAACTACTCAGGAGCTACATATGGTTCAAACATGCAGCTCTACACTAGGGTTATGTCACATGTATGGCACAGTAATCTTAATCTTTGCCTTGAGGGGCCTGGAGAAGAGAAGCTGTGAATGCTATCTTAGCATGTTACCGTGTGTACAAGTCAATCCAATGGAGGGCCACCAAGATGGTGGGGGCTGAAGCACTGGCCCTCCAAGAAGAGGCTGTGGTAGCTGGGCTTGTTCAGCCCAGAGAAAGGATGGCTTTGGGACACCTAACAGCAGCCCATTGGTGCTAACTGGGGGAGACTGAGGAGATGTAGCCAGGTCCTTAACAGTGCTGTGTGGTGGGAGGAAAGGAGACAATGGGCGAAAGTTCAAACAAGAGAGGTTCAGATGAATATAAGGAGAAAAAATTTGCCCCATGAGGGCAGCCAAGCCATGGACCCAGCGCACAGAGAGGTCGTACCATTTCTGTCCTTGGAAGTTTTCAAACCCCAATTGGGTAAAGCCCCATGCAGCTTGTTCTGATCTCACAGCTGACCCTGTTTTGGGCAAGAGGTTGGACTAGAAAACACCTGAGGTCCCCTTGCACTGGAATTAGCCTATCATTCCTGGGTTACTGCATGACTCAAATGCCCACTGAAAGCAGTGTGACCTGTTAATTATCCTGCCTCTTGTCTCCACTTCCAAAGTACAGCTTGTAATTATGTAGCATAAACATTTTGGCACGCAGCTTTCAGGGTCCAGTACACTGGCCATCTCTGGTCTAGCATAAGGATGCACAGCTTTCCAGGTTTCAAAGCAGCAATTCTAAGGCTGTTATTTTAGAAAGCACAGATGTCCCTGGAATAAACACAAAGCCCAATATAAACAGCATCCCACATTTCATACGTACTTTTTCTGGGGTAATCAACAGTACAAAATCCTCTCTGGCTCACCTGGCTGCCTATTTTGACCTTCTCATGGTCAAAATTTCTTTTTTTAACCTAGACATGCAGATTTTCCTAGATGCTTCAAATCCATGGAATTCAAAACACGTAGAGAAAGATTTAGAGCAACGATCAGTGCTATTCTACCACAATTATAAACGTAATTTCAAGTTCACAAAAACTGAAAATATGAATGTGCTGTCACAAACACTGTTATACACTGAACAACTAGTACAGCACTAGAGATATTAACAGTATGAAATACAGTAATATAGTATATTTTTCTCAATAGTTTTGAAATATTAGTCATCAGTTCTACTAGATCTCACATATCACAGGTTTTTTTCTGCTAAAACCAGCCCGTATGCTTGTTTGATTTGTTGCTACATCTTTGCAAAGAATACGTGAATTAGAAAATATAGGTGTATAGCATGTTTCACAGGATACATAAAAAAGAAGCATGAGAATACAATTTTTTTTTACTATTATCAAAAAGCTCTGTATAGTGGGAAGAATGAAGAAATACAGTCTATTTATTCTAAATATATTTGCACCTGTGCAATGTTTTGAACTACACAGCAGTGTTTTGAAAATTACAGTGCTGAGTAAGGCAAGCAAATGAAACAGTGTGACCTATTGCTAGAGAGTGAAACAAAGACTTAACAGTGACTCTACCCGAATAACATCCCCCCCTCCTTCCTCTACGGACTACGCAAATCGCAGCGACTTTTCTTTGGCATAAGCACTTTATTAATTTAAGAAGCTACAAAAGCTAGTAGTGTTATTCCAAAGAATGAAACAACAAAATAGTTTAAACAGATCCAAACCACACAAGTGTGTACTGTTTTTCTCATCAAACACCATACAAAAGTGTGTATCAATGCTTGAAAGGAAATCTTTTCCCCACCCCCAACTTGTTCATCTTAAACAGAAGGCACCACATTGAGCACATTCTGTTTGAACATTCATTTTGTTTACATCTCATTTCCTTCCTCTCTTCTCCATGCTTCTTGACTACTCCTTGCAAGGTTGTGAAACAATCCTCTGCTTTTAGCAATTTATTTGCCTTCCCTCACTAGAAGTCAAGCCCTACAACATCAAAACCTTTACCATGGTAATAAACTGTTAAGGCTCAAATTAATTAAGACAACGCAGTAAAGAAAACAAAGATCCCATTCTCATTGAGATCATTATACTTATTAAGAACAAGCAAAAGAATATGCAGAATGCATAATAAGTAACATACACAAAACTTTGTTAATTATTTTTTGCTGATACAGAGGTTAATTTAAAAAACAAAGCTCCAGAGAGCAGTTCTTCAGCCAAGATAGTCCTTTAGCAGGCGAACACTATGCTTCAAAGCTCTGCCTCTCCCCATCCTATTTATACTGGCAAACCTCCTGCTGACGAACTCATTAAGAAACAAAGCAGTTCTGCAGCCCTATTCACTAACAGCAAGGTCCCAGCTAGGGTAGCGCTCACTTTTGGGTGCTGTTTTTCAGGAATGAAATGAGCTTGTGACAGTTCAAGGGAGAATAGTGACAACAATCATCAGGGAGAAAGCAGATGAACACAGCCATCGGTCATTCACTTGCCAGTTCCACAACTCCTGGGAGCTACAGGCAAGGTGGCTGGATGCAGCTGCTGAGGCATCTTTCTGTTGTGGATCCATCATTGAAGAGGTGTTTTTTCGCTAGAAGTTGGGCTTGCAAGTATCCACATTCCCCAGTGTAAGGTTTGCATACCATACCATATCCGTGAAAGCGTTTTTATTTTGAGGAAAATGCTACAGTCTGCTGGAGATCTCAGCTGGGATATTCCTGCCTAGCTACACATCACTGACATTCTCATATCTTATTATCCTCCACACAGTTCCCTAAGCAAATAGGACTTGCTTGTTTCTTATTTTATATAATTCCAACTTTTCTTTTTTCTTTTTTTTTTCCCCTATCATATCTTCAGAGTCTTGCTAACTCGCATCGTCTCCCGTTACTTCCAAAACACTAAACTAACATATGAGTGGCTTTGGTCAAGTGTACCACAAATTAGAAAGACAGAACAACTGATATCCACATTTCCAACTAAATTACTAAAGCAGCAACAGCTATTCATCTCTCAAGAATGAAACATAAGTGAATTACAGTTTTGTGACACAGCATATAAACCATTTGCTCTCTTAAAATTGTCATCTGTTAATGACTTGTAAAAATAAGCCAAGCGTGCTTGATCAACACATAAAACTAAGGACGTTTTATAGTCTCTCTGGAAGCACTTGAGAAGAGGTTTCAAAAGCAAGGTTAAGATGCCAAAAGGATTATATTTACCTTAATGATGTACTATAAGAAAATATGCAGCAAAACAACTTTCCCTGTGTGCGGCTATTCTGTTTCCCAGGACTCTACTGAGCCACTAAGCAATTCCCATTAATATTACCCTCTGTGCTTAAAGTAATTTATTTATCCCCGAACCCATGTTAAATATTTATATTTGCTGGAGACATCACCATAGATCAAATCCATTCTTTACCATTGTTTAGCTAAGAGATGAACTAGCACAGGCCTGTGCATTATTATTTGCATAACTTTAGCAGAATATTGAGTTCACTGCAGAAGTCTCTCCTCTTTGGAGGCCTGTTGTACATCATCAAGCTTTCAGCAAATGTGCGTGTGCTCATTCTAAGTTGCTTTCAAGTTTGCTAAGAACTAGTTCTTATTTTTACTTGCTCTGTTAAATACAGTTTTTCAAAGCCTTTTAAAAACATAGCTAAAAGAATGAACATTATACATAGCACATGGCAAGAATCTGTCATTTTAAACTAACTACTTGACAAATACCTTGAGAGGAATGATGGGTTTTGAGTGTCTCTGTCTACTTGCTGTGAGATGCTTTGGGCTTGATGTGTAGCTGTGCTCCCAGTCCCACTCACAAGGAGATGGCAGTGCAGTAGTTTGCTCCCTGAAAAACAAAGTTTTATTTAAGTCACGTATAATCATAGAAGAGTGACTGTGAAGCTTGGGACACTGACATCCTAGAGATAAAGAGGATATAAAATATATTTTCCTGATTAGTTTGGCATACTTTAGCTTCCCTGGCAATCAAGTGGAAACAGTGCTTGAATAAAGGAGATACTCAGCCATATTTACACTTGCAGCAACACTACAAACTTCAAGTCAAGCACTGTCCCTCATCAGGCATCCACACCAGCCTGCACATAAGGCAACAAAGCATTTTTGCCAACTAAACAGGCTAAAGACAGGAAACATGCTTATATTCCCTTTGTTGCACTGGTCCTCTCCACAAGGCTTGGGCTTTTAGTTTAATTTCATCTTAGTCTGATAGCTTAGTTTGCACAAGACTATACAAATTTAAGCAAGTAAGAGCATTCTATCTTGAGCATAACCTCAGTAAGAACAATCAGGTACATGCACTCCAGTGATTTCACTTCATAACTTAGTAAGTCCAGCAGCTAAACGATAAGAAACAAATCCCAGTGTCATTTTCCATTCTTTACCCTGCTCAACAGATCTCAGCTACCCCTCTTCTTCACTAGCAGTATGTTAGCTTCCATTCAGCATCCCTGTGAAAAGGGCTTCTCCTCTCCTGGACTCTGTGTCTTAGCCCTTGATTACCCTGTGTAGGAAAACAGAAAATGAATGGTTTAACTAAGATAAAAGAGGAACTTTTGACAGAAACAGAAGCCAGTGGGGGGACCCTTTATCAGGCAGTGGAACAATAGGACAATGGGTAACAGTTTTAAACTGAAAGGGGGGAGATTTAGGTCAGCCATTAGAAAGAAATTCTTCACCATGAGGGTGGTGAGACACTGGAACTGGTTGCCCCAAAGAAGCTATGGATGCTCCATCCCTGGAGGTGTTCAAGGCCAGGCTGGATGGAGCTTCGAACAACCTGGTCTAGTGGGAGGTGTCGCCGCCCATGGCAGGGGGGTTGCACCTAGATGACATTTAAGGTCCCTTCCAACTCTAACCGCGCCATGATTCTCTGAATTCTGCAGAACGTCCCCAACTATCTACAAGTCTACCCCACATTTTATGGATGTGTCCTGTGTGTTGTACCCACTTCTTCCTGGGTACAATCATAATGAGGTCCTGGGTTCAAACAAAGCAAAATTCAAACTTCTAAGATATTTTAAAAAATACATTTGGTCTCAGATAAACAACTTAGAAACTTCAAAAATGCATGTACCTTCCAGACATCACATTGTGAAACTACTAGGTCCTTTTCCCTTTCTGCTGATTCTTCCAGCACAAAACCATCTTTCTAGAAACGAGGAACTACTGTTTTAAATCAAGACATGATTTCAGAAACCACAAAACATAAGAATACTTAATATGAGTTTCTGTGATCACCAAAGAGCAGAAGGAGCTATGCTGTGCATTATGAACAAAAATCAGCTTTATTGTTCCAGGATGTGCACAGAATACTATTGTAGAGGATGCAGGGAAGTTACACAAGCAAGCTAAACCCAAACTACCACTGCTATAATCATTTTGCCCCTGTGTGAAGATGCCAAAGTTATACAATCGATCTGTCACAAAAATCACACAACTATTCCAAGCAAAAATGGAGGTAGAACCACATACTCTGCAAGACCTTTTATATGGAAACGTAAAAATGCCTTAGCAAAATAATGGATCTGCCTTCCCTGCCTTTTTTTTTTTCCCCTCTGCATGTTAATCTGGGTTTTTAATCAGGATTTTCACAACTTCCAAGTGATGGCACTGGAGCTGGCATCACACCCTAATGTTATTTTTTATTTTAGGAGACGATTAAGAGAAATAAAGGAAGTATTTGAGAGAAGCATGCACCTGAATTTGTGCAGTGAGGAGATGACCTCTATATCTTACATTCAGTATTAGGTTTTGGAAATTGTCTCATTATGTAATTTTTTTTTCTCCTATGCACACACACTTTTATATGAAAGTGACAGGGTACCTCTAGAAGCTGAGTGAGAAGCTGATGTTAGAAAAGAGAGTTATTAATTTGCTTATTCCAGGTTTATAGCATAAGCAGTCTGCAGCTACAAAAAGAACAGAGCTTTTTTCTTCAACTCACAGTTCACTTTGCCGCAATTGCTTGTTACCAAACTCCAGCGCCCTGAAAGTTTTAATGAAAACATAAAAGGGATCCCTATTACAGGCCAATGACAACAGCTTTTCTGCTTTTGTGAAACTGTAGGAATGGCAAATCCAAACATAATTCAAACGCATCTTAACCAGTTTGGAATTTCAAGTGTGTAGAACAATCACATCAACTAAACCTCTCCCTGAAAGGAGGGAGATGCCCGATTAAGAATGCTGGAAATCAAAACAAATATTAACACTCAGAAGTAGATGAAAGCCAAGCAATCCCAGTTACAAAACAAAAAATAATGGATACTAAAGTTAGCAACTTTCATTTTTAGATAGCTTGTCTCAAGCTGTAACCTACTTGAAAACAAAGAGGAAATTTTGCAGGAATGCAGCATTTACTTTCCAACCCAGCTCCTCAAAGTATCAAGGGCAATCAGGTCTGTTTTATCAACATGTAAAGAGTGGCTGCAAAATTCAAAAAGACTGGCACGTAGATAACTTACGTGAAACAATCGAAGGAAGTCACAGTCTAGGACACTCTGCTGTCCCGTGTAAAAATTCATTGTACTAAGAACCCCTTTTAATGAGCAGATTTTTAACAAAAATCCCTACAAGCACTCATAAACATGATACCAGAAACTTAATATTAACTTGAAGAATACTTGTGTTGATAAGAGGCTGGAAACTGTTGGCATCAGTGCATTTTCTAGACTAGTTTTTGTGGGTTTGGTGATGCAACTGAAAAAAAAATTAATAAAATCATATGGTGCACTGTATTTTAATTGCTTTTTCTGTTGCTACCATCATTAGAGGAAGTGCTCTTTTGGAAAAATTACAGGACAAGCCTGAGTTCAGCCATAGCCAAACAGTCACAGTTTTACTCCAAGCTTTTCTTTGAAGTCTTGCTTACGCGAAACTGTTCCAACCCAGCAGAAACATATTAATTGCTCTTGAACAAAAGCCTCTCTCATGTTGTACTCCTCTGCAATGTCTGGAAGAAGGTGACAGCGTTCTAATGTACAACAACAATCGGAAAAAATTTTCTAAAGCCTAATTCGCCAGTGGTGTGGTACAAGAAAGCACTCTGGATTGTTATTAACAAAACCAGAATGCTCAGTATTTCACATTTTCAACATTATTAGCCTTAATTGACTTCTCTTTTAATAACTAAACTTTCCTTCAGGGAAACAGTATTCCTAAGTGTAATGTATTCTCTTGCCTCCTAGCAGAGAAGGAAAGTTGCACACACAGAGAAAAGTGTTTTTCTCTTCCACCTTTAGAAGCTGCTGGTTCTCTCATGGATAAAATTAAAACAAATACATTTTTAGATGTGGGGGAGGGGGAATGCAAACATGCATATATCAGGTTAGTAGTAAGCAATAAACACAAAACAATAATTTCATTTTCATTCTGGTGAATATACACCTGTTTATGTCTTCTGTTACTTAGAAATAACACCTTCTCCTACTTACTTTACTAGCGAAAGACAAGAAGTACACAGAAATCTCTAATGACACCACAAAGTTTAACTACAACTGCCTAAGACAGATCATTTGGAAGGTACAAAAGAAAGATCACCTGTTTTATGGATGACTCTCCTCTTTTTTGGTAACAAATTTTAAAATTGCATGATTCAAGGTAAGCACAGCTTTTCCCATAGTTACTCACAGATGGCTTTTTAACACTTACCCTGGATGTTGCCACAGATTTGCATGTCTACCCTCAGGAAGCAGCTCCCTCTTATTAAGGGGAGTAATACCTATCGCTGCTTCTAAAATAGTTATATATTTCTTGTACCGCATCCTCAAGAGTTCCACCACGCTAAGTTATCATCCAAACGCAGATGCTGCAACCGAAGTCATGCCTCTTCACTTATCTGAACTGCCACTTTTCAGAACATGCTGCAAGTTTGAAGCATAAAACTAATGCTTTTTCCCCTCTACCAGGCTTGGAGAGTTAGCAGGAGAGAAAAACCAAAGAAAAACTCCTACCAGATTCCCCTGAAACGTCATTGTTACATAATTCGATCTTTGAATAAGACACTAATGAAAATGATTGAAGAGACAATCACGGTTCTAAGCCTGGCCGGATAATGCACACTCTCCAATTGACTAATCCTTTGCTAAATCTCTGCTGTCTATAATCTTTCAAGTACTAATGGAGCACGAGGTAACTTCTCTGTCAAATCCATCCAGGGAATAAGAGATCTGCACAGAAAACTTGAGAATGCTTTAGCCACTGTGACAGACAAAAATACCTTCTGCTTCAACTTTTCTTCTCAGGACCAGGAAGCTCCATACACTGGAAGTGTTACACGGTATTTATCTGATCTGTTCAGAAAAGGCACGGGGAAACATTTCCTTACATGACTTGTACAGAATTAAGCAAGCTAGAGACTCCCATTATGATACCTACTAGTCATTCAAATGTGCCTCACACAATGCCAGGAGCCACCTTCCATGTCAAAATTGTTCTAGCCATGAGGTATGTAACTGTGCGTGCCAAAGACCTCAGGTGCTAACTATAAAGGTGGAGACAGATGTACCTGTTGAAGTAACAATGACATTTTGGAAATGCTGCAGCACTATCAAATTGCAGTATTAAGAGAGATGTACTTGATTGCAAAACGACTAATTAAGGAAATGTTGTTGTAATGCAACTTAGATATTAAGATAGTAAGATATGAATGCTTTATATGTAATTATATATATTATATAAATATTATGTACTTATGCAGTAATTTAGGTAAAAATGTAAAAAGAACAGATGGGATGAGAAGACTGAAGATTTCAGCCACAACTCCTTCTGTAAACTGTGCATTTTAGTTATTCCCTGGCATTAGTAGACATGGCTATATTTCTGTTAGGGTGACGTCATACTGTGTGCTACTTATTTAGAAACTGCTAAGATGAAAACCACAAGTTTTCATTACTTAGAGTCTAAGATATTCAGCTCTTAACAACAAGATTTGTATAATCGTTGCCAGGTCCTCTATTACTTACAATCCTGTGTTACCTGTATTTGGTGTTTAATATTCAGCCAAATTTGTAGGTTCTGTTAACACATGCACACACTGAACTGTCTCAAGTCATTACTTAATAGTAATCCATGGGACTGATCTTAGAAGAGCAAAATAAAATTAAGCATTTTTTAGATTTGAGGAGCACCATTGCAAAAAATGTCGGGGGGAAAAATTTAGTTTTCACCTTCCTGGTTGCATGCTGATAGGTGATGAACATGCAGTCTGAAAATTCATGATGTATTAAGAAAGTTAATTAACATATTAAAACCACAGAAATTAAATTAAGCAAAGAATTACTTCTCCAGGTCTTAACTACAACTTCAAACATCTGTATACAAAGTACGGGGAAGAGAAGAGATTTAGATTAGACACCAGAAAGAAATTCTTTACAGTGAGGGTGGTGAGGCACTGGAACACGTTGCCCAGGGAAG
>JAOXNO010000020.1:41907610-41924299 GCA_028565335.1 Limnodromus scolopaceus | reverse complement strand
GGAGGGGGGTAGGGGTAGGGGGAAAGTAGGTCAAACAAAGTAAAGCTCCTGAATAATATTTCACGAACACTGTTGACAAACATCAAAACTCCAGACCTAAGAAAACAATAGATATGACTCATCTTCTAAATGCTGGTCCAAGTAAAGGAGTCTGACACTGAGTCTGTGCTATCACATTCACACTAATGGCAACCCATGACCTGTGAATCAGTAAACATCACAAGGAGGCACATTAATTTCACACGGGCAACAAACCTACACACCTTTGCAGGTGCCAGTTGAAATCATGAGACCCGTCATTTTTGTACCTGACACACGTATGTAGTTGAAAAGAGAAGGCGTAAGTAGTCAGAGCTTAGGACCTCTGTCTAAATTACAAACCACTGAGTAATAGCAGCCAAATCCACTGAGAGGTACACATCAATGTCTATCAGCCCTTGGAGGGATCTACACTTGAAGTCTGTTCTGAGAAGCTGCTCTGGATCCTCCTCACCAGAAAAAGTTAAGGTAATGAAATCAGACTTGCAAGGATGAGCATGGAATACGAAAAGCAGCATGCAGAAGAACAAGTTCACTCAAGAAAACAATTGCTATGCATTAAATAATTACTATTACCACTGGAGTTTCACATGCACATCTGCGTATTTAACTGAACAATAAATTTAAATTTCAAGTTAAAAAGAAGTATAGGTTTTCTTTCTGCTTATCAACAACCAAGTTGTTTCCAGAAACATTGGCTAAATAATTTATATTTTTTTTTTTCCGTAAGAGAAAAACATGATCTTTTTATGGCTCTATTAAAACGAATTACAACAAGAAGTGCTGCAAATGGCATCACAGCTGAACGGGATTGGATCCAATTAATTTAGTAAGCACAGAGGCATTCCTACTTCAGCACATATCCAGAGATCTTCACAAGAAAGCTCACAGCAACATAATGGGCTGCTTTTAAAATGTACCAAAAAAACCCCCAAGCCCAAACAACTGTAATGCGAAATTATCTCACTCTGTTCATCCAGCATAAGGAGGCAAAGGATCCCATCAAAGTAGGAAACATGAAAATGATAACTCACTCTTTAAAGTGATGTTGGTGAAGCTTAGGATAACTGCAGACTGTCTTATGATATGGTGGTAAGTCCCAAGGAAAGACAGTACAAAGCATGAAGCTACATCATCTATTTCATGGTACTGCAATTTAGTGCAAACTACGGGGGTAGGCTAGGCTTTCAGATACATAGTGCTGTTTTTACACTTACAACAGTGAGATTAAAAAAAATCTGTTAGAAAAGTCATATATATATTTATATATAAATTTGCTAGTGAAGGACACATTCTTGAGCTAATATTCCTTGCATAAGGCTACCAATGTTTTTTCCCTAACAATTGCTAGTCACAATTACCTGATGGTAAGTTCAGGTGACATCACAAGTACCAGTAGAACCTCAGATCTACATTTGGCCTGCTGCAAACAGGACATCATTCAACAAAAAATAAAAACCTCTTGAAAAACTGATGTTTCTCAGTCATAAAAGTGAAATAAACCCTGAAACAGAACAAAGTCTTCTCACTGTGCCTTGAGGCTGCCTACCTATATAGCATTAGAATTGAGGAAAGCCTCAAAAGTAGGGGGTGATAACTCTTGTTATTCACCAGAACTTTTATCAGCAACTTCTAGATAGTACCTTTGAGCAAAAAATAAATTAAACGTGTATGATGTAAACAGGGTACTATATTTATTTGCTGCTCTCTCTTCTATTAATTGCTACGTTTGCTTAATGTCCTGTTGAGTTACATAGCAGTGGTACTATTTCTAGAGATGTTTTGAGAGGATGAACTTTTGTAACAGGAAATATAGTCATCTGTGAAATCCACAGGCTAGTTTTCTGAAAAATATATGTACCTTTTACATATCAATATATATCTATAGGCTTGGACCAGGAACAAGTGAAATTAAAGGGTCACTCAAGGCTAATTACAAAACACCACCTTGGATCACTTGCTCACTGCCATCTCATCCTTAATTTTTAGATTGAAAAAGAAAGAAAAGCCAAGCAAACCCCCCAATTTTTACAGTTACTTTCTCCCATTTGATAATGATCAGCCACAATGAGTGTCCTCAACTGTGCTGTTGCCCTCCTAATGCTAAAGCAGTCTGTTTTATCTTGGTTCTTAATTAAAAAAAGAAAAAAAGAAGCAAAAGGAATTCCATCACAAGAGAACTGGGAAAGCCTTGTTTTTCTTTAAGCCACAATTACACGTTGCTTCAATCATAGTTAAATTTTGTTTCTTTCCTATGGGGATTCCCCTCGTGTGTCAGTGCATCTGTTCCTAGCATTAGAGCATTTGTCTTTTCCCTTCATCTAGCTGCTTATTTTCATGAAGCTTGCATTAATTTAATCCTCTTTGAGTCAGATTCAGACAAATTTATCTAAGCTTCAGAAGGTAAGGGTGGTGGGTGGACAGGCAGAACATTTAAACAACATAAAAAACTTTCTTTACATAGAAAACCAGAGTGGCAAAAGGTGTGATTAAATATTCCTTGCAACAGGAAAACTAATACCTACAAATCCCTTCCACTGAAAAAACAGCAGAAGATTTCACTTTTATTTTCTAAGCTGTCTTTGAAAATGTTATTTGATGGAAAGTCAAGTCATGGGACATTTCAGTTCAAATTTTTGTCATGTCAGAAAGTCTTGGCTGCGTAAGACAAAACAGCTCACAACCTTTCAAAGCCCTCCAAAATTTCAAGTGGTCTGGACCAAAAAACAGCAACACAAAAGTAAGGCAAACAAACAATTGAAAAACATACAGACAAGCAGAAGGAAGAGGAAAGAGAAGGCAGAGGTCCATACCACACACAGATCTTACAGAAAGGAGATACAGAATAGATTAAGAGAAACAAGAAATAGATTTCATATAGATTATTTTCCTAGGCTCAAACATATCAGAATAATTCAGCAATCCTCTTTATATAACCTGCCGTATCTTGGCATTGCTCTAAAGACAGAGAGGTGAAGTATCCCTTTATGCATCATAGAATTTGGTTTGGGTTTGTGACTGGAAGCCATGAGATCTGCTGAAAGATACAATAGAAAGAGACCTTCTGTTTTGTCTTGCAACTCCAGTTTAAAACATTCCAGAAGCACCTGTAAAGGCATTAACCTCCTTCAGCTCTTTGAATTGTAAAAACAATGTCAACTGAGACAACTGTATTACTGTTCAGGACATTGCGATTTGTCATCTTTAATTTAATTCAATTCATCAGTACTTATTAGGAAAACTTTGCCTGGAGGGGGGAAAAAAGTCTGTTATCACTTCTGCTACAAAAATAATCCCTGATATAATATGTAAGTATTAAATTTCCTAAAATAATGCAAATAAAAAACCTCTCAAAGAAGTGTATTTGGACTCAAAATCGAACATCTAGTGGAAAACAGACCTTTGAGGTACTAAAGTATCTCTGCACCAAATATTCTCACTAGAAGGAGTGGAAAATCTTTGAAAATTTCAATAGCAGCAATAAATTGTCAATTCTGTTCTCATAGTAAACAAATACTTGACATTGTTTATGACAGAACCACTCGACTGATAAAGAACAGAAACCAGCTGGCTTCTGACAAACAAGAAAGCCTACATTTGCTGAATAACATATGTCACGTTTGTCCATTTTTTCTTTTTTTAATTCGCTTTTTTAGATAAAGTTCCTTTTGTGCTGAAAATTACAGCCATTTCCCCCTCTTCACCACTACTTCATGCACTACTTTTACCAGCTCCTCTTCTCTTTGCCTGAGTAACACCTTGAGTTTAGTTTCCTCTAACTCTTCAAGGACTGAGGAGTAACTTGGTGAAAAATAATTCGCTAGCAGACTAGAAAATCTCTCCTAATAAGCTGTATGTTTATGGTTGCTGCTCAGTCTCTCTCCTTTGCTTTCATCACAAGTCCCTAAATGCTGCTCTGCATTATCTACCAATTAATTACATCAGTTCTAATCTGTACCAAGCCAGGTCTACATAAACCCTCCTCACATCATACAGCCTCAGGAGCCGGCTCTGGCTCGGCAAGTCACCTTTGTCTGGTTAACCACACTGGCAGCACTTCCTTGCTTCCTACCAGGAGTGCTGAGCACCTTCAAGAAGAGATGGTGCTGAGTTCCTTTCTCACATAAAATGCCCTTTTCCTCTCCTTGGATAACGATTACATTCATGGTTGATAGAAAGAGGGGGTAATTCTGAAAAAAACAGAGTTAAAAATGCAGCATGTGCTTCAAGGTATTGAAAAGTATTACTGTCTCTCTTTTTAATGAGGCAAGTAACAGCATCTGTCTTCTCACTTGTACAGGCACATGCTGCTCGTTAGCATTAATAGGAGTCAAGGAGCTGTACGGATACCATTTCATTACTATGCACACAGGATTATCTACCTGTATTATCCTGAATCTGAGACTTCTGACTGGTTACAAGGAAATTCGGTGTACTGTCTTCTATGTGCCAGGACACTTTGAAGGAGGAAGAAAAAGCCTGACAAAGAAGATGCCAAACTGTAATTCTATTAAATATCTCGAAGCAGAATGTCATAGTCCATTACATATTTAAAGACTGAAAGCAGGCTTGCATTTGTAAACAAATCATTCATTTTGGCTTTGTTTCAAGGACTGCTCCAGGCTTTCTGTTTATCAGAGACAAATGGCAAAGTGATGAGTCCTGCATCGTAAAATTTTGTAGCACTCAGAAGCAGAACTTCTGAGTGAGAAAAATCTAGAACATCTACAAATCAATGCATTTTTGTAGCATGGGGGTTTTGGTGTTTTTATTTGACTGCCAGCTTTTCTCGTGGGAGGACTAAAGTTCTTCCAATGTACCATAAAAACATAAATCAAACTTCAGATGGATATATTATTTAGTGCCATGAAGAAGGATGAACCTCCCCATACTGATGCAGAAAATAGAGGTGGCTACAAAACCACCCAGACTCATCCTGGGAAAATTAGTTTAATACTTAGCAGCTTTCTTAAATCCTAAAAGAATGCTGCTAGCTATGACAGGGAAGCTAATCCTCATGAATCATACATACTGATGTTGTGACATGAACCATTACTTGGTCAGGAGAAAAAACTGCCACGAAGTCCTAGCTGAAGAGGATACACCTAGATCAGCAAGGTGTTAGTTGGTCAGCCCCTGTGGCAGGTCTCCTGGATATGGGGCAAGGCCTTTTGTTTTGACACAAGACACAAAGAGCCACACGTCTATGAATGCTGGTGCACAGTCAGCCGTGTTGGAGTACATGTCCTGTTGTAATGATGAATGCAAAGTATGCAAAACTGGACTGCAGACACTGCAGTTCCAACCTGATTTTGTAGGATAAGGACGTGCAGGGTAATTGCATAACTGACAACATGTGTTACATATTAGGTTACTTCATTGACTAAATCACAAGTGAAGAGTAAACAAGTCTAAGCGTTCAAAGTGCCGATCTGCTGAAAACCTTCTTTATTTTAGAATTATTTTGGAATACCTTTACAGGAAAATATCATGGACTTACTAATTGTTTTTCTTTACTATTAATTTATGGACAGTAAAGAGTACTTGAAATGTTTTATTTGCAGTAAATCTGAATTCTTTATACAGACAACTCCGCAGTTCTCCTTTGCTGACTGATGCTAATACAAAGTAGTTCTGTAGTTGTATTTGATACTTAAAGCAAATAAAAACCCTAGTACTCTATAATCTCCTATCTAAAAAGCTAAAACTTGGCAAAAGATCATGGAATATTGAAGTCCTACAGCTAACTTTGTCACAAACTGGACAACACTGACAGAAGTTGACTTGATGGAGCTCTATTTCTCCTAATGTGTATTCATTAGTAATGTTATTTCCTAGAGCTTGTGTAGATGCATTTTGGGACAACTTGTGAGGGTTCTGTAATTAAAACTTAATCTTTGTTATACTTAATGAAAATGGAAGCTGCAAATACTACTTTGATCACATAACTCTGCAAGTCAGTTTACTTCTTATGAAAATGCAGTTGGTCAAATTTTAGTAGGAAGTAAAATCCTACTGCTTCAAGATGGCTTTTAAAATAACTTCATCTTTTTGGACAACATGCATTTTAAAGTAAAGAACAACATCTCGGCACATAAGCAAGCTTATCAAATTTATATAGACACTGTGTAGTCCGGGATTACAAATTATTTCAAATGAAATTCAATATACTTGAGTTCACAGTGGTTACCCTTCTTGACAAAAACAGACAAAGAAATGTCTATTTGGCGGTACTGCACATGGTGAAGAGATCTGCAAGCAGGCAGGATGACACAACAAAAGAGTACAGGCACACACCCCAATAATCTCTCAGCAAGACTTACTGGCATAAGCATGGTACTGTACAGTCGCAGCTGAAGTACATTCAAAGACAGCTCAAGTCACACTCAATCTAGCTCACAAGCATCTGCATAACTTTTCTTGACCCTTGCCTGTTTTTATCCTTCCTGGCTTAAAATAAGACAGACTTTAATCATACCCATGGGTGAAGTTTCATGGAAATTCACTTCAGAAAATGGTAATTTTGAAAGAACCTAAAGCAGATCATTCAGCACTTAGCAATTCAGTACATTCAGAATAAAGATCAACTTGAAAGGAGTCCCTTTTCTGAGAACATCACAGTTTTCAGCAGCAGTTCTAGCCTACAGACAAGTGTTTCCTACCCTAATGTTAATGTAGGTTGGTTTATGGCACAGACTAAGGCCTAAGCAAGTTTTTAATGCCTGGTTTAGTTTTGGAACATGACAAAAAACTCAAAGCATACATTTTTGACATGTTTATGCTTTCTATTTTGTGAGTCCCATCACAATACATGTAATAACAAACACACACATAACAAATCCCATGGGCTTATGGCACCTCTCCTTCACTTAAGAGATTCAAGACTGAGCTACAGAGACACCTGCCCCTTCTGCTTGTTCCTTCACAGAGCTCCATTCCATCGCGCACATCGTCAGACTTTTAGCAAAATGGTGGGGAATCCTTTATCACATGTACAGCCTTTACCTGCTAGAATAGAGCGTAGGTTGATCACGTTGGTAATGTTCATCTACATTCAAGGAAGAAGAAGAAATTGTGGTTGCCAAGGAAGCTGCTTCAAACAGAGATGGAGTGCTTGGCACTAGATCTGGCCGGTGTCGCGACGCTAGTACTGCATACACAAAAGTAAAGCACAATGTTAACAAATTTCATTTCAAATTGAATCCAAGAGTCTTTATGCAAGTGTATGGAGTCACATAATGCTCTCAGCAGCTTCTTGAAGCTTCTTAATATGTTTGAATTGATGAGATTGTACTGTTCACGTGCCCATAGACACGCTCTTCTGTGTTACAGGGTGAATTTCAGCTGCTAGCCGCAGTACATTCAGCAGAATACAGAGCAAACCCCAAGGTCAAATATTAAACAGTGGTATGAATATGTGATGAATTCTTCTAAGTTCTGGGACTGGTCTCGCATTACCAGGGCCCCGTTTTCAGATGGGATTAGGTGGCTGGTTCTCCTTTGAGCCTGTCTGCAGATGAAAGGGGAAAAGTCTGTGTCTCTTCAAAAAGACTCTGGGAACAAAGAACTGAGCTTCAAAATACTTCCTGTGACACGTTTGTTTAAAGCCAGTGAAAAGAATAGCACTGGCTCAGGCCTTAATCTGCTACCTGGGCTGGATAAATTTTTGTAGGATCCCCTGAAGTCCAAAAGACTAGCATCATTCTATAACATTGATTCTGGCCTCCTCTTGCTCCAGGAAGCAAACGAAGGTCCATTCTGCCAAATATGGCTAAAAACTCTCCATGAGAATAACCTGTCTCTGAAGTTCTGAAGGATCAGCCAGATTGGCAGCTTTCCAGTTATAGGGCTTTTAGAGCTTATACTAAGTTATTTTAAAGCATTGTTTAGGCTGTTGATTTGAAAGACATTACCTTCTTCATCAAGGCTGGCGTAGCTTTGTCCTTCAGCAAGAATGCCATGCTTTTCATCCTTCCACTCCTGGCTAACTGCACACACTATTTCTTGTGATGCTGCCTTTAAGGCTGTTATGGAATTGCACCGTTTCTTTGAAGGTGAAGACTTCAAAGCTGCATTACCAAATGAACACAGGTGTTGAATGATGTCATCTTATCTCCCTATACATCTTTAACAGCACATAGAAAAGCAAGTGATCTATAAAGATAGAGTTTCTGAATACAGTCAAAGAACACATCCAGATACAACCCACTTATCAACTATTATATTAAAACTAGATCCAAAAGTATTGTTATTTCATCTATGCATGAAGTACTTTTGTCTTTTTCTGGGGTTTCTTACTGCTCATAAAACAAAAAATCAAGTCAGTTGATCACCTTTGACATCACTAAGTTACAAATCTTCTATGGAGTATCAACCCATGTAATCAGAGACAAAATGATGCAGAAAAAAAATGGAATACAGGGAAACTAAAAAGCCATTTGGAGCTTCCTGAGAGGTTATGATAATTTCCTCGATCTGTGAACTACTGCTATAGTAGATGTATGTGCTACTACAAGATTTCCACTTCAGTGACATGTGTCAAACATCATCTTTGGGTAAAATAAACAATTTCAAAATGTTGCTGGCTTGTACACTTGTAAAAAGCATCTTTTTAATTCTTAATTCTTAACAGGACCTGTCTGCTTACAATGGCATTTTGCGTGAAACTCTAGCATCTGACCATTGACACTACTACTGAACCATGATCCCCATTTCTAGTTCTTCTCCAGCAGGATGTCAGCCCATTCATTTAGTGTTTTTCAGTTGCCAGCTGCTGACCTCCATGCATTGGCTGCAAGGCTACTTCAGATGCACTGCAATAGTTCATATTGAGCCCTAACATGAAATTCAAATTAAAAGTATCAAAGCCACTTGGCTAAAGACCGTAGAAGAGATTCAGATACATAGCTCCAGGATATTGTTAAAAAAATGACATTGTAGATAGCTGCTGAGCTAGCCTCTGCCTGAGGCTGAATCTGCTTATTAAGTTTTTGTTGTTATTTATGGAGGCTTGTTCTGTGCAGTAGAGGAAAAAACACACATTCAAAACGGGGCTTAAGAGTTTGAACTGAAATGTCAAAATTAAAGTTCAGAAACAATGTTTCTGAAGGTAGAATGCTTGCAATTCTTTGTTTTATGAAAGAATGATAATGCATTTTAACCATTAAACCATATAAAAAGTAGATTAATAGCCTTGTATACAAAACAGATCAGTAAGAGTGGGATATTAGGACAGGTTAATAGTCTGCAAAAATGAGACAGACAAATTAAGTTTAGAGAGAAAATTAAGCATGATGTCCTTAATTGTACATCGTAGTTTTGAAATACAGAATGGGTTGGGTCTTGTGCTGACATAAATCTAGCAGTCAGAATTAGAAAGAACTGAAAAAAGACTCAAAAGTTCAGAAATATATGGCTGTGTGAGACATTTATTTTGTGCAACACAAGGAAATATCAAGTTGACTACTCCTTACTCTCTATTGGTACGGAGGAGTTTGAGTATTGTCTCAGACAACAGAGCTCCCACCAGTTCTCTGGCAAAGTTATTCTAGGGTTTAAGAGACCTGAGCCTCAGGAGGCTCCTTCCTCCTTTCAGCTGAATTTTGCTTCACGTTTTTTCATATTACATCAGATTCTTTTATTTTTATATTAATCATCCTTTTCTGAAGGCTTTAACTTTTAACACCTTAAGTTGTTAATTTGTGCTAGTATTTGTCATCATCCGTGTTTCACTTAGATCTCGTTTAGTTCTGTCCTTCATCCCTCTATCCTCTATCCACCTAGACTTGTTTCCCGCTCCAGGTAGCTAATGACAATGTTAAGAGACTGGCATATCACTGGTCAAAAAGGTATTTACAAAACACCTTCTCGCAGTTTGATACAATGCCGTATGCTCGATACTCTTTCTGTAGTATTTGAGCCAAGTGTCCATTCCACATTTTGACATTCAACTCCAAACCAAATACAGTTCTGCGAGTAGGATTATCAAACTGCTAACTAGGATCCATTTTAGGGTACAAGTTTTTCTATAAACTACATAGTTCTAGCCAGTCAATTTATATTTATTTGTCAAGAACTCTGCTTTATAAGACCCATGAAACTCACAAAACACTGTTTCCTAGAAGCTAAGCAGAAACATCCCTTCTCTAATGGAAAAAAAAAAAAGTGCTATTTCAGCACCTCCACAGATTTAAAAAATAATTTGGCAGTAAAGCAGTAAATTAGTATGGATGCATACTATTTAAACCAATTGATCTGTAGGTCTTTATATTAAAGTTTTATACCACTTTCCTCATTTGTTGAAAAAACCTCATTGCTCAAATAACCAGAAGAGCTTTTCCCCAAAGAGCAGTCTGGGCCACAGTGAAACCT
Source organism: Limnodromus scolopaceus (assembly GCA_028565335.1). Lineage (NCBI taxonomy): Eukaryota > Metazoa > Chordata > Aves > Charadriiformes > Scolopacidae > Limnodromus > Limnodromus scolopaceus. The sequence goes on along the minus strand of JAOXNO010000020.1, from coordinate 41,913,889 downwards.
AGGCATCCATCTTTACCTTCCTGGAATATTCATCAGGTCTTCCCTGCAAGCCTTTCTCACTGTACATACACTGAACGCATCTCAGTGGTTGTCACCATCCTTCTCTGTACTTGTGATGCCTCAGACTGAATATCCTTTCACTAGCCTGACTAACTCATACAGGAATTATCTATCAATTCATTAATATTTATAAGACTCTCCAAAAGTCTTACTTTCCTGAATAGTTGTCACAACATGCCAAGCACATAGGGAATAACTAGTTAGGGTTAATTCAAATTCTCTTTTTCTTCTAAAGACTACTTCACTCTACTTAAAATATCTCATTTCTTTTTTTTTTTTTCAGTTCAGCTACTCAGCTTCCTCCTTTCCTATCCTTTTTCTCTTTAGCAATTTCACAAAGTACCCATGACCTACACTTCTGATTTCTTGTTGCTCTTTTTTACCAGTTTTTCCTCTTCTTTCTTGCTCTTTTAGAGCAAGTGATCTCTCTGTCCTTATCTCGACCCACAAGCCTTTTGTTATATTTTTCTCCCGCTGTCCATTGAGAAGGGGAGTGAAAGAACAGCTTTGGTAGGGACCTGGCCTCCAGCCAGGATCAACCCACCACACTATTTAAGTTGCTAATAGTAATATGTATCTTACCCTTGAGAATAAATTAAAAGATAAAGGAAGGAGAAATGAAGGGGAAAACTAGAAACAGGTGATAGTGACAAAGACAAAGGACCTTATTAATATCCATCTTCTGATTGTTTTCCTTGATAGAGCACAGAAGAAATCCATATCAAAGGAATGAACGCCTATCCTTTCAAACATGCTGGAGGTGGTATTTAAACAATCATTAATTTGCAAACTACATAAATTAAAGTAAAATTATTCCTATGAATAATAGATGTAGGACTGGACACATCATTAGATCATGAAATTTATCTTTCTATCAATGCCAATATAAGGGAACTGTTTAACCGTAAGATGCCCCTAATGTGACAAAAACATACATAGCAAATAATCCTCTATAATTTACTGTTAGAGTACAATCTCATTAGCTCCAGTGAAGAAACTCAACTGCTGGCAATGTAAGTGCTACATGAAGTTGAATAAAGGATCCTTTTATTGCCAAGACAGGAGTGTTATAAAGTAACATTTATAAAAATATCTCAAAATTACAACTTTCTTACCTTGAACTTTCTTGAAAACTCTTGTACTCATAAACTTTAAAAATCTGTCTGCATAAAAACTTGGTCGGTGAACTGAAACAGTGTCCTACAAGGTTGAAAAAGCTCTCAGTCACATTTGCCATAAGTAAATCACAAGTAAATTGCCAAGAAAGAAGCTGGACACCTCAGGTAAACTATATCACACATTTCACTCATACTCAGAACAAGCCAACCCGAACAAGTTTTTCCTTTAAAGGTTAATTCTTCAAGAACTGTTCTTGAAGAGTTATGAATTATACAGCCATATTCTGCAAAATCTTCCTAGCATTTGAATTTTTTTTCACATTATGTACATCTTTCAGTTATAGATCCATTGATGTCCTGCTAAGTGGCTGTTGTCTTGTGTAACTTATAAGGACAAACTGATAATTTTAGCTGCTTTTTGAAAGATCAACAAATAGAATCAGAGCATGTATTGGGCAATGTAGCTAAGATTTCAGCAACAGCTCAAACCATGTGGTGACTACAAATATACTGAACCTAGATCTTTCCCGGTTAAAGTAAGTCAAAGTTCCATTAGCTAAAATATCAGCAGTTAAAAAAATAAATGTAAAATCTACTTACCCCATCATAAACAAGAGCTTTCCAAGAATGTTCTAGCTTCTTCATTAATCTAAGCATATAAAAACAAAATAAGAGCTGCTTTATAAAAATTCCACATTTTTAAGTCATTTCAGAATAGTTTATTCCATAAAACATGAAATTCAGCTTACCTGTAAGACTGGAGAATATCAATAATACCCATAAATAAAAGTAGCTTTTCTCCTTTATGGCTTTTAGCTGGAATACCTCCCATTCTGAAAAAAAAACCAAAAATGTAGTTAGATTATCTTTTAAGACATCTCTGATCATCAGTTAGCAGGTGAACTGTAACCCAAAGAAATGCACACATTAAAGCTAGATGCTACTGTGCAAAGTCAGCCAAATGTGGGTCACTTAGCATACAACTGATTTTAAATGGCAAACCTAAAGTATCTGGGATCCAGTGGTAAATATCCATTAAAAACAAAGACTATTTTAGGATAACTTTTAGATAGAACTGGAAATATTTAGATGGTTTGAAAATTGTAAAGAAGTATACAACAGTATATCACTAAGGAAAATAAATCATTTTGCCTAGCTAAAGGGGAATTTTGTCACTTTATTGGTCACATGTAACAAAACTGTAAAGAGCCTGCACATTATTCCAAATCTGAAAAGGTTGTTTTCTGAATTTTTCACTAAAAATTACTTATGTGCCTTTCCAAAATTTCTCTAGAGACAATTAGCAATAGAAAAAGTAGCAGTAGGCACAAAGGAAACCATGTAAGAACAAGCAGAGTTTACATTACTGTAAAACCCTGCTACCATAAACTCCAGCTCAATTAACTGGTCAGACATTCACAAGTGTGAAGTGGTTTACAAAACTATATTCTGTCAGCTTTTCCTGGAAGCTACGACTGTAAATTCAATCCCATACAAGCAGCAGTTATTGCTATTGGGTATCCATTCTCATCCTCGTACTGGTATGGCCTTATAACAAACCACAGCGGAAGACTGACCTAGGGTTTTTTTTGGTAAGACCTAGGCTTATGTTCATCCACCTCAGTGAGGTCTGCCACTCTACCTGTTATGTCAATACACGAGAGGCATCAGTGCAAGGGGCCAAGGAAGAACTCAACTGCTGCAGCAGGCTTTCAACAGTGGTACTACACTGCTCAGGACACACTGATCCAGGCAAGATTCCATTAGCTCAAGTGACGTGGGAGCCCAGGGTGGGTTTCCGTACATAATAACCACAGCAACTTTCTTGGATGGCCTATATAACTTTTGGCTTTTAGTTAAAAAACCAAACCAAAACCAAAACCTAACACCCCCTAAATTGCCAGTGCAACACCTCAGTCACCACTCAAGAGCATTCACCATCTCCTATGTGAATGTGAGTAATGCTGTAAAAACTGAGCGAAATTCAGCTTGAATTTATATTCTACAGCTCTGAATATCTGGAAACTCTCTCTAAATGCTAAATATCACCATTCTCTCATTTGTTTGCTGCAGGTTTAAGCACATGTTCCTGTATCATCAGTTGTATTTACCTAGACAGCTCCTTTGAGAACCAGAAGAGTAAATCCTTAATTTGAAATGAAACCCTCATTATAGTGAAAGACTGATTATATAAAATGAGAACAGTGAACATAACGCTCTCAGTAACACTAAAAATATTTAAAAGGAAACAACAGAATAACTATTGTCTATATACTCAAATTTCTGATGCAGTTTTTGCTAGATAGAAAAATAAGCGGAAAGCAGCAGTTCTTAATCTCAGAAAATATCATACATGGATGTGACTGCATTTCAGTCATTGATGATATAGTACTATGGATTGAGTATACTATTTTGAGATGAAAATGACCACTGTAGGGATATCCATTTCAGTGTTAATAAACAGTTTTTCCGTGTGGCTCATCAAGCTGCTTCCAGTTAAAATTAGATAATACCTGGGGCTCCTGTAATAGCTGTCTCATTCTTTTATTAACGAATGTGCTTGTGCATACATAAGTCACTCTGAACTAAGCAAATTTGCTATCATGTATTTAAAGATGATCAATTTACTAATAAACATTTTAATTTCTTGCTCTGCAGCAAATCTTGGTGGTCCAGCTTTTTTGGGGAAAAAAAAAAAAGGCTTAATCTTTCAATTCCTGAAATGCTGTGTACTCTTGGATGATTTGCCCCTTAATACCAAGTGGCAAAGAGAGAAGAAACAGAATGTGGAAGCTTTAATAATAGCCTTAAGAGCAGGTTACGGCACTTACGTGTTTGTTGTTTCTGTGGTGACAGAGTCCCCTGACTTCCCAGGGCCCTGTATGGACTCCATGGCTGTAGAATAGAGAACCTTCTGCCCTCCAGGACGTTTTGTGTCCGATGTGCTCTGGGAACACTCTCCCTCTTTTTCCTTCATGTTACTGTTCAGTATGTGGATTCCCAGTAGCAGACTGTAATCCATGATCTTAAAACTTTCTAGAACCTGTGAACAAAGAAGAAATGGCTGTACTGAAACAAAAAAAGGCTACATACAATATGAATTACACAGAAGCACTTTGAAAACCTAAGTAAAAATAGGCCCCCAAAGCACAAGTTTCTCTTATTAGGGAAATGTGTGAAATTATAATTAAACAAAAATCTTCTACTATCCCACACAGCCAAGGTGCTAGTTATCTAATAAGCTCAATGCTCTTGTTACAAATGGGAAAGTGAGATGCATAGCTGAAATGTGACCTGATGTTATTTTGTAGTCAAGGAAGGTATGTCTAATCAGCACCTTTTTTTAATTTATAGCAAATAATCAATTAATAATTCCGCCACATACTTATAAACTACAGACATTTTTGAAGTCACTTCTAATGCATGTTCCAGACTTTACCGAGCATTTTTGCCTAGACTACTCTCTACCTCCCCTCCACCTCCTGTTTATAACTCAAAAAGCATTCTTGGAGAATGCTTTCACATGTCAAAAAAAAGCATTTGCTACCGCCCTCTCATTAACAGCTGATGGGATTTGGGTACAAACTCATGCATCTCTCTTTATTAAGCTAAACAGAGTCTATCTAAACTGCAAAAGCAGTTTTATCTCTGAAGCATGACTTAACCAACCAGCCTTCTCTTCTAGCTCTACCAACTATTTTTGTCTCTGTCAGTAGGTGAGTTCTCTTTTTCCTTTCATGTACATGTACTGCCATAAGTTTCTAGCCAGTTACATCATTACGAAGTCTGGCATACTGCCATTAAAAGGAAATATGGTTCAAGTCAATATGTAAACATGAACTAAAATAAGCTGTGATCACATCTAGTAATATGACCAAACTGTTAGCAGACAGCAGCTGTGTTCAATATCTCATATAACAGCAGTGCTAAATTGAGGGAGAAAAACCAGTAGCAACCAGGAAGAGTATGCTGTGCTGCTCACCTATCCTTTACCTCATGCACCTCAGCAGTGACCCATGATACGTTTTGGCACACAATGCCCTAAGATAATGGTGTCATTTTTGGCATGGAATCAAGAGGCAACAGTACATCTTTTTACATGAACAAGAACAAAATAGGATTTTGCAGAGATGACAAATAAAGAGCAGTACTCCAGGTATGTCATTTTGATGAAGATATCAAAGTATAAATAGTTTTACACAAAACACTGAGACAGTTTGTGGACTTTAAGAGACATTTTGCAAATCCAAAATGAGATCACCAGGAAAAGTCCAGTGATGTGCAAAGCTGTACGAAGAAGAAAAGGGAGTCTACTACTTAACACAGCCCTAGAGATAATTTTGACTGCAATGTCTAAGAATATAGGCAAAGAGGTAGAAAAGCTCTGTCCGCTCCATCTGTATTCCTTATGTACTCAATATACTAAGTAGAAGCCAAATGTACAATACAGCTGAATTCTTTTCAATCTCTGGCATTTATCTTCCATGAGGAACATGGCGTTTTAATTTTAGCACTGTTGTAAGCATTTAAAGTGAAGAAACAAAGCATAACATGCTGTAGTCTAAGCGCAGAAAGGCATATCCTCGTTCTGATTTCCAGACACAAAGGAGGAGTTTAGAAGACACAGTAGGTTTGATCTTGCTCAGAGTAATCCTGCACAGGGGTGGGTTAGTTCAAATGGAACAACAAAAGGGCTGCAAAGGTATGGCCCTCAGTATTCCACAGCATCCTCTGATGACAGAACTCACACAGAGTTTCAGTGTACAACAAAAAAAGCATATTCTAAATCACCGTAGAACATGGTAATGAAATTTTATTGCACATTGTGTGGCAATGTTGGTGATTAATAACTTCCTGTTTTGTGATCATGAATTGCAAAAACAGCACAACTAGCAGGTACAAAGGCACAGACACCTGGTGCTAAATAAGTTCTAGAATTTTCTTTACTACCTACTTATTGCTACCCTTTACTCAGACTTTCTCAAAAAAGAAACTTTTATATAATGAATTCATTAAAAATGCGTAATCAGTGGATCACAGAATCACAGAATCGTAGTGGTTGGAAGGGACCTCAGAGATCATCGAGTCCAACCAACAAAAA
>JAOXNO010000020.1:41888429-41904896 GCA_028565335.1 Limnodromus scolopaceus | reverse complement strand
ACTTTCCCCAAACTACCATTTCTGACAAAGAGACCCTTCATCTCAGATTAGCACATTCTCTACTTCCATGCCATGCCATCTATTATTTCTGCCCTATGCTTGCAGCTCAGTACTCCTTCAAGTTGTGCCAACGCTACTGCTTTTAAGGACATGCTGTAGAATGAGTCACTGAAATTATATGGGTTAAAGAATAAATAAAGATCCTTTAAGGGAGAAAAAAAGACAAGAAAACCAACAACGCCGCCACCACCACCAGTATGCAAGGTTTTGAAAAATCCAGTGAATAAATTTGATCATCCAAGGTTACTGTCACAGTTGCTTCAGCACAAAACACATACGTGTTCATGCCATAAAGCTTGAGACTTCTGCAGCAACTGGCTAAAACAGCAGTGATGAAAACAATAGCCAGACCTGAAACTTACAAGATATGACCTCCTTTGTCTTCAGCTTTGAATTTGTTTGCTTTTAAGGACTTCTTCGTTAGTCAGGCCATTAATGCCACTTTAAAAAGGTGATTTCATTAAAAAAGTCCATAATGTCCTTTGCTAATATAATAAAGAAAAAATGTAGTCTGTATAAAGCCATTCAATCCTCCCTAGTAAAAACATCTTGAAATTATCTTGTTGTTCTTAAAAACCACATGACTATAACTGGATTAATTGTCATTACTTCTGTAACAGATATTTTGCAATACAGGTATCAATATATTTATTGTTCTAATGTTAACTTACAACTGAAAAAATGGGTAAACACATACTTCTGTTTAGAACATTCCTCAACACTTGCATGAAATTCTTAGAAATTTATGTGGAGAACACCCCTAACAAACTAGGCCTTTTGCCTTTCCAGCAACAGGATCATTTCCAGCCATTGCTACCAAATGTCTGAAAAAGGAAAAAAACGAAACAGAAAGCATAACAGTATTGCTTCAAACTAAATAAAAATAATTCTGGTAAAGTGCAAGCTTGTAATAAATAGGCTCAGTTTCCATTTAAAATTATCAAATAAGAAATCCTATAATACATAAAGCTGAATTCTGTTCTTCGGTTTCTGATTCTACTTAGAAGTCTTAGCAACAATGCATTTTGTCCTTCATGTCTTGAAAAATTTTAAGCAATACGAAAGCAAAAAAAACCCCACAACTTAAATCCTACTCGACCACCAGACAAAATACGGTATTCATGAACTTTAATCCTCTAGACAGTGTGGAGATACTACTTAAATAATCCTGACAATACTCCTATGATGCATCTAAATCATTCTTCTAAATTTCTAATGCAGAAATACACTGTAAGAATTAAGCATTCTGTCACAGAGGGAAAAATAGTGAGTCAATCTTCAACCTTCCAGAAATGTTTTGGTTTCCTCATTTGCAGTAAGACACACCTTAAGGAAAGAGGTGAAGAAGGAACCAGTAATCTCACTTCTTTGTAATAGCTGTATTTACAGAGAGAAGAAAAGGATTTTTTCACCTTCATGAATTTGGAAGAGATGTCCACATCAAGAAATCAAAAAACATGCATATTTCACCTACTTGTAGGTTATTAGCACTTCAACTGATAGCTTGAAAAATACTCTTCCTATTGGGACAGAAAATCTAATTACTTACTGCAAGGCAAAATTCCCTAGTTTTACAGTGACTTTTCTTGTCTGTCTGTGTAAAACAACATCCATTAATGTAGTCTTAAATGTGACAGTTGTCACAAGATTCCTGAGGTCACCAAGTTAACCGAGAAGAACTAGTTTTCAGTTTATAGGCCACTTCTTAAATATACTTCATTGAGAAAAAAGTCATCCTTAAGTAACGAATGAAGATCAGTAGTGCTCTTAAAAAATCTGTCTCACTCTTTCCCCACTTTTTCAAACAGTTGGTGAATAAATCTCAACTTCAGTTTTTAGACTATCATATCTTTGTAATTTCACTAGGGAATTTTATCACAAATTTCAGGATAAATAAATGCTGCTTGATTTGCATAGATAGTTTTTTCATTTCCAATATTTCTATACATGAAAAAGTATAATGCAAGAGGAGAGAGAAATACAGGGAATTGACCTCTGATTGACAAAAAGACATTATCTGAGTGCATACAGGTAAACATCTTACTAAGCAGACATTACTAGCAAAATAAAGAGCAGAGGAACAATACTTAGTATTTTTTTTTCCATTTGCCCAGTTAATAACTGCATTTGCATGCACTACTCCTTTTAGCCCTTTTCAATTTTCCTTTCTCTTGGATTCAGCAGCAGATGGAAAGGGAAAAACACAACCAGGCTATTTTTAACAGAATACCCCAAATTCCAGCATATGACTAGTTGACATTCAAGAACATACTGTAACTGTGTGAGCGTGTGAAGCAAAGATTTACAAATACAGAATGCTGTGATTATCGTTTAAGGTTATATTAACATGCTTTGTTAGGTAACTAGCTGAGAAACAGTTTGCAGAATAATATTTCTGTATAACCATGACACTGCCTGTTTTAAAAGGGAGTTCCTTTTTTTTTTTTTTTCCTTTTAATAAAGGGTTACCAGTTCTTCTGTACTTGACGGGATTACAGGGAAGATATTAACAGTGTTTTCATAATTAAAGCAGTGGACCATATTCTGATGAGATGTGCTGTGCATCTTTCTATGGCAATCTTTGATGTGTACCTCTATAAAACTCTATCTTAATTTTTAACATGGAATGATCAAAAGGTAAAGTTTGTTTCTTGTGTGTTTGGACTGTGAATTCCTTGTGCTAGAGAACAGGTTTCTTCCTCATACTTTCTGCCCAGAACAGAGGTAATTTGTATTTATTAAACTGCTTAAGAGCTCCAGTAAATATCAAGTAAGTAATAACGGATGCCTAGCTTTACTTTGATTCCGTAACAACGGAATTGTTCCGTAACAAAATAGACTACTACTATTAATTAACTTTTCTCATACAGAGTTGTGCTAATGCTATTTGTACCTAACACACCACTTCGTGCCATAGCTTATCCTTTGCCCCACACAAATTCTCCTCAACACAGAAACAATTTCTGCAGAATTAGGTGTTTATAACAAAACACAACAGCAGCTAAGTCTGACGTGGAGCTTAATTTTCTGCACCCTTAAGGAAAAAAAAAAAGAAATCCCCAAATGCACTTTAAACTTTCTTTAATATCTTTACTGACTTTGTTTTATTTAGTACTTGCTTATGTGCCATAAATCTTTTAATTCTTGATCTCATCCATGAGCAGAACAGCTTCTGTTAATATTTATAAGACTAGTTTTATTTGGATATTGGAGAATCTGCTCTATTCTTCAATAATTCATGATTTTATATAACGATCAGAGTAGTTAACAGCATGATTTAAAAAAGAAAAAAAACACAGCTATTGAAACTACCCTCCAATACTCTCAATATTTATCATTATGCAAGACACAGGCACATTGGCTTTACAAATTAAAGCACTCTGAAGTGCATAAGGCTTCAAAGATTTTTAGGAAAGCTATTCAGGCAAGTGAAATTATTTATTTTTAGGATCATTTGCCTGTACTGTGTCCCCTGTCTCCCCCCTGCCACCCATCCCAGTAAATATGATAGTGCCTGCTGGCAAGGATAGGATAGCTATAAGTCTCATTAATAGTCTGATATTTGAAAGCTAGTTCAAAGTTTCAATTGTGTGCATTGTATATATGATAAACTAAGGAATATTACATGTTTAGAAACACTGTAATGCTACACTCCTTGGTTTAGCTAAGGTGCAAGAAGTGTGAAATGGTTTGTGATCAGAGATTTCAGATGCTGTCACCTTGAGTGTGAATATAACAAGCAGGGACCATAGGAGCTGGAGAACACTATTGATCTGTAACATTCCTGTACCTGTCCCAAAATAGGAAATATGGAGTGGCTACTGGAGGCACCAGTCTACAACAGATCATCACTCAGCTCCATCCTTTAACCGGATAGATCATGTATCTCCTCATCAGAGCTGCAGAAAGATGTGACAGACAAGAATTGATATTCCAGCAGTAGTTTACCACCTCTCAAACCCGCTACCATCTCCCTTTGCACAGACATCCCAGTTGACTGGAGGTTAGCAAATGTGATGCTCATCTACAAGATGGGCCAGAAGGAGGATCGAGGGAACTAAAGCCCTATCTCTCAGGTGACTTCCAGGCTGGGAAGGTTATGGAGCAGATCATCTTGAATGCCATCACACAGCATGCACAGGACAGCCAGGTGATCAGGCCCAGTCACCATGGACTTATGAAAGGCAGGTCCTGCTTGACTAACCTGATCTCCTTCTATGAGAAGGTGACCCACTTAGTGGATGAAGGAAAAGCTGTGGATTTTGTCTACCTGGACTTCAGTAAAGCCTTTGACACCATTTCCCACAGCATTCTGGAGAAACTGGCTGCTCATGGCTTGGACGGGCATACTCTTTGCTGGGTAAAAGACTGGCTGGATGGTCGGACCCAAAGAGTGGTGGTGAATGGAGTTAAATCCAGTTGGCAGCCGGCCACAAGTGGTGTTCCCCAGGGCTCAGTACTGGGTCCAGTTCTGTTTAATATCTTTATCAATGATCTGGATGAGGGGATCTAGTGCACCCTCAGTAAGTTTGCATATGACACCGAAGTGGGTGGGTATGTTGATCCACTTGAGGATAGGAAGGCTCTACAAAGGGATCTGGACAGGCTAGATGAGTGGGCTGACACCAATGGTATGAGGTTCAACTGGGCTAAGTGCATTTGGGTCACAACAATGCTACAGGTTTGGGGAAGAGTAGCTAGAAAGCTGCTCAATAGAAAAGGACCTGGGAGTGTTGATCAACAGCTGCCTGAATATGAGCCAGCAGTGCACTCAGGTGGCCAAAGAAAGCCAATAGCATCCTGACTTGTACCAGAAATAATGTGGCCAGCAGGACTAAGGGAAGTGATCATCCCCCTGAACTCGGCACTGGTGAGGCCTCATCTCGAGTACCGTGCCTAGTTTTGGGCCCCTCCCCACAAGAAAGACACTGAGGTGCTGGAGCATGTCCAAAGATGAGCAACAAAGCTGGTGAAGGGTCTAGAGCATAGGTCGTATGAGGAGCAGCTGAGAGAACTGTGGTTGTTTAACAGGAGAAAAGGAGGCCGAGGGGAGACCCTACTGCTCTGTACTACTGCCTGAAAGGAGGTTGCAGCCAGGTGGGTGCCACTTCTCCCAAGTAACAACTGACAGAACAAGAGGAAATGGCCTTAAGGTGCACCAGGGGAGGTTTAGATTGGATACTGGGAAAAAATTCTTCAGTGAAAAGCATTGGAACATGGCTGCCTAGGGAAGTGGTTGAGTGACCATCCCTGGAGGTATTCAAAAGACGTGTACACATGATAGATTAGTGGTGGACAGTGCTACATTAATGGTTGGACTCGAACTTAAAGGTCTTTTGCAACCTAAATCATTCCATGCTATTCTACCTTTCCCTGGGGAAGGAGCTCTGTGTCAGCTGACAAGATGTTCTATGTCATCTGAGAGACGTATTAGGAGGCGAGCTCAGCTAACCAAGGAAGCCGCAGCACAGCTTGAATGTGAAAAGGCAGCGTATAGGATGGAGGAGGACAGACAAGCTACAAAGGAGGAATTGAGAAACATTGCCTGGGCATGTAGGGATGGCAATTATTTTCATGTAAGCCAAACCTCAGATAGAATTAAGACTTCAAAGGGATGTTAAGGGCACAAAGAAGAACTTCTAGTGGTAGAAGACTGACCCAGGAAAATATGGGCGCATTGCTGAATGGGACACGTAATACTGTGACAGCAGGCATAGATGACAGCAGGTCCCCACCACTTTCTTTGTTGTCACCAGCACATTCTGCCAGGTCTCTGCACTTAGTGATGGCACTTAAGGATGAGAGGAGCTACGAGCTGGGGATATTTATATTAAAGAAATAGGGAAAAAAAATTGCTTACTGATTCTCACTGCTAATATGAACAATGAAAATATAACCCAAATTTAAGCAATACAGAAGAGAATTTCTTCGTCCTGAAATATTGGCAAGATCAAAAATTTCCTTTCTTTAATAAATTTTTAATTCCAGTGCCTACACTAATTTTTCCACTTTGGAGTTAAAGGAAAAAGAGATTAAAAGTTTTAAAGTTCTAAAAATCTAGGTCAGTTATCACCCATGCTAAGTAGCGATCCAATGACGATATATGCAGAAAAAAGCAGTGGCAAAACTAATGTCCTTTTCCTGAAATGGATGGAGTATTTTTTTTCTAAAGGCACTACAAGGCAGGTAGTCAGATCCAACCTCATTTGTTCAGCAAATTCAGCTATGTGAAAGGCAACAGTGTTTGCTTCCTTTGCTTTACAAGACAAAGACTTATTTAAATAGAAAAAAAGGCAGTCTAATTTTTTTAATACACATATAACATTCTGCATGTGCATATATATATACAGACACACAGACATGTACTGTAGTGTATATGTATGCATTTATGCATACACACTGATAATTTAAAGATAAAATCTTCTTTTCTTTTGATATTATTAAGATCTAGCTGGACCTTTAAGAAATCTAGACTAATTTAGAGTTTTAAATGTAAGATTACACACTGAAGAAGCTGATACTTAGTTCAGCATTCAGTAACACATAGCAAGAATTTACCAATACTTTCAAAGAACCTTTAAGTGTCCCCTTTATATGTAACAATTAAATGATTGATTCTTGTTTTTACTTTTCAGTCCAGTTCCCTTTTTTAGTTTCTGTTTATTAATTTCTATATAATAGATCCCCACTTCCCCCCCCGGCTTTGACTGGGTAACTAACCTTCAGTAAGTGGGAGGATGCACAAAAGGGCATCCAGATCCCCAGATGTGACATACTGATGCATTCTGTATTATCACCCATGGCAGGAGCTCAGGAAACGCTCACTGCAAAAGGCTACAGAAAGAACAATGTGTGGTGTTAGATAAATGTCTCACACTGAATATGCAGCTGAACATTAGGTCACCCAGCCTTACAAACCAAGCACAAGGCATTGCAGACTTCTGTAATTAAACAAAAAGTACAATTCATGTGCAAAAACAACGCTTTCCATCTCGCACCACAGGTGGCAGCGAACAACAAATTCTGATGTTCATGATGCATCTTCTGTGTGATGAGTTCAGCCTACCCATTCTGCTGTTTCATTATGCAACTCTTAGGACTCCCCTCAGACAAAGCCAATCTTTTCTCTTAAAAAGCCCTTTGAATCTTACAAAACTCTGAGAGACCTGGATAACTCCACTTCTTCCAACTTCATATTTTCTTACCTTTGCTACAGAAAAAATGGCTTTTTACAATAATTCTCCCTGTCCACAAGAGGCACTGATTCCATTCACCAGGGTTCTCTCAAAGGACAATTGCAGACATACTTCCCTTGCCTTGAAAATGTTGTGTGGACATTAAGTGCTACCTTTCTGCTAACAAAGAAATTGCTTTGCTCCAGAACTAAGATTGCTGCCACTAGACATGCCTCCTGTATTCAATTTCCTAGCTCTTGTTAACTGACAAAGTTAACTCTTGTTAACTTGACAAAGAGGCAGAATTACCAAAGCAGTACTGAGCTTGCAGCTCTACACAAAGTTTATTGTATGTAACAAAGGTACCACAGGGCTATTTATTGTGCCTTAGAAAAAAAAAAAATCATTAAAATTTCCAAATTAATGGAAAGAAAGAATATTTTATAAAAACCCTACTGGACTGTTTTTCTATATTAATCTGTATTTCCACAGATGGATCAGTGTAATCCTGGATGTACAGGCAAACAGGGGAATAGCCCTGTAGAAAGGGATCTGGGGGTTGTGCTGGATGGTAAGCTCAATGAGTCAGCAATGTGGCCTAATGGGCAACCGTATCTGTATCCTGGGGTGCGTATAGCCAAATGGTTTAAAGAAGTGATTGTCTCACTACACTCAGCATTGATGCAGCCTCACCTTGAGTACTGTGTGCAGTTTTGGGCTCCATAATATAGGAAGGATATATTAGAATGTGTCCAAAGGAGGGGAACAAAGATGGTGAGGGCATGACTTTGTGAGATTGAATGAGGCTATTAGGTTTGTTCAACTTAGAGAAGGCTGGCAGGTGATCTCATTGCTGTCTACAACTTCCTCATAAGGGGGGCAGAAAAGGAGGTGCTGACCTCTGGAGCCTGGTGATAGGATGTGAGGGAAGGACTTAAGGCTGCATTGGGGAAGTTCAGATTGGATATTAGGAAAAACCTCTTCAGTGAGAGGGTGGTCAAACACTGGAACAAGTTTCCCAGGGAAGTGGTCATGGTCCCAAGCCTGTTGGTGTTCAAGAAGTGTTTGGACAACACTCTTAGATATATGGTTAAACTTTTATATTGCCCTGTGTGGAGTCAGGAGTTGGACTCAATGACCCTTGTGGATCCCTTCCAACTCAGGATATTCCATTCTTTGATCTCAGATTCCAACAGCTTAACTAAAATACAGGCTTCATCAGTGCTTTGACATCCAAAGTTTTTCATGATTAAATTGCATGGAAAAGGAACGGAGGTAAAACAACATACAGAGCCATGTCTGTTTTGCTGAGGCAAATCTAGAACAGATGTGAACACAGAAGTTTAAGGAGTCAATTTTTACTCACTCGACAATCCCGCTGTAGTGTTTTCATTAGTGCGCTGTGTGTTTCAGAGTCAAAATACAACCCTTCATGCATGTCTTGCAAGAAATCCAAGTCTTTGAATGTAGGGTTGGACTTCTCCCTCTCTTTTCTTGATGCTCTCCGTTTGTATGTGGAGCCTTTCAAGTCATATGTGAAATGCATTTTCAAGGCTCGTGGCAAAACATTGTTCATTACAATAATTCTAATATTAATGCCTCCTGACTGAACGCAGTATAGCCCATAAAATTTGGGTAGAAGCGTCCTTGGATTCTGGTTCAGATTCTAAAACAAAAGAGATATTGTTCAATAAACTTCTATGCTTAAGAAAGTTTTTTTTAATACCAAAGGACATTAACAAACATGAAAAAAACTGTGCATGTTTTCTTATTCAGTATAGTTCCTTTGACTGGTTGATTTACTCTCTGGGTCTGTATTTCAGAAAGCTAGCATAAACACTGCCTTTTTGCCAGGAACTTATATAGGCCAAGAGCAGAGCAGTAATTGCATTTATGCTAGGTTTCTCTTTCTCACATCCCATGAAAGAGCAGACTAGGCCAAACCTAAAAGCATCCTGAAGATTTAATTAATTTATTCTGACCTGAACAACCTCCGCATTCCACCTGCTGGAAGGAGTTTAGGTCTAATGTAGTTCTCATTACCTTGATTTGGATTCTGAAAAACAGAGCCTCTGTCTCCATGAGGCTTTTCACACTGAGGTTTCATGCCAAATTACCAGGTTGTGTCCATAGGAGTGTGAGGTCATAACAGAACCGTGACTGACCATCAGAGCAGAAAGTGGGAAACAATCCAAATTCCACAAAAAAAAATAAATAGAATAACTAAGAGAGAATAAGAGAGGTGAGAAAGAAAATCCTCCGAGTACAACTACTCTTAGGCTTTGGCATGAAAAAGCAAGAAGGGGAAAAACCACTTCAAGTCTTACATGATTATTAAGTCACAACATACAACTATGAGAAGAAGGTACTTTCATAAGGAATAGTTACGGTGATTGAAGTTTTATACTTTGGAAACACTTGTTTATGGCAGCAGTAAGAATAAAGCTCCCAGAAACAAAGCAAAGTGGCTTTATATTTACTGTAATAACTCAACCTTATGCTGAGCTAATTATCATGATTAGAAACAACAACAACAAAAAAGTACCTGCCACCATTGCTCTTTTTGATGCTGTCACTGTATTTACTGTTTTTAAAAACAAACAGTGCATCTATGTTACTTTAGTGTAATAATGACAATATTCCTCATTTTTAGTACAAGCGAGAGGGTAACTTTTCAAGTGCTTACTTAAGAAAGTAAAGAAAGAAAAGAAAGTCAGACACAGGTCTAATACTCCAAAGTTCTGCATACCATCCACAAGAATCTCTGTGCATATGTATAAGCGGCTTTTATTTAAAAAAATGAATTAAGTTCTACTTACTTTTGATCAATGTTTTCCCTTTCTGATGACTGACACACATGAAACAAAATTGACTGAGCATTAGCCCCCAAAAAGCTCCATTTAAAAATTTAAGTTTTAAACAAAATACATGGATAAAAATGATTTTTATATCATTGTTTTAATACATGAGAAATGGAAATCAGAAGTAGTCCAGAAACAAAAGTGAACCCGACCAGTCTAGTTTCTTTGTCCACTCTGAGTGAAATGCAGAGGGTAGACAAACATAAAATGGAAAAAAAAGTTGAATTAGAAATTTAGAAACTTTTTTTTTTGTTACTAGCTTACTAGAAGCAAAGTTTGGTATCAAATCAGAAGTTGGCATTCAGCTTCACCTTGAATGCTAAAAGAACAGCAATTATCTCAAATATATTCTTGATTTACACTTACTCTTTTTGATGGGTGTCAAGGGTACAAAGTTGAAAGACAGGTAAAAAATGTCAAAAACATTATGAAAAAGAGGGATAAAGCCCTGATTGAAGATTAAAAGACAACAAATGAAACTGAATCTTCAGAAGTGTGACACTAAATAGGAAAAATACAGGTAAAATACAGTCTTCAATTACTTACCATATAATAACCCGGCAAGAGCTTCTGAAGAAACTCAGCCTCTTTGTGTTGAACTGTTTTGATGATGAACTCGTCATCACTAGTTACAAAAAATAAGGACCCACTGGCACCTGGGTTGGATAATTCAATTAAAGGCTCACTGCAGATTGAGTACTGGAAGAGACAAAAATTGTTTTTCACTGCCAATGCATGTGTTATTAAAAACACAAGTTTAATAAAAAGAACTGCAGGTTCAAACAGGCACAGGGGATTCACAGAGCTAATTCTTTGGGCTTCGACTACAGCAACTCTACTATTGTACAGGCAGCTGGGTTACAGTGCTTTGGCTGGGAGTGGGCAGGGCGGTTGTTACACTCCATTCTGCCCAGAACACGCTGCGCAACTGTGGAAGAGCAGTTGGCAGCTGAGCATATGGTCCCTCTTCACATCCCACTGCACCAGCTGAGCTTTCCTAGAGTGGAGCAAGTGGTTGAGGTGGAGAAAGTACATCCCCACATCGTCAGCATTGCAAATTCTTGAGTCAGAAGCCCTAAGATGACATTTTCATCAGAACTGTTTGTTTTTCATAGCCATTTATGAAACAAGTACAGGAAGATGTTAGACAAACACACTGGGAGTAAGAGGTTTCTCACCATAGGCAAAACAGGCCAGTCCTCCTCTGTAAAACTGGGATTTTACTCATTAGAATATGAGTCTCAATATAGCTGCTTATGTAGTTTTCTGATTGAAAATTGCTTGAAACAGAAAAACTAAACACTGGTAAAGTAGGAGAAACTCGGTTTTGGATGACCATTATTTGGGATGCTTAGACAGGCTTTCTCTTCCACAAGGAGACAATAATAATTATGATCATGTTAAAGAGGAAAAAGACACCAAGGAGTATTCCTTACTAGTAGAACCAGATCTCACACAGAGGTAATGTACATGTATTACATCTCCATTAATTCACACTTCATGCTTCATTCAAACTAAATGGAGAGAAGACATTAAACTAAAAAATATTTAAAAATCCATTTGTATGGATATGGATTTATATGGATATAAATTGAGAGCTTGTTTAAAATATAATATCATTAAACTTTCATTCACATGCTCCTTTCTTTTGTTATATATCATCAGCTTTACACACTTGGAGATCTCCTGTACAGTACAATAGTTTAAGGCCTCAGTCTTTGAAAGAACCAAAATTACACAACGCATGAACTGTGAGTAGTGTAATCATTGGGGAATTATTCTTAGCAGTGCAGTATGTATTCTGTTTTTTCCAAAACAAGTATTTGTTTCAGTAACAAATATCTGAATTATTGGGTCATTGCCTGGGATGAGTTGAGCAATTACATGAGAAAAAAACAGTTTTATATGTTGAAAACAGCTTTCATTAAATTTAACTGGAGTCTTGCCATTGATTTCAGCTGGTGGTGATAGCAAAGAAAAGTCATACAAGAAAATCTAATAAATATGTTATTTTGTGAGCACTCGAACTAAAGAAGCATGTTTTCTATGGACTCAAACCACTGCCTTAATGCATTTTCTTATCCTGGCACCAGCTGAGGCTTTTTCCATGCTTGCAGTTTTTAAAAGACTTCTGTATGCTATGTTTCCTGTTTCTCTCCTCACTTCTCCACTTAGTTCCAATTAATATGAGAGACCTTTCTTATTAATCCCATAGTTGGAATTGTCTACAGATAGAACAGAAATACTGGTCTGTAACACTACAGACCTTCAGAGCAAATCAGCAGCTGAGATGCAACTCCTGTATTTTTCTGGACAAAACATATAAAGCTTCATGAGTAACTGTTATTGTTCTAAGCATTTGAAACCAGTTATCGTAAACATTAAAGCTCAATAAACCAGTATAACATAAACACAAGTTATTAACCTACAGTGTGTCCTGGTCATTTTACAGTTGACTTCACCCCTGTAAAATAAAAATCTACCCACCAAGTGCTGCTGTACAAAGAGCCCAGATAATTTTGACTGGACGCTTATGAAAGCCAAATTAAAACTGAAAAGAAAACCCCCAACGCCCTGACAATTAAGTACTTTATGATCAAGAAGTTTCCCTGCAAAATGCCAGTAGTCCATGAAGTTTCCAGTGACCATTTAATTCTACCAGCTGTTCAAACGTATTTACCCTTACTATCCAGTCTGATTCCTACAGCACATTATCACCCAAACTCCTTAGAAAATATGAAACTGCAAGTCTTTGGGCTTTGTCATTGCCAATTAACAGCGTAAACTCACATATGCTTGCTGTAATTTCTCCTCTTTTTACTTTCCTTTCCTTCCCTTCCCTTTCAGCCACAGGTAGACAAAGAGTTGGCATATTATTTCAGTAGAGTGTTTTAGATACTAAGTCGGAACTATGGTCACTACATGACAGATCCAGATTTCACAGAAACAAGAGGGACTCTTCAGCCAGAACCCTGACACATGGAGCAAACTCCTAGCCTGATAACCAATTGGGAAAAGGGTCCAAAACGAAAAATAGTTTTGTTTTAAATTTATAGTACCACTCTGATCACATCTGCCTCTGGACTGCAAAGGACTGCAACCTGCTCTGGTGCCCATTTAGAATCAGAAACAACAGAAATGGATCCTGACATGCTCACAGAGCAAGCTTAACCCTAAGGCAGAGGCATGCATCAGTTACAACAACACACACTGAAATTCCAACGATACCTCACAAAAATACCTGTTTGTTGAAGGAAATCTACTTTTGCATTTTCAAGAAAAGAAGGTGCACTTAATCTTGAAACTAGCTTTTCTAGCTGCCCTTTTTCCTTGGAAATGTACCACTAGTGTCTTTTGCTGTTGCCAAGAGTAAAACGAATCTGCAACAGGTTGTCTTCACTGGGAACTTCCCTCAGGGATTTATCATTTCGTAGCTAAACTGAGCATCACAAACCTCTTACCAAGGACAAGCAGTTTTTCTATAATCTGTAATTTACTTCCCTAGCTGGAATAGAAATTGCAGGTGCCAATAGCTTTACTCTGGGAAGTATGGTCTTTTTAGCAGCTGGCAACACAGCCCAAATAGTTAGTCTTTCATCAGTTCCGTAAAAGTAGACAGACAAACAATATACTACATAACGACACCTTTATAAAACTCCAACTCAACTGCACTTCCCTGCCACTAAAACCTGTACAAAGAATGATCAGTTTTTATATATAATTATCATCATGAGGGCTAGTAAGTAATACAAAATCCATACATAGTACTAAAGACTTCAAATCAGACACCCACATTCAATCTAAATAAAAGCAAAAATAGCTAAGTTTTCCTTTTAGGCTCATTGTCCAAGAAGACAAAAACCCCTTATAATACATTTGAACACAACAGAAGTCAGTGTTCTGTGAAGTAATGTTTCAGCACCATTTAATATTTTTTTCCTTTTTTATTCATTCAAGCCCTTTCAAATTCTTTTGGTTTTAAAGAAACAGTTATTAATAACAGAACAAAAAGATCTAAAAACTCACTCAAAAGAACTTAACAATAAAACTCTCATGAACAAAATTGCTAATTTGTACTGGGACTCTTGATTCATTGGGCGGACCAGCATGAGACAAACCGGACACGAGGCAAACACATAGAAAACAACCCAGCTCTTTGCTTTCATACTACCCTTCCACAAGCAGAACTACAGTAGAAGTAAAATAGTGGATAGTCGTCCCTGGCAGTGCACAAAGTGGTTGTACAAAGTAAAGCCTGCTTTTATGATGGCAGCAAATGCATCACTTTTTTCCTAATGTAAACAGCTGAATACTGAGAAGGATTAAGTTTTCAAACTATAAAATACAGAGAACAAAGGAGATACTCTAAAATGCTTCTTTTTTAGCCCGCCACCCACTCTCAAGGCTAGATGGGAACATTTGCAGACAAACACTTCTTTAATGAAGTGAATAATGCAAATAACACAAGAGCACTTTATTAGAACTGAATCGGTAGAAGTCACACAAGTACTGATTATAATCTCTCTAGAAACAATGACCTGAATGGGCAATAATACTCAAGCTACTCTAGTCAATTAACAAGAAAAGTTTTTATAGGAATCTTCTCAAAGATGAAGAATTAAAATTTTCATAAAACACTATAAATATTCACTAGTTATAAAGCACTCCAGACATAAAATTTACTACCCATTTGGCTAGTAAAAACATTAAACATCCTCTTCTGTTACTATGAAACTAGCACACATTATAATAATTTTTAACTCAAAGGAAAACTGCAAGCTCTTACCAAGTAATCATCAGGCTTGATACCAAAAAGTTCTCTGAAATAGCGGAAGGCAAGAGGTGCATACGTCTTAAATCTGAAGTCAGGGTAATGATGAGCAGGGGTGAGATTGCTCCCTTCACTGAAAACAAGAACAAAAATAAACCAAACCCAATTATTACTGAGCAATTTTTTGTGACTTCCTTCTTGCAGCTAAGTTTTACTGTAAAGCTGCCTAGCTCAACCATCTACCTTCTGAGACAAGAGTCATAAATGCAGATTAACCTCCCTATCATCATTAATCGGTGTAACAGAAGTGTTTGTGAGAGACAGAATACTGCCAGCAAATTCCTTTCTCCTGCCTTAAAGGAAATGACTAGTTTCAGCACCCGTATCCCTTTGCATAACGATTGAGTTTAAACTAACACTACAGCTTCTGACAACAGTCAGTTGTAAGTAAGCCAGTCTAAAACCTTACTGACGCAGGACGGGTCACCCCCACCTCATGTAAGCTCTTGCAAAAAGTTTGGAAGTCAATGCAGCAAAACAACTTTGCACAAGCTTGGTGACCTGAACTGGTTTGCAGGGGAGTCAGACAGATATTAAGGACAGCACAACACAGAAGGCAGAAACGTGTGGCCAGAGCAGTGGGAAGGAAGCAGGACTACGTATGTTTTTTGCTGCCAGCAGACATTGACTGGCTCATCCTTACTTATGAAACAGCATCCTCAGCACTAGTCTCTTCTGCAGGCTAACTGCAGTTACGGTATCCCTTTCTTTCTTGCTAGTTGATTAAACAGGAACAGAGGGTACAGACCCTTTGGGCAATTCCGGAAAATGGTATGCAGTTACACACAAGATACAGATTCAACCTAGATGAGGCACAGACAAAGACTACCAGGGTGGCCAGCCTAGAGGACAGCTTTTCTTCAAGTAAAAAAATATAATATAATATAATATAATATAATATAATATAATATAATATAATATAATATATCATTCTAGCCTCTTTAATTCTTTTCCTTGTTTTATATTTACCACCGCACTGTATTTTTAGGCTGCAGTTTGTATGAGTCTTGATATGAACACTACATGATTTGGGCTAAAGGAAAAAGTCAGTAGCAAAATACTGCCAGAAGAAAAAAATAATTAAAAACTGCCAGTGGATTCATTTATGATGGAAACTAACAGATGGCTTTTAAGCAGATGAGTAAAGCTCTACACTATGATTTCAACACAACAAGAACAGCTTTAAGACAAAGTTTGGTCAGTCTCCGAATGGTTTGATAAATAGATGAGTACAAAATCCAAGACTTGACACAGTGGCTGAAATCAGCCCTTCCAGCACTCCTCTACTCGTTTACCCTAACTAAATTATTCAGAAATGCAGCATGTACCTCTACTCCTGGCAATAAGACTATCCAAAGTATACCCCCAAAAAAAAAAAGCAAAAAAAAAAAGCTAGGAATTCAGATATGAAAAGGAATAAACTCTAAGCAACATTCCTGTAAAGACTAAATTAAATATCATGAAAATATTTAAGAGCTTTGATCCTTGTACAATTAATGCTTGTCATATGAACTTGTCACCTTCCATTAATAACCATTTG
>JAOXNO010000020.1:41860349-41880162 GCA_028565335.1 Limnodromus scolopaceus | reverse complement strand
GGACAGAGTGTATCCTCAGCAAGTTTGCTGATGATACCAAATTAGGAGGGCTGGCTGACACTCCAGAGGGCTGTGCCGCCATCCAGCGTGACCTGAACAGGCTGGAGAGTTGGGCAGAGAAGAACCTAATGAGGTTTAACAAGGGCAAGTGTAGGTTTCTGCACCTGGGGAGGAAGAATCTCAGGCACCAATACAGGTTAGGGAGGGATCTTCTGGGAAGCACTACTGAGGAGAAGGATCTGGGGGTCCTGGTAGATAGCACACTTTCCATGCGTGACTCTTTAGCCTGGACAAGCGAAGGCTGAGGGGAGACCTTATTTATGTTTATAAGTATCTAAGGGGTGGGTTGAAGGATGTTGGAGACGGACTCTTTTCAGTGGTTTCCAGCGATAGGACAAGGAGCAATGGGCACAAGCTGGAACATAGGAAGTTCCACTCAAATATAAGGAAAAACTTCTTTACAGTGAGGGTGACGGAGCACTGGAACAGGCTGCCCAGGGAGGTCGTGGAGTCTCCTTCTCTGGAGATCTTCAAGACCTGCCTGAATGCAGTCCTGAGTAATGTGCTCTAGACGTTCCGGCTTTAGCAGGGGAGTTGGACTAGATGATGTCTTCCAACTCTGACAATTCCGTGATTTCGTGAATGTTGGACAATTGCATGCAGATCTACAAATCACTTCCAACTGTAATTAACAGCTCCTTCCATTGAAAGTGTCACAATTACTTTCGTTCTCTAGAAGTGACACTTCTCAACTCTCCAGTTGAAATGTGATCTCCCCAGTTTTCTCCCTACCTTCATTTTCCATGACAACACAAAGACAGAATAATTTTCAAGTTCTCGTACATTAAATTTACTCTAACCTCATTTTGTAAGAGCTGGAAAACAATCATTGTTTGACATATCCAGTTAGAGTTTCATTATGAAATTCTATTGAAAATAAATGAACAGGCTTGTCCTTACCTTGGTAGAAATACACTTTCCACTACATAGAAGTCTTGCATAAGAACATCTCTGTCCGGTTTTGATGTAAGGTTTCCTACCGTGTATCCTATTCCCAGCTGGATAGCACCTTTAATAGCTGAGGATGCAGTCTGCGTAGAAATAAAATTCAAACATGAGTGTGCTAAAAATAGATTTTTTTTCTTCATCAGTAGTATTATACAATAAACTCCTAATAATTTTTGTAATAACAACACCAAGTCATCTTTACATCCTAGACGTGAGATGGATGGCTGCTTTTCAATTAAAATATTTAAGAAAAACACTACACAAAATCAATTTTCTGGTCGTACAGACTGAGACTTTTCAAATTTAAACATTGGGTGCTAACATCGTAGAATACCAGATTGGAAAGGACCTCAAGGATCATCTGGTCCAACCTTCCTTGGCAAAAGCAAAGTCTAGACAAGGTGCCCACCGCCCTGTCCAGCTGAATCTTCAAGGCGTCCAATATTGGGGAATCTACCACTTCCCTGGGGAGATTATTCCAATCGCTGTTTGTTCTCATTGTGAAAAATTTTTCTCGTGTCCAATCAGAATCTCCTCAGGATTAACTTTTACCCATCGCCCCTCACACTTTCCATGTGACTCCTTGTAAAAAGGGAATCCCCATTTTTCTGTAGCCACCCTTTAAATACTGGAATATGATAATAAGGTCTCCTCTAAGCCTTTTTTTCTCAAGTTTGTATAAACCCTCTTCTCTCAGCCTTTCTTCATATGGCAGGCTTCCTGATCCTTTGGTCATCTTTGTGGCCAATCTTTTTTGTACGACAGGGACCAAAACTGAACACAGTATTCCAGGTGTGGCCTGACAAGCACTGAGTGGGATAATGACTTCTTTATCTCTGCTGGTGACACCCTTGTTGATGCAACCCAGCATCCTGTTGGCTTTCTTTGCCACTGCAGCACACTGTTCGCTCATCTTGATCTTGTTGTCCACCAAGACCCCCAGGTTCCTTTCCATAGAGTGCTCCCCAGCCAGGTAGATCCCAACCTGTGTTGCACTCCTGGATTACATTTTCCCAGGTGCAAGACCTTACACTTGTCCTTGTTGAACTTCGTAAGGTTCTTGTTAGACCTCTCTTCCAGCCTGTTCAGGTCTTCCTGCAGGGTGGCTGTCCCTTCCAAAAAGCCATTCAGTTTGGTGTCATCAGCAAACTTCATCAGGATATAGTTGATCCCATCACCCAGATCACTTATGAAGATACTGAACAGCGTTGGGTCCAGTATTGAACCCTGGGAGACCCCAATTGTTATAGGCTGCCATTTTGAAAAGGAGCAATTTAACCACCACCCTCTGGTTGTGGCCTGTCAGTCAGTTCCCCACCCTCACACAGACCACTGGTCTAGAACGTAGACAACTGTGGGCAACCAGATTGAAAACCTTGGAGAAATCCAGGTAGATAATGTCCATTGCTTGCTCTTCAATAATTAAGCAGGTTACTTTGTCATAGAAGGCAATCAGATTTGTCAAGCACGATTTGCACTTGGTGAATCTGTGCTGGCTTTTTCTAATCACGTGCTTCATTTGACTTGTGATAGTCCCCAGGAGGATCTGTTCCATAATTTTCCCAGGGACTGAAGTAAGACCCATTGGCCCATAATTTGCTATATCCTCCTTTAAGCCCTTCTTGCAGATGGAGGTGACATTAGTCTTCTTCCAGTCTTCTGGGATGTCTCCCAATCTCCATGACTTCACAAAGACTAGGGAGAGCAGCATCACAACGACATGAGCCAGCTCTCTTAACATCCTGGGGTGGATATTGTCAGGGCCCATCAATCTATAGGGGCCAACATCCTGTAATAGTTCACATATCAAGTTGTTCTTCACTAGCAGTGGGCCTGTGTTTGCATTAACCTGGATTTTTGTTCCCAAGTCCTGGCACCCAACAGTTCTCATAAAGACAGAGATGAAGAAAGTGTTCAGAACCTCTGCCTTTTCAGTGTTGCCAGTGATTAATTCACTTCTGTTTAACAGCAGGCCAATATTCCTCTTCTGATTCTGCTTGTTATGTACTTGAAGCACTCTTTCTTGTAGTTTTTGACATCTCTGGCTGATTTCAATTCAAGCTGAGCTTTTTATTTTCTAACTGCATCTCTGCATGCCCTGGCAATGCCCTTGTGGTTCTCAACGGGTATTTGTCTGCTTTTCCTTCCCTGGTACGCTTCTCTTGGTTTTGAGCAGACTCTGGAGCTCGCAGTTAAGCCAAAGAGGTCTCTTGCTCCACCTACTTCCCTTACCTTTAAAGGGGATGAACTGTTTTTGTGCTTCCAGCAGAGTGTTCTTGAAAAACTCCTGGAATTCGCTAGCTCCTTTATCATCCATGGAAGCTTCTCATTGAATCTCTTCCAGCTGAGCTCTGAGAAAGCTGAAGTTTGCTCTTCTAAATCCAAAACCTTTGACTTTGTACTAACCTTCAGCATCTTCAGGAGGATCCCAAACTCCACAATCACTGCAGCCAAGGATATCACTAACCAAGATGTTACAAAGCAGGTTCTCTTGCTGTGTGAGTAGAAAGTTCAGCAGTGCCTCATTCCTGGTTGGCACATCTCACATTTGTATGAGGAAGCAGTCCTCTACGCATTCCAGGAAATTGATGGGTGACATGAGAACAAATGTCTCAGTAGTTAAGTTACCCATATGAATCTGGTTCTATTGACCTGAAGCTTGCTTAAATGACCCAAATATTGCTTTGTTGGCTTTATCATTTTGGTTTTGAGGTCAGTACCAGATGCCTACTGTAAAATCCCCCTCGGAGAAGACCCGACTGATCTTGACCCAGTTGCATTTGACACAGACTTCCACAATTGGTGTAGTTGACTTCTATACATTCAAGTTTCTCCTTAACATAGAGTGTGATGACTCCTCCTCTTCTTCCCTGCCTGTCTTTATGAAACAGCCTACAGCCACTCATCACAGTCCTCTTAAGATATTTCCAGTCTAAGTGGTCATTCAAACTGCTTCGGGAGTTTGAAACAGCATGCATTATCTTCTGGAAAAAACAGTCACAAATTCTAGGTGACTGTACATGCATGCCAAGGCGTCACAATGCAGGCTAATGGTTTAAATAAAAGTTCTGGATATAAAGATATTTATTAAGTTCAGCTTAACAGTTAATGCAAGAGATGCAGTAACCCGGGGGAATCCAGAGAAAAATCAAAGTGATGAGGAAAGAAAAATCTCTCTATAAAAATCTCTACACACAGAGTGAAATGATTTAAATTTAATGAGCAGGGCTTGTAGGGGAGAGAAGAGTTCAAAAGGACAGCACCAAATTGTGATAGATAATTTATTTATTTTAATTGAAATTTACTCATACTGACTAGACAATCCTGCTGGATGGATTAAAAAATTACAGAACTGAGTAAAAACAAGAAATTAGTCAAGAAAGGACCTCTTAAGAAAAGACAGGAGGAGTGAACAAAGAATACCATTGGCAAGGGAAAGAAGGCTATCAGGAAGGAAGTATCTTCCCTTGGCATTGTGTATTTTCACCAGTTTGAAGATATCATTTTGGTGTCTGTTTTAAAGTTTTACTTTCCACCCACCAAACAAGCAAGAATGTCAGTGGAAGCCAAGATCACCAAAAGTTTCATGATCAGAACTACTTCAGCACTTGAGAAACATTCAGGAGTGGGAATTACATAAGAAAGGGCTCAAGCACACAAAACTACTCTTGTTACAGTTCTCGGAACAGCATATGCTAGAGTGACTGCTTATTTTTAGAAGAGAAAAGACAGAGAAGTGTAGCTCCTAAATAATTAAGACTGCACACGAAGCAGAACTTGCACTTGCATAACAGGCAATTTGGTGGGAACAAACAACACCACCATTCTTAGACCTCTACTTTAACTATTAAAAAGATTTGGCTTTGTGTCATAAGATTCACATTTTTCTTTCCTTGAAAGGCCTCTATTCATGAATGATTAATGCCCAACAAAAGCAGTAATTATGTAACTTTGATCAAACCAATACACATACACCAATACACAGCACAGTTTCTGCTTCATACCTGGATGCCCACCTTGTTCACTGCTACAGCAAGGGACTATGTCTGAAAGAGCAGCAGATAGCACAGTACTGTATTTTATTTATGAGAGAGGATAAGCCATTCAAAAAAAAAAAAAAAGGGCAAGTAGTCTGGCAATGTGATTTCTAGAGAAGAACTCTGGATTGAAGACAAGAACTCTGGATCACCTTTCAAGCTCATAAACAAATTCTCTAGGAATTCTGCTAATTCAAAAGACAACCTACAGTATCTGGAGGCCTTCCACTAGTATGGTGCAGATTTTACTTACAAGATCTGCACCGGAACCTTCTTGTTAATTTCAACTCCTATTCAAGAGTGCCATTATTTTTGCATCAATCACAGCAATGGGTTTAACAGAAAAGCAGTATTATGAAATAATTGAGGAAACTTTAGTAACTGTTTTAAAATAAATTGATAGCAGTTACAGCATGCTGAGGACAATTGCTGGCCCGAAGACAATTGTTTGTGAACCACTGTTATAAGTTAACCCCAACAAAGGCTTGTCACGCAATAGCCCCTTCGCAAATGACAAGTTTTTGTTTTCACAAGCCTTAAAATGAAAACAAAACAAACCTTGGAATTTGTCTCAATACAAATAGTTGTCTTGGTCTAACTTCTTTATTATTATTATTTTATGATTAAGTATGGAATCCAAGGAAGACATAAAAAAACCTGTTCCTCTAGCCTTAGGGGAAAATGTTCTTGATTCATCCATTTTATTACTACAAAAATATATTTATTGGAATTGACGAATGCAAATGGAAAAACTGAACTCTCTCATGTGTTTTTCCTTACTCAGGCACTTCTTCTAATGCCCATGAAGGCAGCAAAATCTAGTTTCAAACTTAACCCCTTATTTATTTCAATTATTCTTGAATAATCTCCCACTGTAGACCAAGCAATAAAATTCAGCAACCACCTGTGCCACAAGTTCTCTCTTTTAGAAACTGAAATAATTTTTTCTTCCTATTAGCCTCATGCAGACGTTCAGAAAGTGGCGCTGAGTCCATGCCTCAGCTGTAAATGTACAGCTGACAGTGTACAGCAATTGTACAGTGACTCTTGGATCATATAATTTAATATCAACACCTTCTGAAACTCTAAGAAATGAAATGATGAGAATGATCAACAGGATAAAAAACTTAAGTTGATGAATTTTAGACTATGAAATTAATTGTAGCAAGTGGTGCACACTGTGACAACAACTGTCTTTGCTACCTAAAGGTGCACAACACAGTAAAAGTTTTACCACTCTCTTTTTGCTGATTAGGGTACTATTGTCTACTGCACAGGTGCTTTGGTGGTTTTTGTACACAATGAAGACAGAAACCCATAAAAGTGTTGCCAGTTTCAGACTGAACTCCTTTTTATTGGCTCTGATACTGTGGACGCTAATGTGCCAGGTGAGGATCTGTTCTCCTTGGCAACATATAAGAGCATAAACTTGAATGGGTGTAGGCACATAACCTCACCTCTCTCACACCAGCCAAGGTCTTACTGACTTACACTAATCTTTACTTATGATGCTGCTGTTGAAAAGGACACACCTGTTCTTTCCTTTCCAGCCCCCCAAAATCTATGCATTGGTACTCTTCCCACTGTGCCAGCAACAGTTTTTCTGTGTCCAGCCAAGCAGTTACAAAAGAGTCGATAAAAATTTTCAGCAAGATCAGTTCACCAATCCACATAAGCACTAATGTCAACCACCCAGCTGAATAAAAATAAATAAATAAATAAATCACACCCTCACAACATAAAACAAATTGGGTAAGGCTTATGTTTGTCTTTCTACTGGCTGCAGGAGGACAAGTGAAGTCTGAACTAGCAAAAAGCCTATCTCCTCAAAATTCATCACCTCCTGAACACATTTCAATGGACACTGAATTTGTGCTAGCTCAGTGCTTTGTGCTATTCAGTCAGCACACTCTTGTCTTGCTAGTAAGACCCCTGGTTTTCTCTCCAATCCACAACCAGAATCAAGTATGGTTTCTTCCCACTCTAGATTTTGAACAAAAGTTAGTTCAGGAGAGAAAAGCAAGACTTTCACACAAATTCAGGTTAAACTGTACCTTATTTAGATACTGAGAAGGAAAGCATGAAATTATACAATTAGGTATAATGTAAATTACAATTCCTGCAGCCATGCAAACTGAGAAATTGCACATTCCCTGTGCCAGTGCCAGTATTTCAAAGCAGGCAGGGACATTTCTTTTCCCCCTACCACCAATTGCCTTGAAATGGAAACAGATCAGCAAAGGGGAAAGAGCTGCATTTCAGGAAGAGAGGTAGTTGGGATAAAATGCTCCACGAGAAGTCCTGCAATTTCTAAACTGTTGAGACAAAAAGCCTCCCAGATTCTGCTAGGTCCAGCTTCACATTCAATGAATGGGATCATCCTACCTCTTTAGGTTGCTCTGTATTCAAGTAATAGATTAGCAAATATTAGAGGGATTTATTGCAACGACATTGTTATTTTCACCTCTGGCTACAAAATTCCTTCACTGTATCTCATAATGCTTAGACTTCCTACATTTTTAATTTTAGTCAGTCTGCCTTGACGTCCACAATATGAACATATTCAAAATGAAACTTAATTATTCCTTCTGTCTACTGCCCCTCCACAATTTTATCCCTATATATAAAAGCTTGAATTGGCTTCATTCTGACACCTTTGCCCCTTTTTGCAATTAGTAACTACGTATTTTCTCTGTATTTGTCATACGGCACTGCTAAAAGGCCTATAGAGATGAAAAACTATATGCAGAGTCATAAAGCATAACAACAGGTTACAGAATGAAAGAAGAACAGAACACAGAACTCAGATGGTTAGGTATGTTGAGTATCTGCATCACAGATAAATATTTAAACACTAGACGTGCTGTCTCATGAATTACCATTCTCTACAATGGGTCTTCCACTTGCTCTACATCACCCCAAGCTGAAATCCTTTTTCAGAGCAGCAGAATAAATGAGAACCTAAATCCTTTCAAATCAGGTATTAAGTTTGCACATGATTCCACGAACGGACTAAGCAGGATTTTAACATTGCTTTTCCTACAGATAATCACTTTCCGGCTGGTTCTGTAAAATTTAGATTTGTTATTTTCATAAAAGAAAGGTGTTAATCACACATGCTTATAGTATGTAAAGGCAGTTTATATTCAGATAAAAAAAAATAATCAATGGAACTGAAGCTATTTAACAACTGAGCAACTTAGGGACAAGGCTATTGAAATGATTGGAAAAGTCTGTCCTTTAAAAAAGATTAAAAAAGAAATTCAGGGATAGAAAAAATATAGCTACTATGGTTCTGGAAAGTATATTACACATTAATAATTATTCAATTAAATCAATAATTATTTCCATTAGAGTGTGAAGGCTGCAAATGGCTGGCAAACCTAATTAACCACTGATGTGACAGTAAAGGATTGGTTCTGAGTACAGAGTGCACAAAGACTTCAGATATGTTAAATAGGTTTATTCTTTTAAACAAGTTTTCTTATATTTTCTCCATATTTGTATGGGACTATTAATGACAGAAAAAAAATCATTTAACAAATCATGAGCAGAGAGGAACTGAGCAGGATGCAGGCTTTATTTAATTTTATAGAAGTTCCCCTCTACTCTCATTCACAAAGTTATTTTTCCATTCTTCTTTTAACTCTCAATTGTTCTTTGCTAAGTCTCGATGCGTTCCTGGCAAGCAGCTTGTGAAAAATACATTCTTGCCTTCTTTAAAAGCAGACATCCCAGGGATGTCCTTTAGGACCACATGGATGTAAACTTTGTCCTCGTTTATCTGTTCTCCCTTTTTATAACTCATTTTATCGCAACTGAAGTTTGGCCTATGAACTTTCTGGGCCAAAGCTGGCAATTCTTCCAGATGACATCTGCTTTATTGCAGGTGTTATAAAGCAATGAAGAAAGAAAAGGAACTCTGCCTCAGCAACTCCACCTCATTATCACTCTGGAAGGCAAGACAATGTTTGCTTTCTTTCACCCTCTGTACAACTGTCATTCAAACAGGTTTTAAAATCTGCCTAATGAAACAGCCCACTCTGCTGCTTGGTGGTACTTAATGAACTGGACTTCTGCAGGCAGCATTCTCAGCGAAGTTAAAGAAAAAGTAAATTAAATCCACAGGGTCTTACGTGGTCAAAAGGATTCAAGCCACAGGGATTAGGCCAGATGTGAATTTTGTACAAGTAACCATTTGTTCTTTAGTTATACTGTTCACCATATATAACAGGAATCCACGCACACTATCACTCCCATGCAAACACAGTTTATCTTTTCCAGACTCCTGAAAAGATACTAAGCCTCCATAAATTGTGTAAACCCTTAATCCAAACCACCTGAGGAAAGTGCCTGTTGAAAAACAGTTCTTCAAGTAACATTTAAAAAAAGCTCTCTTTGAACATTAAGAAGTTTCAACTAGATTCAAGGTGTATATGTACCTGAAAGGAGGTTGTAGAGAGGTGGGGGTCGGTCTCTTCTCCCAAGTCACAGACAACAGGACAAGAGGAAATGGCCTCAAGTTGTGCCAGGGGAGGTTCAGGTCGGATATTATGAAAAATTTTTACACTGAAAGGGCTATCAAGCATTGGAATGGGCTGCCCAGGGAAGTGGCTGAAGCACCATCCCTGGAGGTGTTCAAAAGACGGGTTGACATGGTGCTGGGGGACATAGTTTAATGATGTTTTTTTGTCAGAGCTAGGTTGATGGTTGGACTAGATGATCTTGAAGGTCCCTTCCAACCTAGATGATTCTATGATTCTATATGGTTATTGCCTAGCCCATTGCTTCCACACTAGAGCTCTCTCATCCTTGGGTGCCTGCTGTGCTTATAGTCCCATTGAAACAACACTTTTTGCAGCTGCTTCCGCTGCAGCTTCTGGAGGTGGCTTCACCCCACCTCAGCATGCTCTCTGCAGCTGCCACATTTGAGCTATCAATTTCATTTTACATTAAATCACAAACAGACACATATAAAGAGTTACTAGAAAATCCCACTGACTGAACTAGTTTTACTGTTTCTCCACAACTTGCAAACACGGGTCACTACAGCCACGGTACTCCTTCACTCTTCCTTCAGTTCACAATGTTTTTCTCTCTATCAACTGTTTGCCCAGCTGCTGCAGGTCACACTTCATGAAGCTGGACTTCCGCCCGTCACCCTCACCTCTGGATCTTGCTGCTGGTGAAGGTGGGCGAATGGCTTTTACTAAGTTGTTCTTTCTGCTTACAGGACAAAATTACCTTAGTACCACTAGTCTGCTTTGCAAGAAGCAGCTGTGACCTCCAGAGGAAAACTCTACCCAAGGTTTTTCTTATAATAAGGCAATCTATAGCTTAAAATAACGAGAAAGACAGACAGGTATTTATTGGTACAATGCAGATGTAATTAAAAACCGTACCACAGACTTAGAAAACTAAAGGTCTGCAGTAAAGAGCAGAAAATATCCAGGGTGCATCTCTACTTTCAGAAAGCTGAAATTATACTAGTCTATGCCATGTTCTCTTGTCATTCTTTTTCTTGGCACCATAGAGTGATGCCTCAGTACAAACTAATGCAGTGCTACATGCTGCTCTATGTAGTGGTGGTTGTGCTTTCTAAATTTTATGTATCAATAGCTGTGCTATTGAAATATATACAGTAGAACTCATTTTTTTCTGGCATACTATGCTGAATGTTAGCATAAATGCTAGATCATTAAACAAGCGCAACTGATAATATCATATTTTTTTTTTCTCTTTATATAATTACTGTTCAAAGTCTGTGAAAGCAGCTTTCTTGTAGTTCTTTGAATAATTTTAACAACTTTGTTGGGATGCTCTACCAGGAAGCAGTTAAGATATCCACACATTAGATTCTGCCAGCTCAACTGCTAT
Organism: Limnodromus scolopaceus; assembly: GCA_028565335.1. Taxonomy (NCBI): domain Eukaryota; kingdom Metazoa; phylum Chordata; class Aves; order Charadriiformes; family Scolopacidae; genus Limnodromus; species Limnodromus scolopaceus. The sequence goes on along the minus strand of JAOXNO010000020.1, from coordinate 41,869,240 downwards.
CAGAATGATTTTCTGACCCAAGCTGAATCTGATCTCCCTTCATTTTCCAGAATTGGATTCAAGTGACTCCATGGCTTTCCATTTATTTCTCCTCCATTTCAAAACATTTATGCCAAAGTTTCAGGAGTATGCATGAATCCAAGTGCTTTGGTTCTTCTCTCTATCTCTCTGAGCCAAAGAATTTGAGACCACTAAGTTTGGTAGTAGCTTTGAGACCTGTAAGTTTGGTAGTAACCATTGCTCCAGGCAAAGCCACTAAAGACAGTAGTTTCAGAATCTTTGCAGATGTACAAGGTACTCAAAAGTCTGCCATTGAAAACATGGGTCCCAGTGCAGCAAAAATTCCAGTAGTGAAGTTTCAGTGTCTGCAACAGTAAATACCCTATGTGCAGACATTAGATGCAGGACATCAGCCAATGCCAAAAGTGATGCAGCAATGCTGCTTGTACATGTTTGCAAGCTCTAACAATAGGCAATTGTTTCCCTTATTCAGGCAAATTCCCTTAGCTTCTGGGCAAGATGACTCACACTTATGATACGCAGCTTTGAACAGGTTATGTAAAGTGCTTGTAATATGCTAAGCAAAAGAGCCGCAAGATATGTAATAATGAGAAACAAAGTCTAACTGTATGCATGTGTGGCATCCTTCAGATTACCAAAATCTCTACTTGTAATCTAGTAGCAGGTTTGCACAACAAGTGTACTATATATATATCTGCTTTGTTTCCTGGTGTGATTTTCTTCTACGCTCTTTATGTGTTTTGGCAGACCTGTCTGTGCCCCATTCTTGCCACCCTCCTAGTATTAAGCCTCAAGATGCTACTGAAATCCGTCTTGTCTGCAAGCAGATTTAGGGACCACTGTGTGACTGATGATACCGCAATGCAAAAACTGCATGTGTGCAGATTTAATGAATTCAGATAAAGACATTACCAATCTCTATTTTAGCTGAGCTAAAAAAATCATAAAGAAAATATTGGAAGAATATAAAGTCACAGAAATGCAACTGATAGGCCTACAGATTACTTATTTGTCTGGAAAGCTTTATCGTGGATTAAGTCAGAGAAGCTCTCCTGGAGCAAGTTTGTTTTTAACCAACTGGGATAAACTTTAAAACAATGAAAGACAGTCATTGCTACAGATATCCATATATACGGATAGCTCTTGTAACTAATCTACATAGATTCAGGACATCTTTGGAACATATCACTACTGCACAGCAAAGATAGTAGAGGTCGGAAATAAACTTTCCCATTATAAACAAGATTGCTTTTTCCTTCAGGATGAACAGGCAAGTAACCCCTTCGGAAACTCTCCTATGGCCAAACTATGCTAAAGAGTTACAGCAGGCCAAAATACACCGATGCATATGCACAGAGAAAGGACAAGCACAATTTTGAGGATTTGCCACTCTCACCAGTGAATGATTCAGATGCTTTTTTAGCATAGACCTACAAACTAATTGAACAAAGCTACTAGTCCTGAGAAGTGAGGTGCACTAGATGAGAATATCACCCTCAGCAGTGCACACCGTGACAGTGTGAACAGCATGCAAACGGCAGAACCACAGAATGAAGAGAACAGAAGAGGGAGCAGATTAAGGAGACTTTAGTTCCCACTCACCCTTCATCTGCTGCAGCAATTTAGTCCCACATCACTAGGTGCAACTGCAGCTATATGTCCTTTCTACACTAGTCAGTCCAGTCCAGCTGCTACTCAAAGCAGTATCTACATCATCCACGCTGGAGTAAGGGGGAGTGAACCACAAGGAAAATAATGCACAGGTTTTCTACATGGCCCAGCAGAAAATTGTTTTTCTGCAAACAGCTGTTAGAAATAACTCGTTTTCTGATGGAAATGGGTTTTAGCAACCCATCGTTCATCTCTATATCAATGGGACTGATCATATTGGCTAAGGTAAGCAGTTTCGTTTACACTAGATTAAAAAAACACCTTTATCTCCAAGACGAAAATACACTTACATAAACTAGATTGATTAATGAAAAATAATCAAGGATTTGATTTTATTACCTTCTCTAGTTTTCCCCCAGGTTTCTCTTCTGAGACAATTCACAGTTCTTAATATGGGTTATTTACATTTCTACATCAAAGAGCTATAACGTTGCTTAATACATATTGATTAGTTAGGTTTATTCCTCATTGGAGTTGGGACAAGAAAAATACTTCTAAAGCCAGGACATTTATTTAATTTTCTCATATGGGTCATTGAATTTTACATCACAAAGCAGACATTTTCGATGCATCACTTTTCCCATTTTTATGTATTTTTTTTAATATATATATATATATATGACTAAAGCTATGCAGACATAATCTTTGCATACTATTATGAAAGATGAATGGACATATAATACAGTTAAGCAGAATGCAAAGTTTTTTAAAACAAAAGGCTATTTTGCTTTTTAGGATTGAGGATTGCTCCTCCTCACCCCCCAGCCCAGGAAGAAAAATGTAACCTTCCAGCGGGGTGGTATCAGTGAATCCCTTATCCCCAGAGATTTCATTTTATTTTGAGCATTATAGACATTCCAGCATGCATCACAGCATCACATATTTTTGCCACAAAGTGATTGTAGATCCTGAATCAGCAAGCCCATTTGCAATTGCTGGGAGAGGACATAGAGGCACACTGGCATTTTGCTATGTTAGAAGATAAAAAGCCCAAGAAAGATTTTAAAGTTAAGCCCAAACCACACAGCTTGTGACAGTGCAAGTGCCATTGAGTCCTCATGTGGAGCCCACATAGATGGGTCCCACAACAGATGATGACATAACTCTTCCTTCACTAATCTCTCCGCTTTTCAAGGGTGACTGTTTACCTGGGGTGGGGTTGAGACTGAAACTGTGGTCACATTTCAGGATGATTATCTCCCAGAATTACCACTAGAAATCCCTCGAATTACCTACATAAAACTTGACATTACAAAACCTTTCTAATGTCTGTGTTTCTGAACTGTTAGTTACTTGTTCTTTCAGCTATATTATTGCTCGATGGAAATCCTCCATGCCCACCTCTCACGACACAACCTCTTTGGCTATCAGATCTTTTCAGAGGAGCACATCACTGGTAAAAACACTCCAGTTCAAAGATACACACCAGCACCACAGGTCCCATGCCGCACAGTCCTTCGTAAATTTACCTCAATCTCATCTTAACAGCAGTTATACAGCTGTCCTTGTGCTATACATTAAAGGTCAAAGCAGAGCAGGGTACAAACCAGAATTGTCACAATCCAAGACAAGGTACTGTCCTTTGCTCTTCTAAGCTGAAAAGCACCAGCTTCTTCAGCTTTATTATGTTGTGGTTTTTAAATTTTTTTTTATTTTTTCTTTTTTAAGTGGAAGTGAAGCCTCTGAGCAATAAGAATGGCTTAGCAAGCTCGGTCCAACCTCAGAACAACATAAGTATCCCCCCTAAGTACTCCCACTGAGATCAAGGGCAGGGGTAGGTGAGAACAGGAACTGCCCAAGTAGCTGAAAAAGCACAAGCTGAGGAAACAAGCTCTTCCTTGGCCCAGACTTCTGGAGGAAGTGGCACAGGAAGCCACTGGACAGAACTGCAAGTACTTTCCAGCCAAACAAACCAAGTGCAACAACATGTAACCGGAGAACTGTAAATGCCATACCTGTATAAAAGAGTGAAGAAAAGCGATGTGGGCAGTAGAAGATAGGCAGATCTTAACTGTAAACAAGAGCAAGATCTTCAACAGAGCAAGATCTCCTTGTAAGAGCTAGCTAAAAATACGGAATTAAATGGGAAATGGCACAAAATGCCTGTCACACAGGTCCTGCCAGGCTTATCCTGTAACCAACTTTCTTGACATACACAGTTGATTTCTCTGGACTTCTGTAAAAAATTTGAAACAAGGTTGCATGGAGTACCTGGAGAAGGCCAGAATTAACAGAAAGTGCAAGGTTTATAAGGAATTTGACTGAAGAGGAGATATACACTGTTAAAACAGAAAGCATCAGGCAAATACATGCTACCAGTAAACCTTGCATGGATAAACTGTGGGGTCAAAATTTATTATTTTTTTTTTTATCAACAGTATCACAAAAAGCAGAAGCATAATGGTAATACTTGCTGATAACACTAAACTATGGGGCATACGCAACACAGGATCCTGAATAAAGAACAACTGAGGGTGCAAGTATAAGAAAAGGAATGTAAACTGGCTTAAGATACAAATACAGACAACTGGTGGTTCAGGGAAAAGGGCAGAATTTGGAGATGACAGTCATTGTGATCTCCCAACATGATGTAGTTGTGAATTCTAGGCTTTGTCAGAGATGTATTTCCAGTAAATAAACAGAAGAATTTGTGCCATGGCAGAAGTCTTTCCAAGGCTTCCTCTGGAATATTGTGAGTTTAGACTTGAATGGGAACAGAGAAGAGCATGTAGGATGACTGGGGGGAATGGAAACTCACCTATGGTAGCACTATCAGGTTTTGTCTTGTCTAGTCTAGCAATACAAACGGCTCAAGCGTCCACCTCAGGCACTGAATTTTCTTTCCTTCTCATACTAAATGTCAAGACAAATTTAGACTTCAAAATATTGAAGTCATAAACTGGGAGACTGAACACAACCTACATCCAAATAGGAAAAAAAAGCATTTTCTCAGATGTTATTTCCATTAATTTCTCAGAAAATTATCTGGAATATTAAGGCCACCCAGGCACTGAAAATGTAATTGCCAACAAAAGGGGTGGGAAAAGAAAGAGCAGCTTATTGTTCTCCTTGACTTTGCCAGCAGTGCTGTAAGCAACACTCAGAAATTAAAACCCCTAACCCATGATATGTACTGTAGGAGCATGTGGATCTCTGTGTTAGATTACAGAAATTAAGAAAAAAAATAATCACCACTTCTTTGAGGTCGTCTGTCAAGAAAATGATGAAATCCAGGAGCTAACAATTTGGTTGTGTAAATACATATATAGAAAAGTGCGTTTATAGCTCCCCTTAGTTATCAACAGTGCTAGGTGGACCTAAATAATGGTGGTCTCAGACAATTAGTAACAGAAAACCAAAACAAAAACCAGTATCAGCTACTGTTACAACATCTAAATAGCCCTCTGCTGCTAGCATTCATGCATGCTCCAATATTAAATATATCCTCTCCTAAATAATATTTCTGTTTTAAAAAACAAAGCAAACAAAAAGTGTACTGTTTTGCAAAGCACTGAGGAGGTAAGTAGGGTAGGTCTGTAGTCCAGACACATCACAAACATTCAAAGCATTTGGGAACTTACCATACTAAATTTCTGACAGCAGTGTTTATGCCCAGAGGTGTATCTGTTGCTAAGAGCAAAGAACTTCCACCCATCTAGCAAGAGTGTATACTTTGAAGCTGTGTTGAAAAAGCTTTCAATAGTCGGCTCTGCAGTGGGTAGAAACCTCTATGATTCCACAGAAGAAATAAAGTACTTTCAAAAAAAATTGATAGAACATATTTTGTTTGTTCTTGTATTTAGCCAGTTCTGAAATACATTTCACTTACAGTAGGTTTGAATTACGACTATGAAGGGAAAAAATACATTGAAAATGTTGTAAGTCTTACGTACCTTTTTATATGTTTTCTCTTCATTTGGCTTTCCAGCAGTAACATCCCCATTTTCAGTAACAGACGACATCTAACAACAGAAGCTTAAGTTATAATAAAGGTAATCGCTTTAAAAAAGAAAGTGTTCAGAAAACATTATACAGTTTGTTAACCATTTTTTTGCTAAATTCAAACTTTTTAGAGGACAGCAAATCACCAAGATCAGTGACATACCTAGGATACTCCTAGAAGGATTTTTCAGGCAGACTAAAAGGACAGCACAGCCCCAGGAATATGTCAAGCATATGACCGATTCTACACAACCCTTTCTTTCTTTTTCCCCCAACACCAGTACCAGGTCTGCAGGAAGACATTGCAGTGAAATCTTGCTCCTCAGCAGACTGCACAAGATCACCTTGAAAGGTATGATGATGGGCAAAACTATGAAACTTGCCAGCCAGATATTGGGTGACATGAGTCGGAGATCTGAGGCCTTTGGCTGCATTGACACACTCCTCAAAGGGGTAAGCAGATATTTGACGTTGTTTCTTACCATGGCTGTAAAGCAACACTAAAATCACTCAGAGATCACTTGGTTCAGACACTTTTAAGTGTGGCTGTCAAAGTGAATAAAACAAAAACCTACAAGGACACATTTTAAAATCACCCTAGATTTTGCCAACGCTTTCACAATGGAAGTACGCATACCCTTATGTGCAACAGGACAAGTCATCTGGATCTGAGAGCAAAGATCAAGGCATTCATTGGTGGTGTTAATGTTTTCCAGAACCTATTAAAAGAAAAATCTGTTATCACTATGTCATCACAAATTTACATCTCACTGAATAGCTTTACATTTCATGTTTCTATTATTTTCTAGCCCAAGCAAGAATCCAGCTACAAGTGATGCTTTTCAAGAATCACTTTAAATAACGTGGTTACTAACTAATGAGTCAGTCATTTAATGTTCTTAGAAACTATCAGTATTGCATAGGACAGAATCCGTGTAGCCTAATTTCCCTTTGCCCTAGATATTTCACTACTGTGGCACAAGCAACACTACAATGAGACGTTTATGTAGAGCAGTAGACATAAATGCTGGGGAGTGTTGTGTATCCTGTTCCATGAGGAACTTCAAATATTAAATACTAAACCTTATAATCTCCACTCATGATAGTCCATATTTTATTCCATGAAACCCCAATAGGAGTGACGGTTTGGAGGATGGCACACTGAATAGTGGTAGATAACAAATAAACTCAGTTTGGAAGTTTTCCATAATAGTAGTTACTATTAGCATAATTTCTGTGAGTAGTCTTGTTGAGGCAAGCTATTTCACAGTTAAATATGATTTGAGTAAACATTTGAGAAAATATTACATAATCAGATATTATTTGATACCTCTTTCAAATTAGCTCTCGCTCCCATCTTCTACATCCGCTTTTAGCCTCCTTAGAAAAAACTCTTCTAATGTTACTTATTAGTATTTTCCTACTGCAGCCAGCTACATTCTTCATTGTAGTTTTCATGAAATTAATGCATCTTAATAATTCCTTTACTTGGATGTGGATTAGCATCACCATACACATCAAACTCCTATTGAGAGGCAACAATTCAGTTTTGATAGCTTTTAAAACTGAGTGTAGTTTATCTAGCTTACCTATCTTCACACATTTAATATTAATTAATAATGATCTATGCTTGTAACTCTATCAATACATGAACGCAGACATAAAAAACTTCTGTTAAAACAGCTTTTGTAGGAAAAGAAATGTTATTTTTATCACTAATAGGAGACTGTTTAATCAACTGACCCCTAGGTACAACCATCAAAACCCCTCAAACTGTTGTTCTCTACACATTTCCATGACTATTGATATAACAAAATGTTCTTCTACTCCCAAAACTTCCTAAAATATGATCACACCACTCAGCAAAAGCCAACTATGAATGCGACATGGAAACTTACTTTCAGTAGGAAGTTAGCTGAAGAAACCATTCATGCCAGACACTGAAGAAAACCCTGTTTGTTCTCAGCATAATTATTCAAGAACACTCAAGAACACACATTCATTTGAAAATACACCCCTGCAATATTGCCAAGGATAGGAAATCAGACAATGAGATCCCAAGTTCTGTAAATACCAAGTACAAAAGCTCACACACCATAAAGAAGGTAATTTTTTCCTACCTATGCCAGTTTATTTTATTCCTAGAGGTAGAAATTCTACCTAGAATAGAATTGTTTTGGTTCCTACTCTTTTGAGAAATAGAGCACACAGCTGTAACTTAACTAGAGTTGTGTTAAACATATTGGAAAATCTTTTCTGTGATAACTGTCTCCTATTCCATACTAATAATTTTTTGCACAGCAAGTATTGCTTCACCTCTTTTCTCCACTCTGCAGCTACTAAAATGGTACAGGGTTCCTTCTCAAGTACTTTGCATTATGCATAGCAAGAGCTACCATGCCTCTCAGTTCTGCTAAAGTTTAACAGTGTGAAGACAGGTCACAACTTAGTCTTGGACCCACTTCCAGACTAAGCTACAACTACTTATTTATTTATTATAATAGCAGGAAACTACTGTAACTTCAGCATTGGATCTCTGCATGTACCTAACAAAGGGCAGGCTGTCAATAAAGTAAGGCTCAGGGAGTGGGGGGTGGTAGAGGAGGAAAACATTTAGTCTCAAAAATACTATAGGTATTCAGTGAAAGACTGGGCTATAAAGATGTCCTGTTTAACTTCTTAGATGCCACACGACCTATCTGATGACAAAACAAAGAAACATTAAAGTCCAGTTTAAAGAGTATTTTTCCCAGACACTCTTGATAAGTCAACATTTTGGTCTTGAGTCTTAACTGCAGCAAAAACTAGTGTGACCTGTTCAGTGTGCGAGACACAAGTCTACAGCCTCAATTCCAACATTCTGTTCAGAACATCTCCTTGTCCTAAATGCAGACTTAAAAGAATCACACCTACTCAATATATGCTTCAACCTTTAAACGAAAAATCTATGTTCTACAGCTTAATTTCTCACACTGGAATGGTTGAATCACGCGCTTCTTAACTAATACAAAGTACAATTTCCATGATTTTGTGAAAAAGCGACACATGCATTTTCCTCTAAAATTACACAGGTGCCTTTTTAATTTCTCTGCCTAGGCAGAAGCCTGCTACATCAGCACCACCCTGCCCAGTTTTGAGAACTGAAGTGACAGACAACAAACACAAGCTGCCTACCCAGCCTCTCTTTTTTGTTCTAGAATTTTAAATTGCATTTTACTTACATAGCACAAATTCACTTTTTACTGACAGCACAAGGC
>JAOXNO010000020.1:41829668-41847191 GCA_028565335.1 Limnodromus scolopaceus | reverse complement strand
TGGGCAGCCCATTCCAATGCCTGATAACCCTTTCAGTAAAGAAATGTTTCCTAATATCCAACCTGAACTTCCCCTGGATCAATCTAAACTAATGGATCAATCTAAACTATTACCCGCATGCATACTTTTGGATGAAGAAAAAGCAATCATAGAAAGAATTCTGGTACCAGAAAGTCAGAGCAGAAGGACAAAGTTTAAGTTCTATGACTTAATAACCAGATGAAACCTCTACAAGAGAGATATTTTAAAGCCTTTTCAAGTACCTAAGATTGCATTACTGTCCACATTTTGGTGATCCTCCAAATGGTGTTTTACCATGCAAAACAGACAGAATTGGAAGTGTAGGTGCACAGTGTTCTATAGCAGAAAGTAATATCTGCATGCAGAAAAGAGTTTTTGCTTGCGTATTTTGTGTGGGATAATTTGATAGTTACAAAAGAAACTATCAGAGCTAGGGGAAGCAGTCAAAGAAGCAAGATGTGAACCTGTACTTCTGTATTTATTTTGCAGAAGTCCTGTGTCACATTGTTCTTGCAAACTGAACAAAGACACGTGCTTCAGCTCCTTTCTTACCTTTTACCAGAGGCCAGAATTAGCCTCATGGGGATGAGGAGCACAACCACAATAAACCAGAAAAAGGCTTAAATGAGGGAAGTACATTCTGCAATATGTTTTTTGATAACATAGGACTTTTACTACATGCATCTAGACCTCACAAGCCCTTTCTTTTCCTCTGTCATTATACCATGCAAAATAGGTCAGAAATTAAAGAGAACAGAGAATGTAAAGGTTGCATGCATAGTACTTTCCTTCTTTTAAGTCACATAGAAGTTTAATTATAGGCTCTGAGAGAGAAATACAGGATATCGCTATTGTGATTTACCTGCATTTACATCTCATGTAATCTCACAATTTCAACAAATAGCATTCGTGTGTATAGCAGTTTATAATCACAGAAGGAGCCCACCTCTTCTACTTTTGCATAGACCTCACACTGTCTGCTGCAAGGCCCGAACAGAAAGCACTCCCCTCAATAGTCACTCAACATCAAGCCCTCTGTTCCTCATCCCACAGGGAAGAGGAGACACCATGTAGAAGCCTGCATTTTCACAGTGCCTCATCCTGGACACGATGACATAATTCCTAACTACAAATATGTCATTTATCAGGTTTGTTCCTTCATGTGCTCATTGAAATTGTTAAAAGGTGATTTTGCAGCGTGCCATTTCTTATTCAAAATCTGGACTATCTTGTCATTTCAGCCGATCCACAGTCCTGCCAGACAATTTCTGGTGTAATCTCTAAATTTCACCACTAAACTACACAAATGCTCTCATGATAACTTGAAAGACATTCCTTTTTTCCATTTTGCAGTTTGTTGTTACATAATTCTTACCAGAAAAACATGTATTTGATAATAAAGGAAAATATACAGCATGATTTTTTCCCCACCAACACTCTGTGTTAAATGAAATTCATTAATATTTTTGGACATGAAGATAGTCCATAAATACACTCCAAGTAGGCTTTTTGCAGAACACACCATTTTATCAGTGTTAAATTTGAGATGGAGTTCAAGAACTGCCTTTGCACCTCATTAAACCAATGTCATTTTGACTGTATGCTGCAGAATGTGCTATCCTGTATGAGCAAGCTTCATCACTATATTCTTACACTCTAACTTTGTCACTGAACACCCTTTCCCAATATAGTTTCTTCTTATCACTTCGCACCGTGCATCATTATTTCCATAGGCCTGTAACATTTGCAAAAATGCAATGACTGACTAAGTTGATGATGAACAGTCCACATCCACTCTCTTGAGATGTTTTTTTGGACAGCATTTATAAAATAATTAGGAACAAGTTTAAGATGTTGCTTAAAAATAAGAGAAGCAATACTGGTTCTGAAGAAAGGTTTCTTCCTGCATCACTATGGCCTTAGTAAAATTACTCTGATGCTTAACTGCGTGCAGAACCAGGCTCTGTTTAAAAAAAGTAGCTATGTCACAAACTGAATAAAACCCCCACCTCTACTGCAATAGCTGCAGAAACATCCACATAGGATTAGTTTTGCTTTTCCTATTTTAAGGAAACTGAATTGGAAACTACCCCCTTCTGAAATTCCACAGTTCAGACTGGTCTAAAAGGGAAATTACTTGAACACCTTTATTAGCTGTAAGTATAAAGACAGACTTACACATGAAACTTCCCTTTAGTGCGAAATTCTAATATACTATGCCATCAACAATTGCATCTTCAGATAAGAAACAGACACATCTTTTACGGAAAAAAGAGTCTGTATTTTAGTTAGACAGCCAAGAACTTGGAGCCCATGCACAGGAGAAAAATATGTGTCTAATCATGGAAGTACAGAGCCTCTGATATCGTTATTTCCTTTGCAGAAGCATGTCATAACACTCCTGCTACTTTCCTTATTGCTCACCTCCAAAAATTGGAAATTACACACAAGCCACATTACTGTAAGGATCAGCTGTATTTTAGAAGTACCATTATTGTTGCTATTGCCTGTTTTGACTTTGCTTTGGAAGAAATTGGACTGCTGAAATTAGAGTGCATTCTGATCAATCCAGAAGCACTGAATTCATGAAGGGCAGCTTATTTAATCTCTGTTCTGCACGGGGACTATAGCCGATTCATGGTTTCGCTCCGTCAGACTCTTGTAAACATTTGTATAATATGGAATGGCTTCAAAAATATCAGAAATCTTTTTTTTTTTCCCCACTACTGTATGTGTATTTGTTAACTCTGTTGGTTTGTTTGAGAACAACTGCCTCATCAGTTTTCCTCTCTTAATCTGATTTTTCAAATAGCCATTTCTGGCTCATCAATTCTTAAGTGGTAACCCAGCTGAAACTTGTATCTTACCATGCCATAGACATGAAGAGGGCTGCACACCACCTTTCAAGCTACAGAGTTAGAGGTAAGTGCTGCAGAAGAGGTTTTGTTCATCTATTTATGATAAGTGCTAATTGTCCATAAAATATCTAATGCATGCTAGTACATTTTTTTTTTTCTATGTGGAAGAATCTTGCAGTATATACAGGGTAAAATTTATCTGATTTCCCATTTCAAGGAATGTGAATCAATCAAAAAAAGTGAGACAGATAGTTGCAGATTGCTTCACTGTTCAATTGACATCCTTGTTTCTAACATCTATTTGACAGGGCATAAGCATCAGCAACTAAAATTTTTTGGAGATGCTGCTATGTCCCTGTACTCTCCAGAAAGATTAAGCCACTTAAGGTTGTATTCCATAACACATTTTGTTAATTATGTATATTCCATCTGATTTTATTTGAACTTAGTTACTTCAAGGTAACTGCAAATCCTGGGGAACAAGTAAACAGTCACCCTTAAAAGGGTGATTTTAAGATTCATTTAGATTTAGAATCATTTAAGATTCATATAGAACTTGGAATGAGCTGTAATAAAAATATTCATCTGAAAATTTTGTTCCAGTCAGGAAGAAGGGATGGTTACAGCAAGTTTGTAGTACCAAAAAAATGCTTCCTTTCAAAAGAAGGGGTAAGAGGAGAGGGGCACTGACTGGATTAGAAGTGTTCTAGGAAAATCAGGCCTAAACATAAAGTGGTTATTGAGTTTTCTTTACAACAAAAAGTGCTGTTATAGCATGTAGTAGATGCCTAAGCTACCTAGAACAACAGTAGAACATTTATGCTTCATTAAGATGCGCATTAAAAGACAAGAAAGATGTCAAGTTTGAAGTTTTGAACTTTCCACATGCCTCTGTTATTTTCCATGCCATAATATATCACTTTGTTGGTAAATGCACATCTCATTTTTGTTTCATCAGTTATTAAGAACACAATAAAGTAGTATCAATCCAGTGTCTTCTAGTCTGACAAAGTTCAGGCCTCGTTATTCTTTGCAAAAGTTACTTTTACTATATATTTATGTATACATAAATAAAACTAGCATTTGTTCTCACATGTACATAGTACCCCTCTTCTTCCCCAATTTAGGGCGTAAGTACTGAAATTCCAATGTATTTCACAACTAATACAGGAGCCAGGCTACAGAGATCTCTGTAAATGTCATCCCAAATAAGTATATCATGCATGTCTCAGGAGACTAAGGAAAACACAAAACAGGAGAGGTAGGTCCATCACTCCAGAAGATCACCTTGCTTGCCTGAGAGTTAGTTCACTATAATGTCTGCTTTCACTGCAGAGACCCCTATTCTCTTGAAGATAAAGTTCATGAACAGATAGAAGGATCAAGAATGACCCTGTAACTTCCCAACATCACTGCTAGCTTCCCTAACTATTCAGTGAATGCCAGGTCTGATTCTCATTTACATGCATACAATGCCATGCGTCAACAGAACATACATGGCAGAGTAGAATATATTCCAGTAATTTATAGGCACAAATAAAAAGTCACCTAATAGAACATACGTAATAAAATACATTGTCAAGATGCCTTAAATAACATAGGTGCTCTACAGTGTCAAAGCTGATTCTGTATGCTGCGGTAGTCTCTTACAAGAGGTTCACAGCACATGGAGGTTCACAGCCTGCATTTTCTCACCGTGTATACAGACATGTAACAGGCAGAGTGCACCCCTCTGCTGCGATGCAGTGGGGAACCACAGGAAACACCCACGGTGGACAGTGGTCCTCAGCACAGGATATCACACTTTCCTACACTCAGGTGCACTATATTTCGTCTTTTTTTCCAGTTAGCTCTTAAAGGTACAGCTCTTAAAACATTTTTTTCTTCAGTCCTTTAAGAGTCTCTTTCATGAAAAGCTGAACCTCTGCATCCCTCACTTCTGTCAGAAGAAACTGCAGGGACTCAACAGCTCCCATGGTGTGAGCCCTAATTTTCTCCTCAGATCCCAGGTTTTAAGTGACAGCTTGTTGCAGGGTATTGAGTTGAACTTGACAATCTAAGTGTAAGTTTTTAATCAGTAAAAACTTACTTAGCCCAGGCCTTATATACTGAACTTCATAAAATGTTTTTACCTTCAGTGCCTTATACAATGAAAATACACAACCAGAACTGAGGTTACAAGAACCAGCTGCAGCTTGCTGAACTACTCATTTCCATGTACCATCTAGCTTTCATTCTTCACTAAAATGTAGTCACATTAGATGTGCTCTATAAAATCTGTGACTTTGCATTTAATTTCAATGGTGGAGACACAACGTCCAGCAAACATCACAGAAGTTATAAGAAAACCATCAAAGAATTTTACTTCCCCCCTTCAAAGTTTGGGGGTACTCCTGCAAATCCCATCCTCCAGTAGACTACTGCCATACTACCATTCTCACTTTGTAGATACATAGTACTTCTCAGAGTTTGAAAAGCACCTTTTAAATATAATTTACAGTTGATAGGTGGAAACAATACATTCACAGAATCAATGTTTATACTGAATATTTCTGAGGTCCCACGGAAAGACCTTGCCCATCCATCTCCCTGTGTCAACAGCTGGTTCTTGTTTCAATTAGTAGAACCACCAAAACATGTAAGTCAAGAATTGTTTCCTCCCAACCTTTTCTCCCTCAGCTTTGCTGCTTCTATATGTAATATAGAACTGTTCCAAATGTATTCTGCATAAAAATATAACATAAGCAATACTAAATGAGCACTGCAAGCAAACATCGAAATATTTAATGTAGTTGCTACTGCAACAAAGTTTTAACCCATGTAGTTGCCAAATTCCAGTCCGAGGCTCATCACTAATATCCCTAGAGATTATTGCAAATGGCAAAATTGAGTCTCGTTTTTCAGTAGGCCTACTTACTTACCCCTTCAAACAACTTTGTAAAACATATACATTTCTAGGAGTTTTCATTAATTTGTGATGCTTTAGCACAACATTATGGTGTTGCAAACAATGAGAAAAATGTTTACACTTCAACAAACAAGTTAAAAATCCCAAAGGAAACTTACCATCCCTGTAATTAGACCTAAGTTTCAAGTTAAATTCTTTCTGCTTTGAAGGTTTACGTGAAAATCAAGACACTGTTCAACAGCAGCCAACAAAAACATCCTATGGCATCTTTTGTTTTTAATGCAATTTTTATGAGCTGCACCTCTCATCATGCACTTTATCATCATTTGTAGGTATAGCAAAGCAAAACTAAATTCTACTAACATCATGCTGTGACCAAAAAAACCCCAAACCCAAGCAAACAACTTATAAATTACTTCCTGCCACAGTCTGTTATTACACATCTAGCTTCAGCTGAAATTACCACTGGCATTTTAACCTCCAGTTTAACCATTCCAAACAGACAATGTACTCGTGTGCTTTCACATTTGCTATAGCTAATGATGCTATCCCGATACTGCACATTTAACCAGATATCCATTGGACATTAAAAAGGTAGATCAGGCTTGCATGGGCAAATAAATGCGAAGATGGAAGGAATTTCAGATCACATTTGTTAGCTGCATAAATTCAACTCAAAGTCCTGTAACATCTGTATTAACATCATATAAATAGGCCAGATAATTGCAGATAAAAATAAACTATACATGATGACTTTAGATTTAAGATCTTCCTTGAGCCCCTTGTAACCAAAGAGAAATCCCATTGAGTTTTGCCAAGAGCTATGAACTTCTTGACACTACAGTGTCCCACTAACTTCCCATGCCTCTCTGATCACAAAGTCAGCCTACCACAGGGATGTAGTGATAAATAGGTAAGATTCAACTCAAGAGCTACAATAATGCCATATATGGGAAAAGTTTTAAAGAGATTTTGTCATAATTGGTATGGTGTTTATTTCTGAAATAACCCACTTCAGTGTTTTGGTAGCCTGCCTCAGGGCAAGGAAAAAAAAAAACCAAAATGTCAGTCTGCAGTATCTCCCTTTTGAAAGGCGAATGTACAATCAAAGTTATATCATGACCTGGCAACATATGATATTATTTAAAATAATGAAGTTAAGTGACTTAGCTTCCAATACACAATTAGTACAGACGTTATTTTTATTACTGCAATTCTCACTAAATGCCTTAATTTAATAAAAAGGTGTTTGTTCCTTAGCTTTTTTTTTTTTAACAGAACATTGAATTACTCAAACACAACTTGATGCAAAAAGAATGAAACATGCAAACCTACACTTCATTGTATAATATCACAGCATGGCCAAAGAGATCAAGCAGTCCTTCAAACATAGGTGACTTTCACAATTCATTTAAGTTGAACACAGACCCAAACCAGCCAGAGATTATGTACGTGCATTAGTTCTTTATGATAAAGTTACATGCACCCCAGATGCATATCTCCTTACTATCTGTCATCTGCATCAACACTGCATGGATGTCTCCCCTCTGCCAACTGTGTCCTGGGGCACATCTGTCCAGACCATCATGCCACTGATGAGACTGTGGACACCAGCAAGACTGCCACTGGGAAGACTAGTAAGGGTCAGAGGGGTCTTTGCCCACATAAAAGAAATGTGGGCAAGTGTAGAAAAGATGTGGCCAGCTAGAAGCTCCATTCCAATCTTTGCATCGGGGCACACACCTATCCAATTCCAATATCCCTTTCTCACCCAAAGAATGCCCAGACTCAGATCTCACCACGTCAACTCCTACATGTATCAGAAGGAGAGCCTCTGGATGACAAGCCTACGCAGCAAACCAACAAAGGGAACACGAATAGTGGGATCACACGAAAGCATCTTGATTAGGTTTCAACATTCTGCAGTCACAGATCATCACTTCATACCAAACTTGGAACTACAATTCAAATGGTGAGATGCAAAGGGTAACTCTGAATGACAGGTTACCTCTGCAATGTGTATGGACAAACTGGGAGGAGTCAAGGCAAGTGCTAAAGGTAACTACAGCACTTAGTAATTGTGCAGATGTTTGTGGCTGCTTCCTAGTTAATGACTGACCTCCACATAAGGTCAAACGGCTGTTAAAAAATTATTCTTACATCACAGGTAAATAAATGCAAGCAGAAAAAACATGAGGTAGGATAGCCCTATGATGCACAACTGCTTTGGGGCTGCAAAATCACACTGATCACAAATGCACTTAAACCACAGTAATCTTTCTTGAGCAGGTTCAAAGATGAGTTCTGCAGTACACAAGTACCGTAGGGATCCTTACACAATTTTTCGTTTGGAAAAACTAGGGTAAAGAGGGTACTCTGCTCCCTGACAGTTGGATTGACATGTCAATCTTCAGATGCATTTTCCACCCTGTAGAGTCCCTGTCACCTCTGTGACATAAAGCACGTGAAGCAGAAAGAAGTTGGGTAGGTTCAAACACTGAAAAGACTTGTCAAAATAAACTCAGATGTCAGTAATATGCAAGACGTGCTCTGTTTGGGCTTTACTACAATGGAGTTCAGAGCCCAAAGAAATCCAGCTAAATCTAGAAACTGGAGTCCCCAGAGACAGAGCAACCCATGACTATTTTTTTCCTTTCTAAAAACATTTCTAACTATTCATATAGAATCATAGAATTGTCTAGGTTGGAAGGGACCTTTAAGATCATCTAGTCCAACCATAGTAAGAAAAAATTGCTGAACATTGCTG
Source organism: Limnodromus scolopaceus (assembly GCA_028565335.1). Taxonomy (NCBI): domain Eukaryota; kingdom Metazoa; phylum Chordata; class Aves; order Charadriiformes; family Scolopacidae; genus Limnodromus; species Limnodromus scolopaceus. Next base: position 41,838,637 of record JAOXNO010000020.1, on the reverse strand, counting down.
TACATTGCTGAAACAATTTCCTTTCTTGGTTGCAAGGTTGTGGTTGCAAGGTACACTCATTTTACAACACAATCAGCCTTCTCACAGCAAACATATCTTTTAAAATTAAGAATAAGACAAGTGCATGTTAGGGACTCCCCCCCCCCCTTTACAACCAAGCCTATACAGAAAAGGAAAAAAGTGAGAGTACTAATGAGCAGTAAAATAATTAGTTTAATGACTTACTGGATTGCCATTGGGAAGAGGAAGTTAATTGATCAGTTCAGCTGCTAACAGAAGGCAATGATTTCAATTTGAGAACCAGTAACTCTGAGGAGTGTTTGCAAACATTTTTCTTCTTTCATCTTGAAGCTTTGCATGCTCACTCTTGTCTAATTACAGCACAACAGGAAGGCCTGTGCTCACGCAGTAATAATAACCTCGTCTGCTGAGGTAAGGAGACATAAATGAGGGAAACACTGCCGTCATTGCAGGCTGCATAGGCTGTAGCTGACTCAAAGCATTAATTCACTGCTCAAAACCTTCGGTTTCGCTAGTCTGCTACAAACAGCTTGTCAAATAACACAGACAGCCCTAGGTGAGGTCTGTCTGCATCAACACTTGAGACTCCAATGTAAGAGTATGCAAAGCACACGGCAAAAGTCACACCTGGGTATACACCAACACAACAAAGCCTGGTATATTCTCTAGCGCAACAGTAACCTAACGAAAGAGAAGCAACTTTGTAAACCTTAAACAAAGGCATGGGGCAGCCTTACAAAATATCCAGTCTAGCTAGGCACTGGTATGTTTCTTGGATATTTTGCATGAGAACACCACAGTACACTGAGTCTGCTGTTTAACATGCACACAATTAAAATATTTCTCCACAGACAGGTCAAAATTAGGTGCCCATGTTCTACATAATTCCAGACAGAGAGTTTGGGACTGAGCAAAGATTAGAGTTTACAATACTCCAAGACTTAATTAAAGTTTTGGGGGCTAACAAGTAGGACACTCCTACTGCTGGAGTTTCATTTTTCAAATGCTGAAGCTTAAGACTTTGAATAAAACATCTTTAAGAATACATTTCAGATGTGAAGCAGTACACGAACCATCTTAACCTAAATTTTTATAGTTATTCTCATTCTTTAGTAGTGGCTCTGAAAAACTGTATTAAAAAAACCAAACAAACAAAATGGTAGTTTAAGGGTGAACATTTCAGCAGGTATTCCCACACAAAAGAAACAAAAGCAATTTGCCATTTGCTTTGCCATTTAAGAGGTCCTTCCAAATTACTATGGATTGTTTTATTGAAGAGGTCTGAAACTCCTCCTTCTCAGAATCAAGATCACTAAATTTTTCCTAAATTCATTGTTTCATCTAGTTATAACAGAATTTTAAAAGGTATCTTAAAATTGTACAGGTATCTGTGTTTTAATTTTAGGTACTTTTATTTGTACACCGAACAATAATATCCTATGCATGTTTTTCTGCCTAAAAATCAGATCTTAAACTGCCTCTTAGACAATGTCACCTCTGCTTTCTGCATATGCTTAGAATCACCATATTGACACAACTGACGATTAAAGCATTCCCAGCAGCACTACATCTCTGTACAGGATCACCAAAACACATTTCAGCAGAAGTCTACCAACCAGAAAAAAAGTTATTATGAAAGACTATGATCTTTACTCATCCACATTCCCAGTAGTTTCAAACTATTTACAGTGTAAAGACCAGCAAAGCCCCAAAGCAAAGTAAGTTTCCAATTTAGATTTTTGTTGCCACTCAGAAATACATAGTAAAGTTCTTTCCACTTGCGGTACCTTGTGTCCTACTACAGTGATCAATGAATAGCTGGCAAAAGGTTTATAGTTTAAACAAAACCTGATAACATGAAACGTACAAGTATCATTATTAAATGAGATGACTTGTTACATCATCATGTTTGTATTAAAAACAAAACCAGAAGCTGTGGAGTACCATGAAAAGGTTTTCTGTTTCCTAGCCAAAAACCTCTTCGTAATACTTCCCTTGTTTCTGTGTTGAACAAAGTGACTGAACTTGGTGGGACATCTCTCTTCCCTCCCAGGACCTTCTACTACCACTCTGAACATGAAAGTTTCTTTTCCTCAAGTATGTGTGAGGTCGAGCAGGGAATAAAGGGCTGAAGTACCAGTCCCTCAAAGACTTCTGTGTTTGCCTGCCTTCATACCTGCAATATGCCTTATATAATTATCCGTACTGACTTCCACATCACTCAAAATCAAGCACAAGCACCAGTTTTGGCAGATTCTGGGTACTCAAGTTTGACTTAAAGGAGTGCTCCTCCATGCAAGGTAAGCCACATGTGCCTTTATCTTTACAGACTATTTATACAGACCTCTGAGGAGTCTTATACAAGACCCCTCAGAGACACAGAAATACCACTTTATCTCACTGCAGTCTGGAGGGCTGGGTAAGAGGCAATCTCCATGCCATAGAAATCAGGACCCCTCTCTGCTCTCTGAATAGACTCACATAAAACATATCACAAAGAAAAACAGAGCAGATCCTAGTCAGCACCTGCAGGTGTGGATCTGCTGATTATGCTTTGCACTATGAAGAGGGTAAAGGTGCAGTAATCTTTACCTTGACTTGTAAGCCAAAAGATTACACTGCATGGTAACTCCTTCATCCACCAAGAAGGCAAATTTTTACCCCTCCATTCTCAGAGAAACCTCTCCTTATATGGTCAGTCGACACACTGGAGAAAAAAGGCTGAACAGAATTATGTAATGCCTTAGCAATATTTTTTTTAGAATTATGCATACAAAAATACCTGTATATTCAAACAAAGCAGTACACAAGCCCTCTCAAATTTGTAAGACGTTAAAACAAGAGAAGCGCACGCTAAAGACAGGTCCATGACAAATTTGATACATTCCTTACTGGAGGTCTGAATGTCAAACTTGACACTGCACTAACATTAAATAATAAAGTGATCCAAAAAAATTAATCCAGATAGCACTACTGAAAATAAGGATCAGTGCTCTTACCAGAGATGGTTTTGGTTCTTTTCCAGAGGTTAAAAAAAAAAAAAAATGTCACTGTCTTACTGTTATCAATGACCGGCAGACGAGCCCATTGCATACCACTGCACACCCACACCTTCCTAGCGAGGAGGAAGGACCAACCAGCTGTGTGGTGCTAACTGCCACACTGTAAACCTGGGCATGGTCTCACACAAACATTGTGTTACTCTCAGGCACAAAGCCTTGACTATTGACACATTGAAACCATGACTGCAATTAGATACAAAGGGAAAGAACATCTGCAGAACCTTTCAAGGCAGAAAGCTACCTTAGCAGTACCCAGGGAATCACAGATCTTTCCATTTAGTTCAATCATCCTCTGAAGATTTTCATATATGGCCATAATAGGAAGAACATGGATTTCTAAACTCCTTTTTAATAATCCTACAACTTTACAGCTTGGGTTAGGAAAGGTACTTAACCATGAAGACTGGTATCTTGACCCAAAAGCAATATTTTCATTAATCTTCTAACTGGAAACAGGCTGCAGCGATTGCTGCAATTGATTTTTACATTACACAAATAAAAACTTGGCTGCTCCCCATTTCTCTGGGTCTTGAGTGCTTAGGATGGTTTACCAAGAACTGAGTTTCCGGGGGGCGGGAAGCAAACAAGGAAAACACATGTCCCAAATTTTGCAAGACCACAGATTACAAACTGTTCTCCAAATCAGTCAGAAATCAGCAGAAACCTTTAGTAAGCTAAAAAAAAAAATAAAATTAAGACCATTTGACACACAGACCGTGACCCTACAGTTGCCTCAACAATCATCTGTAATGAGCAAACCACAGTTTGAGACATGTTATCTCATGCAGTTAATCCTCTTCAAGAGCTGAAAAAAACAGTCCTTAGATTTGGGGAAGAAAGAACAGTTTGTAATGAATCCAAGAGGAAACGCTTATCGGCTCTTGTGGTCTTGTGGCTAATGGCAGGTGACTTCACAAGACTTTACATAACTAAATGGGAGTCCCATTTCAGCACTCGGAAACCTTTCTACACACACCAGTCAGCAAGAGCAGCAAACAAACCCAGGACAGTGGCCACCACAGGCTACCAGCCCCAGTAGAGACAGGGGCTCCCATCAGCTTGCCACCCTTGATATCTTCCTGCTCCCCCAATTGCTGCTGCTGGGGCTAGTTACGCTGAGACCAGGGAAGAGACAGGCACACCCCTGCTGCAATTAAGCTATCATTTAGCTGCATGGATGTATCCTCTGGCATTTAGCTGACTCACATTGGTACCCAGGCCAAGAACTTCTCATGAAAACACACTCAGCAGGAGAAAAAAGCGAATTACTTTCCCAGATAGAGAGAGACGGGAAGTTCTGGGTACAAAACAGCCCAAGGGGAATCCAGCCCATTCACTCCCTTTGCAGACACAGGTCTGCCTGCAGGCTTTGCTGCACAATAGCTCATGGCAACAAGAGAAAAAGCCCTGATGGGCACAGAAAGAGGGGTTTAGGCTATGATGCAGACTGGGGACGTGGTGGGGGCAACAGCTGTTGCAACCAAGCAACAAGTTTCTCTCTCTTGACTAGATTGCTGTCAGCGTTCCTGTAATCTCACATACTATTTTCTCAAAAGCAAAAGAAGCTAACAGGTCTCACTCTACTAATTCAACTTCTCTTCCACCTCTCCTCTGCCATCTACACACCCCTAAAGTACAACCCCACAAATGGTTGTACTAGCAAACTGCACCAGTTAAAGAGTCAGTTGAAAAACAGCTGCTCTCCACACCAATTTCTTTTGTTCTTGCAAAGTTATTTTTAACCCGGATCAGTTTGGTGATCCGATATGATCACAAAGCCTCACCAACAGTTGTGCAACAACAATAAAAAAAGTGGCAAACTGCCATAATAGTTGTAGTATTTTCAAGTCACCTTTGGTGCTGAAGGCAACATCCCATTAAACTGCAATGCTTGTCAAGCTATAAACTTGCATGCTAGCAGTTTCCTTCAGTTTAAATGGCACAGCTACATTACTGGAGTTGTGAACAAGATTTACTAACTGCATTTGTAAATTATAGCAATATTTCTACTATTGAGTGGTATTCAACTTTTTTAAGTATGTGTGTAATCGAACCATCTTTTATTTGTGTCCATTATACTTAATAAAATTCTGATCATAAACTAGCAGCTCTAGTCAGAGGACACCAAGATAGGCTTTCCAACTTATATCTTCACATGCCAGAAAACTGCAACTCTTAAGTTTGTACAGAGACAAAATAAGCTGAGTGGAACTCGATTCCAGACCCTGGTGCTTTTTTCATTGGATGAGTTTTATGATTCACAGCAAATGGTCTCCACTAACAGAGGACAAAAATCATCTTATTAACACTGGGCCATGAGCTGCAGACATGAACTTCTTACACAGCATCAAATGAATCTTTCAGCCTCTGTGTCTCAGCTCCAGGGTGTGTTAACATAGGTGTTCCCTGGAGTCAAAGAGACATTTTAGAAACTGTATAGAATTTGAAAATGTGTAGAATTTGAAATACTTCAGTAACAGGGATCTCATAAAAAACAGAGGGTGCCAAATGCAGGGGGCTGGCTGGGTGGCATGCAGTCACACGAGACATGAATCTCAACCTAAAAAAGCTAGCAATAAAAATGAACACAGTTAATAAAGTGGCCATCATCCATCACCTGCTTTGCTAAACAGAAGCGTTCTACGACTACGCATTTACACAGCAGCACAAAAGTTTTACCACTAACTTACTTCTTGACTATGATGCAGATCACAGCCATGACATACTGAAGAAACTAATGCTAGCTTACTACTGCTTTTAGTTTTTAAAAATCTTGCTTTTCAAAATACAAAACACAAGCACATCTGGACAATGGTGAAAAAATACAGAGCATGTGCAACACCTACAACTTCCCTCTACTTTGCTGACCACAAATAAGACACCTAGTTTTAAAGCAAGGAAGAAATAACAGTAAAGTGGTAGATATTGTACCTTGCAACAGGACGATATTGTTTTTCTAGTTCACAACTGGAGAATAAAGAAGGAAGGTAAAAGATGGGGTTTCCAGCTCACTGAGGGAGGACTTGAAGTTTCTTCTTCACATTAAAGGAGAAAAAGCTCTTTCTGGACTGTACAAATGTGAAGAATAAGATAAGATGCATGACCTCATGACCACAGCAGGAATCTGCGATGACAAATCAGACACTTGATCTATTTAGGGAAAATAAAATTCAGAATATCAGTGGTGTGAGTCCACAACAAACAGGTACAAGTACAAAATGGATTCAAACATAAATCACACCTAAAAGATGAAGAATGGGCCAAGCTGTACCTAACACTGGATGGCAGGGAAGGCACGAGGACCCTCTTCCCAATCCCTGCCTAACACTGTCATTAAGACTTTATTTATAAAAGCATTTCATTGCATTTAGTTGTGCAAAGTTTGCTACTCAGTTCTAAGCAATAGGGGGTTTTGAACATTACAACATATACCAAACTCCTCATCTTATATGCTTCTAAGTGCATATTTTATTTCCCCTGATTAGTGAAGTTTGCTTTTTAGCTGCCACATTATGTAAATTTCAACTTTAGCACCATATAATTACCAGCAGTAACCAAAGTAACCGAGCTGCACCACCACCACCAAGTGTACATTCTGCAATCATTGTGTAAGACAAACGCTTACGCAGGTTCTCAGCAACTGTTAGCACAGCACTGTAACCTGCAGGGTGCTGAAAACCACACGGGAGCTGTGCCAGCTCTTATCTCCCCTTAAAACCAAATGGGAGCTGGAGGGAGAAAGGGAGGCAGTGCCTTATGAAAAGCTGCCCAGGTCCTAAGGAAAGGCTGTTGCCAGCTTCTGTTCTAAAGTAGCCAAGATCGCCAATACACTGAACGTGCCTTGGTTACACAGACCACAAACACACAGAGTAGGCACTGTACACATGGAGCTGCCAGGATCGGTAAGCATGTTTTCAACACTATATGGACCCCATTATGCAAGTCACAGAGAAAGTGTTTTTTTATAGTTGCTAGCCCATTCTGCTGGTATCAAAAGTAAAACAAAGCAAACCCTTAGGCTAGATAAGAAACAAATCTTAAAAAAAAGTTAAAAAAAATAAAAATAATCAATGTCATTCCACAAACGCACACTATTACAGCAAACTGTATAAGCATATGCTTATTTTTAAGCACGTGTTTCAATTCTCCCGATATTAAGAAGACCTAAATACATAACTAAAGATTATAAACAGCCCTAAACTAGCACCAGCTGAACTCAGTGAAACAAAACCTCTTGCTGTTTTTAATAGTTTGAGGATCAATTCCTAAACTTAGAATACGATTTTCCACTCACTGTTTTATCTAATTGGTGGAGGGGAAGAAGCCAGAAAAGAGTTGAAATACAGTAAATAAAAACAGAGGAATATTTTTACAAACATGTTTTCTTTCCCCCTCAATATATTAATTACCAGAAACTGAGCTTTAAAAAAACCCCAGATATAATATTTCTGTTCAGTTTTGGGGTTTGTGAATAAATTTTGAGATGGTTACAAGGCAAAAAAGTACATTAAGGATGGGAGAAAGTATCTGTGTGGAGGAAGAGATGTGACAAATCAAGAATTATTTACGTTTTTCAGGTTCTGGAAGAGTCAGAGTAACAACTACATCAGGCATTCACCAGACTATGTTTTCTCTGCCTTGAAGATCAAAGAAATTTGAGACATCATTTAATGAACTTTATTAAAAAGCATCTCTACCATAATAAACCATGGGATAAACAACCTATAAATTTACGTTGAGACAAAAAAAGGCCAGTGGGTGCTACAATACACATTCTCAAATTCCCAAACTGCCAATGCTCCTTATGTTAGGTTCATTTTAAGAGTTTCTGTGGTTTTAATTTTGATCTGAGCACTCCTCCACCTTACATTATCCAAATGTTAGCTTGAAACATTTACATAAATACATAACCTCCTAACAAAACAGGAGGAACAAAACCACTGTTTCTTCACCTTAAGCAATATCCTTTCAGAAGCAACATGAAACAAGTATATTTACTTTTCCTTTGGGAGAGCTAACATAACATCCGCGCAAAGCTTTCCCAAAGCAACAGAACCTACGGTAGCTCCGTTTTAAGAAAGCAGAGTTCAAAAAGCAAAGGGGGCGGGGGGGAAGCGGTAGAGAGGAAGGACCTCTGATCACCTAAGTCATGTCTTGGAAACATCGCTACTTTAGGAAAGCCACTTCATGGTACTAAGAGGCAAGTTTACTATTTAAAGAGTCTGCTGCTGTCAGGAAAACCTGCACCTTGGACAGAAACGCCCCAGCCCTCCCCAGCTCTCCTAGAGAGCTCTCCCAGCCACCAGCCGGACCCCCACGGGGATGGGCTGTGGGCAGCTCCATCAGCTGCAGCAGACTTCCACCCTAGAACAGCCAGCGCCGAAGGCATGCAGGAACCTACCCCTCACACGCTGTTGGGGTGGAGGCGTGAGGGTTTCCCCCCTTAAAAAGCTACAGTCCCACAATTAAGAGACTTAAAATAAGTTCACAGAAAAACGACCCCCAAAACCAAACAAACACAAGAAGCCCAGAAACGAGACGCGGTTTGTGTCAGCCCCTCAGGCTGCAGCCGGCGCGGCCTCGGGGCTCCGCAGCGGGGACGGGGACGGCCGCCGCAGCTCAGCACCTGCTCGGGGGCGACCAACGCCCCCCGGCCCCGCGCTGCCCGGCCTCCCCCTCCCACCTCCGCCCTGGAGGGGGAAAGAAACAGCCCCAAAATATAAAATCAGAAAAAAAAACCCAAAACAAATCACCAAAAAAACCCACGGGCCAGGACGGACTGAAGCCCCCCACGCCCCGGGGCGAGACCGCTCACCCCACGGAGGCAGCGGAAGGGGTTGGGGGTAACACCGCGGCAAGAAGGAACAGAGGTACCGCACATACGGA
>JAOXNO010000020.1:41801384-41815453 GCA_028565335.1 Limnodromus scolopaceus | reverse complement strand
AAATAATCTCAAACTTTTAATCAGAGTGTAATTTCACTGCCACACGTTGAGATAAACACATAATCTCATGTTCATAGTTTGGAGAAGCATGTAAAAGGGGTGAAAAGAGGTTAAAATTATAATTTTAATAATACATCTTATGAATGATAGTATTTTGGTATCCAGGAAAACAACTGTGGGTTCTAACTTGAGTCTAATTTTCTTCTCCCTTCCTTCTTCTGGGGTCATAAGCTGCATGCAAGATGACTATTAAAAGTACATGTTTGAACGTGGTGGCCTTTACACCCTACTTCGTACAGGTGCATGGGAGGTCCAAGAAGGCAATCTAGCTGCCATGGTTTCAGCTGGGATGGAGTTAACTTTCTTGTTAGCAGCTGGTGTAGTGCTATGTTTTGGATTTGGGATGAGAAGTAGTGTTGATAGCACACTGGTGTTTTCGGTTGTGGCTAAGACTTCAAGGTCTTTTCTGCTTCATCTTTTCTACCATTGTCCTGCCAGTGAGTAGACTGGGAGTGCACAAAAAGTTAGGAAGAGACACAGCCCAGACAGTGGATCCAATACACCAAAGGCTTATTCAATACCCTGTGACACCATGCCCGGTATTTAAAGCTGGGGGAAGAAAAGGGAAGGGTGAGCACATTTGGAGAGATGGCATTTGTCTCCCCAAGTCTTGGATAAACATTTCAAAAGTATCCAATGCCATCTTACATTTCCCAAACACTCAGCAGGTGTAATTGACATAGAGTAAGTTTCCTAGTTGATACAGTGTAGTGTTCCTGAAATATTTTGTCTAACACATTTTCCAATAAATCTCACAATTGTCAAGTATTAATAAGCACGGTGCTGAATGTCACAAGGGAGAGTAGCAGTTTTGCTAGTAGACCAAAGCCTTGGCAGAGAGGAGAGCATAATTTTCTAACACAGAAAGTAAACATAGCTGGGAAATGAGCCCAGAAAAAATCCAGCTTTACTCTCAATATAGACATAATTTAATGTCCTCTAGAAAACCAGTAGACCATTATCCCAGTCATCAGGTGCAATTTATCAGCAGAGGCTGTGTTACTGGTAGAGTGACATAGTTTTAGATAATTTCAAAGTATTAATCTGTTTTGAGACAATATTTCTGGAACAGTACTCATGTAGTCTGGTTACCTGAATGCAGAGGGACTTCTTATGAGGCTATCAAACTAAATTCTATGTGGTAAGGTGTGAACTTCTATGTTTCGAAATGCTTTCCTTAAAAATCCAGTTCAAAGTCAAAACACAGCATAATTAGCTAACATGGTCCCTGAAACAACTGCTGCGTTGTGAAGGTGTTGATTCTGTAGTTGTATCTAGTGTAGAGTCCCCTGGACAGCGAGACCATCAGATGGGTGGCTGCAAATGCCATGGCCCTGCAGAGATTTTTCCAGGTGCTGCTGGTCCTCCTGGTCCTCTGCCGAGTCCTGGCATGGCTGCCACTTTCTCTATCCTACCTCCTGTTGCTATAGGAGGTGGCAGGCCTCCAGCTGTCTCGGTGCTGCTGTTGTGGGCAGCTCTTCTTTTATCTCACTGGAGCCACCTGATGTGTTACTGGGAGTGAGTCTTTTCATCATGTTGGCGGTACAGCTGTTTACAAGAGAGAAGGATAGAAATTTTTTCAGAACGGTGATTAATTTCATTTTGCAGTGCTTGGGGTGAGGTTTCTTTTTTCTTCCCCCACAGCTTCCCGAGTGTGTAAGAATGAGATTTGTACAATAAATTGTAGGAACAAACTGCACAGGAAACTCTGCATGGTGTGCACCATAGCTCCACAAGCAGAACAGCAGGTGTTCCCCTGGGATGCGTAGCCTATGCAAAATCCCCACAGCACTTTTGTCTTACGTGGTGCTGTACAAAGAGGTAGGGGAGAAATGTGCAGGGGAAATAACGCGTGGGAGAAACTGGGATGCCACACGTTGTGCATGCTCAAAAAGTTCTTGCTGGGATCAAGAAGACTAATAGGGAAGTGGATGAAACTGTGACTACATGTACCCAGTATTTCTAAAGCAGCACCTGCCCGCTGGGGGACACAGGCAGTATCCTAGGCTAAAGGCTGAAAGAGGGGCTGCTTAACAGCCCAATCCCCCATCCTAGTGGGCAGGACTCCAGCAAGGCTTAAAAGGGGCAGATCAGCCTTGACGCTGAGCCTGAGGTGTTACTGCTTCTGAAGATGTGAGGTTTTCGTGCTTAAAAAGGTAAGCATAAAAAGTTTACATCTGCAAGCAGCACAAGCTTGCACCTTCCACAGGCAAGCCTTGACCAGTACAGAGAGGGATGTGTATAGTTGTAGCAAAGTGTGTTTCTCAAGTAGTACCCCTATACTGTCAACGACTGGTGATAGTACATAGATTTCACCGACAGTCCCAGTGGCGTGATGGAAATGGATGGAACATGTCAGGATTTACCAAAAGATAATCCAGTTGGCCTGCAATCCGTAAAGCAGTTACAACCCAGTTTACAACACACTCCAAGAACACGATGCACAACTACCCCCTTTCCTTGCGGAGGAAATGTCCCATTGTCTGAAGCAGACAGTCGTTATCCAAAGGTTAAATAGCTTGCTGGGAATCACTGGGTTCTATTCTTAGCAGTTGTATACAACAGTGATTGACTGTCAAAGGTTCCTTAGTTGCTGTCAGCAGAGAAAGTGTCTTGCTGTTGTACAGTGTTTTGCGATTATATTGAATTGTCTACAGTGTCACTCTTTAATTAAGGACTTAGTGTCATTATTACCAAGTGAAATTGTTTTTCTTATCTAATGGGAAATCTGATTAGATTACTGGAGAAATACCTCTGACCTGTCCCGTAAACAGCTAACTATGTTCTTTGCACGCTTCCATATATGGAAGATATGCTTTGGGTATGTCCCAGAGGAATCTGCTTCACACTTTGATACAGTATTGCTCCATTGTTTAAAATACTACATTTAATAAATTATTTTATTTAAATTTTAAATATTTTCTCTGTTAAGACTCTCTTGCCATCTCAGGTTGGCTGTTCCTTTTCCTATGTGCCACAGGAAACACAGTAAAAGAAGGTATAATCCTTCATTGGATGATGCCATGATCAAAGCCATAGCCAAACCACTGGGAAGTCATACAGATTTTGGTAAAAAGTGCTACAGTTGTCAAAAAAATTCCAACGTTACAATCAAGGTGAATGGTTTGAATTTTTCCCCTGTCACAGTGCTGAAAATAGTTCTGATGTATAAAAAGCATGCAGATCTGAGGTGAAAAAGCTGAATGCCTATTATTAATGAATTTGTTTCAAAGTTGTGGTTGCATTCCACAGGCTTTATCCTCCTCCGTTAAAACTAGTAGGGTTTTTTCTTTCTCTTTAAAAAGCACGGGACTTAGCCCCTTGTGACTTTTTTCCCTGTTTTCTAATTACTAAGCTATCTCATGTGTTGAGCAAAGCAGTGCAGTTACACCATTACCCTGCTTAAGTGAGCTGGGGGGATAACTTGAACAGAAACTGCTCAGTAAGAAATTGCTGAATTAATTGCTACTGCTTTCTGCTACAGGCAAAAAAAAGTAATAATCTCAGATACTGTCATTACCATCACTGGTGTCATGGCTGCTGTTCACCATTGCCATTCCAGGAGCATGATTGCTGTAATTTGATTGCTGGAAAGTCACATCACAAGAAGCATGGTGGAGGAGCAGGCTATTTGGCAGTTTTACAGCGTGTTGCTATCTCCTCTCTGACACAGAACAAGACAGCACCAGTAGTGCTATTAGTGTTAACACAGCCATCTCCAATAAAGGAAGCATGCTAAGTGGTTAGCAGACCTGCTGCCCAAAGAACTTCTTATTTAAGGCACACAAGCAAATAAAGCATGAGCCAGGGAAGCATCTGCTTACAGGTGGAGTACTTCCCAGAACAGATGGGTTTTTAGGACCACCTCAAGGAAGGAAAGGAAATTGGCATAAGCTTTTTTTTCACAGTTTCTTTTTAACTGGCATATACAGTATTTTTATGAACAGAGCTAGAGTACAAAGTAGAAACTGGGTAAATTTTATTAATCTCTGATGAACCTGTGAATATGGAAAAAGATGAATAAAATAAGCAAGCAGATGTATGGTGGCAAGTTGCCAGGATCCGGTGAATTCTCCTGTGAATGTGATTAAACTTCAGCAGCAGCTCTGGTTCCCACACTTGCCGGTTTACTTAGCAGTCTCCTAGATAGCTCTCAAATTCTGAAATTTGTGGGAAAAACCAAACTATTTAACTGGCATTAGAACAAACAAAACCGAAACTGTTTGTGCTGCCTGTAGATCTGCTTCCCTAACAATCACTGGGGTGCTTCTAACCGCCAATGGGTCAGAAAAGGTTGTTACTTCCCCTTTTCATCCTCCTAGTCAGATAAGTAGTGAATCTTTTACAGAGTTGTGAGAACAACACATTCAGCTTAGTCATAATGAGAAAATAATTTCTCAGAGGAAAGGGGCAGTGTGAGGGGCTCACAACCAATGCAGAATGTATTGCATCTGGGCTGGATGGCCAGAGGGATCCAAGGAACACTGAAGGTGACCTGGGGCAGTTGCCTGCCTGCTCCCCATGTGCGCTGCAGTGCGGCTGTGCCTGTGGCATGGGTGGTTTAGGAGGAAGGGCCCATGCCCTTCTTTCTTCCGGCATTGTGGCAATTTCAGGAAATAGTCCATCTGCTGCCTGCACACCCTTCTGCTTCGTCACAGCTTGAGATCTTGGAGCAAAGAGCACGGTACATGGCTTAGAAAGGACAATAAGTATTTCTATTACTCTTTTTCTTAGATGTCTCACCTAGAAGATCATTAATGTGAGGCAAACACAATATATCACTACTATCTATTAAAATGCTACAAAGAACAACTCTTTACTTTATAATTTAAAATGCAGCAATTTCCTAATATGTTACTTTTGTGTGTATGCTTACTACCTATGAAAAGAAGGAGCTCCCGGGGAAACAACTTCCTGCTCAATGTAACGTTGCTACTGTATTTAACCCATAGTTTATATCTGGGGAGGGGAGGACACAGAGAAGGCATGGGAGAAAAGGAATTATGTTTTCTGTTTAGCTTGTGGAGAATTATTCATTACCTTTTTCAAATGGACAGTTGCTTATCACATGCGTGAGCTGTTTAAAAAAGCTATGGTGAAGATCTCAGCCATTTTCTCAAAACCCAACATGTTTAAGTAACATTCATGCTGCAACTGAGCTTTACAGAAACAGCAACCAGAGCTGACTGCTTAACCAAAGGGTAAACCTCTGTACATGGAGGTGACCGTAAAGGTTTTCCACATTTCCTACTGAGACCTTATCGCATAGCTTATCACACAGACCAAATAAAAATGGAATTTAATTGACGTCACTTCATGCTAGAATGTTAATGGAGCCAGAAAATATCTGCCTAAGAAACTTGGTGATCTTAATGAATTCTGTGATATCTTATCTGAGGAAGAATTTTATACTTGCTCACATCATAATTTGAATAAACAAAATAAGGAAAAATAAGGAAATATGTTAGGCCATAACATATTTATAACATAAGTTTCAATTAAAATTTTGCTTTGTGAAAGCTGTATGTATACAGTAAGGAAAAAGAATTGTTTTTTCCTAAACAAATCTGTGCATGAAAGCCTTGTCATTGTATTTACCCCATATCAGTTAAGTTCCCCCTTGTTGGTACTATTTTTAACATATTCATGTCCTAAAGTAATCAGCCTTTCCACTGTAAAGTGTTCAAACCACTCTTAAAGTTTACAATTGCCATGAAATTAACGTAAGAGATTTTATTCTGTCATTAACTCTCATTAGCTCAACAGTATTTCTTGTTTGGTTGTTTACTCCTGTGTGCAGCTTGCAATTACAAATCCCTTGTTAATATACTCTACTCTATAGAGTGCAAACCACAGAGGACCTCATAAGACCCAAAAAAAGCTACACATAATGCCATCTGCTTCATGACTTTTCTCAGGGAAAACACTGTGTCTTCATGGCTCAGGCATTTCAGAACTGGAAAGAAGGAAGGAACAGCTACTTTGTTTAAGAAACAAATCCATCCAAATTTGGAGCCTAGCATTATTTAGATCTGCATTGATGTGCTAGTATTTTTCCCTATTTTTCATTTTCACTTTTTATTGTCAGTTGTGGCACTCTACTTTCTTTTTTCAGCTGAAAAGCAAAAGTACCAACAGAGCCTGAGGAAAGTCTGCCTTTCCAGGCTGGGTGGGAAGCACAGTCTCATGAGACAGCTGGGTCCTATTTTGGCCTTGTAACCAAAAACATTTAAATAGGTCGGGAGTAGATTCAAATCTATGGATTGTATTTCACAGAATCAATCACAGACTAGTTGACTCTGGAAGGAATCTCTGGAGGTCATCTTGTCCAACCACCCTGCCCAAGCAGGGCCACCTAGAGAACATGTCTGGATGGCTTTTGCATATTTCCAAGGACGGAGACTCCGTAGAATCCCAGGGCAACCTGTGCCAGTGCTCAGTCACCCTTACAGTGAAAAACTTTTTCCTGATGTTCAGAGGTACCCTTCTGTGTTTCAGTTTGTCATTGCCTCTTGGCCTGTCACTGGGTATCACTGAAAAGAGCTTGGCTCCATCTTCTTTGCACCCTCCTCCCTTCAGGTATTTATATACACAGATGAGAATCCCCCTCAGCTTTCTCTTCTCCAGGCTGAACAGTCCCAGCTCTTTCAGTCTTCAGGCACTTCTCCCAGTTGCTATGATCAGTCAAAAAGATTATTGACTTTCTTTTTATTAAAGACTTTCACCATGGTCTCTGGGGCCTGGGATTCCTGAAGGCCAGCCTTGCTATTAAGGGCTAAGGCAAAGAAGTCATTCAGTACTTCAGCCTTTTCCATGTCCTGCGTATCCAAGTCCCCTGTCTCATTGAGCAAAGGGCCCATATTTTCCCTAGTCTTTTTGTCACCTACGTATTTATAAAAGCTCTTCCTGTTTATTTGTTTCTCTCTGTGTTGTCTTTGTTACTCCCTGTGTTTCCTACCTGACCTGAAACTGTAAGTTTTCCAAACCTTGTGATGATTTCTTAAGGAACGTCTTAGGACGCCTCCTCTTCCTGCTACATCCTGTTACAGATAGGGGTATCTGCAAATGATAACAGTAGGTCCATGTAAGAGCACATTACCGATATTAATGAGAAGTAGCAGCACTGGTAGTGTTTCTGCTGTGTTCTGTGTGCTGCTAGCTGTGCCCATTAAGCAATGAACGACTTTTACATGTAAGTGCTGAGTAATGCCCAGCACACCATAGGTCAATGACATTAAAATCCGTATTTTGAGAAAGAACATTATAATATTATCAGATAATTTAGTTGTTTCATGGTTTTCAAACTTATAGGAGTATAGGAATTATTGCATGAAGAAAGAACCTGGGTTTAATCTGTTTCTTCTGTGTTGAACTGGTATGTAGATGGCCTTGCTGAGGCAGAGGCAGGGCCCTCACGCTCTTGGAGCTCATGGTTCTGTTTCCGGCACATAAGGTTTGCCGGGATACCTGGAGGCAGCAAAAAAAATAGCTGATTTCAAAATTAGCTTCCAGACAACACCTTTGTTAAAATTGGAAAGATATGGAAACGTGTTTTGGGTAGAGACCTTCTTCCTCCTACGGGAGAAAAGATTTCAAAGGCCCCAGTGATTCCCTTTAAATTGAAGAAAAGGCGTCAGTCTGGTAGAAGAGACAAACCTTGGGAATGAGAGTTTTACAAGCAAGCACAAGGACAAACACTCTTAAAGCTTGCACGGCTAACATAAATGAGATCATCTATTTTAGTGTTAAACTAAGCAGTTGAGTGTGTGGCTGCACATCAAAGTAACGTGAGGGAAAAAGGCACAGGAGAAGCCTGATTTTGCCAGCTTTGCTGTATTAATAGGAACTGCCCTTTGTGTGGTGCCCTCACAATTCTGCTGTGCCCAGCGGCTCCCCAGGTGGGGTGTGCAGTCCTGCTGTGCACTGACAGAGGGAAGAGCTGCCTTCCACACGTGCCATCAAACAAATCTTCATCATTTTTAGCTTCTTTCTCAGATAACTAGCGCGGTCCTTGCCGGTCTTTTGCTTCAAGTACCTCTCTTATTACCAGCTTCTTACCATGATCAGTGATTAGACGATGCTTGGTGTATTTTGATTGCTGCAATACTGACTTCTCCTCTCTCACCTCCTGCATTGCTGAAAAGTAGGGAAATAAGACAGCCTGGAGACAAGGAAACTAAATAAATGTCTCTGTGCAGTGTGGTGCTGTTCACGACCCTTCTCTGAGTTCCTGCTTGAGTCCTGGGACGCTGCCCTAGCTGTTTGCTGGATGAGGAGGGAGCAGGGAGTGAGGAGGGTAGCCACGTATCTTTCATTTAAATTCATTCTGTTTCTAAATTATAGGTAAAATTTTCTATGGAAAAATAACTTGTTCTGTCATCACAATTTCCAAGTTTATCCACTTTTTGTCCTCTCACCTTTTTAGTATAGAAATTCTCATGAGTTTTGAGCTAATGTGAGGAGACAACTTTTCTTGCAGTGTTCTCAATACTTCCTCATACTGCTGTTACATTGCAAAAGCAGGAAGTGTCACCTATGTACAAAGGGTGTAAGAATACAAACACAGTTCTCTAAACACTCTTGGGCTTGTGAGAACAATAGCATTTCTTAAGAGTGATTGTGTTGCATATACACAATGCTTTCTCTCTCTGCTAAATACTTAAGACAAGAAAGAGAATGAGCTGTTTATTTGTCAAGTGAGCATGTTTTCCTCTGGCTACAATCTGCAAAAGATAAGCGTTAGTAAAGTAATTTTTTCTGTGTCAGAGCAAACCTCTAGCTGATGCCACTAGAAACACGTTCCTGCCCACACATGTTAGAGAAACAGCAACTCCTTGGCACAGGATGAAGCCCCAGGTCACAGTTTTTGAGCACGGGGTGTCTCTGTAGTCCCGTTGATGTCAGCTCTTGTTTAAGCACCACATTAGCTAGAGGATGTCTAATTCTCCATCAGGACAGGGCTCCATCCTACCTAAATGTGGAAAGAGCACTAATACTTTGCCTTTTTCCTGTGTAGTTTTCAAGTCTGTCAAATTGCCTATATGTGCTGATCACTCCCTTTTTATCATACAAGATTCTTCAGGTTTTTTTCAGTGTCCTTTGGGCCTGCACTGGCAACTTCTTGGCAGTGTGGGTGCATGGTGGTCTCAGTGAAGTGGCCACCCTCCAAGCCAAGAAAGACTCAGGAAGGCTTCTGCTACACAAACCCATTTGGCTGAGGGGATCAGGTTTTCAGCTTGGTTTTAGGCACATCCCTTTAAGGCCCTGTTGTGACCATCCTGGGCTGTCTTTCACAGCTGGTTTTCATTACTTTTCTGACCTTCTAAAAGTGCCTGAGAATTTTTTTTCTCCAAAGACATGTTCTTTTGCTCAAGAAGGAGAGTGTTGTGTTGCCTCATGAAGAGTTCTACTACCCATGAAGAGGATGTACTTACTTTGGAAGACTGTTTCAAATAAGTCTACCAATAATTACTCATATACCTCAAATTATAAAAGATCATCTTGTGTATGGAAAGGTCTGGGCATCATAACTTGCTCCTGACCCTTTCTTAGCCACAAGTTACCCTGTGTTATATAAAGAAAAAGAAAACTATGCAGAAGAACAGTGAGATGATCCACTTAATTCTGTCTTTTCCAAACTAACAGGTGTGTAATGTTACTGTCTTTCATTTTACTGTTAAATGTATTGCAGTGTCTTTCGTCTGACAATCATTATATTGAATTCAGCCAGTTTTGCTAAAAGCTGAAAGTTATTTTCATGGCACAGGTGTTTCAAATCTTTCAAGCCAAGTTCCATGGGTCTCTATTCCATCACATGGGTGATGGAATAAATCCCTTACAAGTATGGGTCTATTGAGTTCACCAGTGAGATCCCTGGAAATGCAGCGGGACTTGTCAGAGTGCAGGCTGAGCTATGCTGGGAGGCCATGGGAGCATAAGGTGGTTATAAAAAACACAAACAGGTTTTTCTTTACTTATCATTCAAAAATTAAAGCCTGCTATGGACACCAGTTTTTAATCTGTTTGATGACTGTGGGAAATGTATGTGCATTGTTTGTGAGCTCTTGAGCTTAAGCTATCCTGCGCTGAGTAGCACAAACCTGACTGTTTCATCATCCTGATGAGTTTTTCAGTGTAAGTGAAGTCCTAAGAAGGACACTGCTCACCTGAGAAAGCTCCCCAGCCATTTACTGATGGATTTGTTGCTCAAAAAAAATTTTGTCATTTTTTTAAATGCACTGGACTTCATTACTTGAAACAAAACCTTGAGATGTTTATCTTTTCAGATTAGATTGTGTAACTCTCTAGGCCCTAATTGGGAAAGTAATCAGATTTCTAGGAAATGCTGAAGAAGCACATTCCTTCTCTTTCCCTGAAAAGGCGAATTCCTTTTCTTTTCTGCTTTACTACAAACCAACCAATGTAATGGGAAGATTTTTGCTATTCTCAGTGCACTTCTGACCAGGGCTATTGCCTTGATAATAGAAATGGTTTTCTGATCTTAAGCCTGAAAAAACAAAGAGTTTCTGTGTATTTATGGTTTTAACTTGCTATCTAGTAGTAACAAACTCTTCCTCTTTCTTCCCCAGACCCTTCCTTGCTGACAGTGATGACTTAGATCTTTTAGAAGTTTGGAAACACAGGCTTTTTCAATAGAGTGGTAAACCAAGATATCACTTGACTTTCGAAAATTTGAGTGCATTAGGAAGAGTATGGATTCAAAATAATGTTCAGGGTAGCATTTAAAGGAATTAAAACTTTACTTGGAATATAAATATGTGTCTTTTTTTAAACAGTATAAAAGCATCGGTGTGGGCATGATGTCTAAGGACAGCGACAAAAATAAGGGACAGAGGTGACACCTTTTATTAGACCAGAGCAAAATCTAAACTGAGAACATTACCCAGGGTTTAAACAGATACCTATGAACTGATCATTTTTTAAAGAAAATGCACCTGGTATGTGTGAAGTAGAGGGACCATTAATTTGAAGTAAAGCAAAAATGAAAAGGAATTTGCCTTTTCAGAGAAAGAGAAGGCATGTTTCCTAGCTTGTTTAAATTACTAGTGTAGGTGAAGGCAGATCTTGAAGTTATTTGTTTTCAGTTGATTTGTGGTTGGAAAGAAGTTCCACCTCTGCCTAGTTATCTAACTCTTTCCTTGAGTTGTGCTTCTCTTGAACAAGTACCTCATTATACCAATCTTAAAAGGAGCACTGAGCAAAGTGAAGGTGTAGCACCTTGTGTCACAGAGCTGGCTAATGAAAATAAATTGACAGGTGTGCAGCTGGAGTCTTCACAGGCTTTTATGGCAGGACCGAACACCTCAGACAACTGGGCTACAAGATACTGTGGAGCTCTGGGAAGCAGCAAGAGAAAGGGACAGAGGGTGGAGGAAAACCTTTAACTTGGAGCTCAGTAATGAAGGAGTTGTTTTGCAAAACTGCTTGTTTGCCTGTGTAATCATTGTGAGACGCAGCACTTAATGGGGACAGAGGCTCAGCAAGTACAGTCATCCCACCTGGCCTGGAGCTGGGGGCTGCACTGTGAACTTCTGGGAAACAGAAGCACTAAACACTTGTGTCCAGTGTGATGGTTCTACAGACTCTTTTCCCTGTGTACATCTAGATTGGATCACTTCCTTTGTATACCAGGGTGCAGAGTGATTTTTATGGTCTCTGTTTCTCTCTGAGCACAAGGAGAGAGAGAGAAACTTACACTTTACATAGCAGTGAGCACACGCGATACATGCTCCAGCCTGAGTAATGCATGGGACTATGCTAAAGCTAAATCTTACTTTCTCTGTCCTCCGTGACACTCTGCGGCAGACAGGACAGATTTTCCTCTTTCAGAGCAAATCTGTTTTATTTACAACAACATGCCCTTTCCATGTTTCACAGGTACAACAAACTTTGCAAGAGTTTGCAAAGTGTAAGAAGAGGGACACGAGAAAAGGCAGAAACAAGAGATTTAATTCTTGCTTGCTGTGCTCATTAGCAGCAGGCAGGAGCTTCAAAAGATAGTTTACAATAGTCTTAAAGTGGTTTTAAGCTACCAGATTGATGGAAGCGCTACTCATTGAGTGCATATTTGTCCTGCACAGTACCCATGACTTATTTGTGCAGACACTGTACCAACAGAAAAGCCCTAGGTTGAGCTTCTGGCCTTCTAAGAACAATGTGCCAGAATTTAATCTCCTGCAGAGCTTGCCTAGAGAGAGGCATGACTTTTGGCACAACATTAATATCTCGATGTGAGCATGCTGCTGTAGCAGATGGGTTTCCATTTGGATGTGTATCGCTGCAGTCTGCATGAGATGGCCTGTTCTACAGCAAAGGAAGGTGCAGAACAGGGAAACTGCATAAGAGTAAGATGATCCATGAAGAAAAACGTGGCAAATACACGCTGAGCGCTTTTACAGGAAACACACATGAAGAAACTTCCCTCAAATCATTAGTCTTGGATGAAACTACCACATGCCAAGCAGAAATATTGCTGTCTGTGCTTTCTGAAGGAAGGAGCAGCATGCTGAGAAGGCCTTTGCCTTCCCCTGGTGATCACAGAAAGATACGTCCTCAGCACATGCACTGAAGGGAAAAGATTTATCACTCACAATCCAGTGTGGAGACAGAAGGCCAGATGTAGATGACCTCAGGGACTGCTTACTTGATAGAAACAGAGGGGATTATCCTTGGAACATCGATGATCTCTACTGTAATGAGAGCTGGCACCATACATATTAACTGTGCTGTAGCAAGCCAGAGACATATTTTGGCAGAACACACCACCAAGTGCTGGAGTGTAGGCACTGCATGTAGGTTTTGCTAAGGGAGAAGCTGTTATGAAACATACTAACTATCCCATGCAAGTTTTTGGCCATGCTGTAATGTATTTTTTTCTGCCAAGCCAAAATAAACTGGTCTTTGGCATTTTTAAAATATGGATTAACTTGAAAACCCTTCAAACACAGTTTTAAGGTTTTCTAAAATAGAATTGGAAAAAATGGAAGAAAACCGAAATGAGGCTTCAGGGAATTAAGTACTCAAAATGAATTCTAACTTTTTAGGTGACCGTCTTTCAAACTAAAGATGCTCCTGCTGATGATAATGCACAACATAGTACTTACGTATCTCTACAGCTTCCAGTTGAGAAATCAGCTTGTTTCACTCAGGGTCCTCTAAAGCATACTATACTTACGCGTGAGACTTGTGCAAATACAGGAGCTAGTATAACTGAGAAGATCACCTACTTCTTTATTTTATGCTTAGGAAAAAAATTATTGTAACCAACCGTGTGTAATCAGAGTTTTTCATGGCAACATGAACTTTAAAGGAATGAGGAATTTAAATATCTTTAAATAGTTACAAGTCTAAGTATTAAAAAAAGCCCAGGATTTTCTTGGCACCCTGACTCACCTGCTCCCACGGGCTGTGTGATGAGACCCATTGTTCCAGTGTAACCTGAGGGGGAAACAGGAGAGGACACCCCGTGATCACCTGGCAGGCCAAGGGGTTTGCAGTCCTGGAGCAGAAATCTTAGCATTGCTGGAAGGTGCCTTCTAAAGGGCTTGTAGGTTTCTGTCTGACTTGAAAAGCCTGAAAGCAGTTGAAGGGAGGGAAACTTTGCTGAAGCGTCTCTTGTAAGCTGCCAAGTGGGAGAAGCTAGTTGTAAGTCTGCTGCATACAAGAGGTCTGTGCTGGTTGTCAGGGTTACATCCACTCTTGATGCAAGAGTAGAAAGTGTCTACTGGATGTAAAATGTGTTTAAAATTCTAATAGCATTATCATTTTTAACTCTTTGAAATCAAATAAATAATATTTATCTGCAGGGTAAATCACAGCCCAAACTTCACGGAATCACAGAATTGTCAGAGTTGGAAGGGACCACTAGAGATCATCTAGTCCAACTCCTCTGCTAAGCAGGATTGCCTAGAGCTAGAGCACATTACTCAGGACTGCATCCAGGCAGGTCTTGAAGATCTCCAGAGAAGGGGACTCCACAACCTCCCTGG
>JAOXNO010000020.1:41753958-41781205 GCA_028565335.1 Limnodromus scolopaceus | reverse complement strand
TAAATCCTCAAGCACCTATGTTCTTCAGGTTTCTGTTTAACACTTGAGCACTATAATTTCCAAGAATTCAGATGTTCTACTGGTTTTCAATCTGGAACCAAAATGATACTAAAAATATTACCAAATTGCCTTCAAAATTATTTTGTAATTAATATGGCCTATAAAGGGCTATAACATTTCCCCCTAATTTTCTTGTAATTTACTGAAGGGAGAAGAAAGATGTAAAGGAAATAACAGACTGAAGGCCCTACTTGCTAGTGTGATGGTTGGAGAACTTGCATTATCTGTTCCTTCAGGGGAGTTATTTGAATAGATTTGTGGCCTATTTAGTTTTCTAAGGGGACTAGAACTTTGTAAACGTTACTGACAATGTCAATTAATATATAATTGGTTGCATAACTTAAGGTACTGGCTTTATATAATGTTCTTCTATAAAGAGTGAGAATTTTATTTTGTTTTCTTTTTTGTGGCTCAGAGTAGCAAAGTATTTTGTATCTTTTTTAAGATTGTTCTGAGGTTAAGATTAGCTTGCTTCTCCATAGTGCTAAGATTTGTCAGTGAAAGAGAGTACAGTAAAATTTATATTTGGCTTTTTTTTTTAACTAATGATGAGATACTTCAGTGACAATACTAGGCTTTTGCATCAGGAAAAAAATAGCTGGGAAATGAAGATGATGGTAGGTGACAAGAAGGAGGAGAAAATACAGAAAAATAGCTGGATGAGGATTTTAGACGTGACATGCACTGAGCAAGGATGGGGTAACACAAGAAGTAAAATGGAGCAAGAACTTTTTAGCCTAATGCTTACTAGGTAAGTGTAGCACCTGAACTCTCCCTGAAAAAGAGAATGTGCTTATCTAGATGCTAAATAGACAATATAAATTAGGAAGAATAAAAGAGTACTTATTTTCCTTTTTACTATTCAGTTAAATTGGTAATGCAAACCTGCAAAGTCATGCAAAGAGATAATTAGTGCATCACTTTTGTTTGTTAAGTTCTGAGACCTTTACTCCAGAGTAAACCTGAATCTGAAAAGGGATGGTGGGGCAAAAAAGTCGTAGTTACTGACTAGTTTGTAACATATCTCTTCCAATGGAAAGAATACATTTTATCATGTCAACAACTAATAAAATCACAAGAGAGACGTTAAAATCAGCCAACGTGTGTCAGGCAACTTCTTAGGTATTTCTGACCAGTAGGAAACAACCAATGAAGTAGGAACATATGGTACCTACCTTCAAAGGAGAATAGAATTTACATGTGTGTACCTCTCCTATTAATTTTGCATTTTAACATCTATAAATGTATCTAGTTCATTGCAAGTAGGTCTGTGTACAGTCAGAATCTTTAGTCATCTATTGTTTGATATCATAGTTTATTATTGTTGTATATATGTACTAATTAGGAAAAAAAATAAAAGAGTGGAAAAATTTCCTGAAGTCTTTCTGTTGAAAAGTGCTTTTGAGCCCTCATTCACAATATCTGTCTGTTCCTCATCCGGATGCATGTCTGGTTTCTCCTTAAAGTTCAGTCTTGAAATCACAGTACACATAAGAGGTTGAGGACAATGAAATATCGATAGTCGGTTCTGGTCTAATCTGAAAGATGTTCTTCTGCCCCCTTTCTGTCCCCACCTCAACAGGGACTCAAATGAACATAGATGACCTTGGTAAAACAGTGACTTATTAAGGATAATCAGAATTTTTCTGTAGGTAACAAAGTGGGAAATTTGATTGCTAAGAAAACATTTTTTAATGCAGAAATATATATTTCTCTTGAAACACACGTTATTTTTCATGAGAAAACCAAGTGCCTCAAAATACCCATTTGAAAGGCTTGACCTCTGTGTTAACTTACGCAATTAAGTTTGTAATTTTTTCATTCCTATCTTAGGTTTGAAATTTCAGTCTGAGTCCTCAGCAAGAAAGAAGTCCTGCAGTTATACAAGACCCGGAGGCAATTACGAGGTATACTGTGAAAATGTAGTCTGACCAGGGAATAGCCTGCAGAAGGAGTCTTGGGCCTCAAGGCACTTGAAGTGTAACTCCTACACTCTACTTTCCTCTGCCTCCTTTCTAACGAAACGTCAGGGCAGGGTTACGGAAGAGAAAATTTTTCTCTTTTTACATACACCCTGTAGAAAAAAGAGGTAAAGAACACTGGTGGCCTACACTTCCCTTTGAAATCAAATTACTGGATTACATGAGAGCTAAGTGGGTGGTAAATCTTTGTAAAATACATGATTCCTATGAGATCTTTTTGAAGGATCTTTACTACTCAAAGGGTAATGAGAGAGAGTTCCCTGGGAGAAGGATAAAGAAAATATGAGTAATTGGTGAAGACTGAAGGACTTCGCAAATTCCCTGGATGAATGAGAGTAGCAAAGAAAGGTGCAGGGGGAAGGAAGGGCCTTGAGATGGGAAAAAAAGCTTGAGAAGTGAGACGGTGAGGTAAACTTGTCAAAGATAATAAGACTGTGAGACTAATTAAAAGAAAATTTGCTAGGGAACAGTTGAATGGAAGACATGCTATAACAGCTTTGTTTTTGAAAGATATTTCTTTTGGAACACCTTTCTCACTGTGGTGAGTGGAGGAGAAGACAGGAGAAAGGAGGAGAATTGGCTTTGTTACAGCTAAGGATTTGTGGAATTGAATGACTGTGGATTTGAATTCCTCTAGCTTTTTTTCAGGACAAATTGTAACAGGCTTAGAAACTAGAAGTCCATAAAATAATCCAGAAAAGCAGTATTTCCTTTGTGTGCTGTGTTCTCTGTACATTTATTACTGGCTTCCTTGGTTGTACTCTGTTTTCTGTCAAATTTTGTTAGAATTGTGAGTGACTCATGAATGATTTCCTCTTGTGCCAATTAATTGTTAAACTTTATTTTTCATGGTCTCCCTGTGGGCTCTTAGCAGGGAGTTTTAATTGTAAAAGTTGTAAAAGTGGTATGGCTTTGCAGGTCACTAAGTTCAGGTCTATTCTGTTTTCTATTCGCCAGTATTTTGAAACTTCCACTTTAAAAAAAAAAACATAAGAAGCTTGAGTGCGATTCTCTTCCCTCATATCATATCCTTCTAACTTCAGTCATCAGTTATTCACTGCTCTCTGAAGAAGACTGGTTCACCTTCAAGGCAATTATCTGTCATTTTGTAGGATGCGCGCCTTGTCACTTTACCCCTGCAACATAAAAATCACGTGTGCTGCTGCATGCATGCTGCTGCCTCTTAAGAACAGGCTTATTACTTGGGCAGTTATTTGAACCTCTCCCAAAAAGCACTGCTTTTTTTTTTTTTTTTTTTTTTTTTTTTTTTGGGTGGAGGGAATTTACCAGTACTGCTTCTCTCCTATCAACTGGTGTCTCAGCTCTGCCCGTACAGCTTTAACCCTACAAGGAAGCCCCTTTCCTTATAGGGCTAAGTCCCCTTTTGACATCCAGAAAGAAAGTTTCCTTCCTGCAGAGCAGGAGTAATCAGAAGTGAAAGAATATGCAGCTGATAGCTCAAAATGTGGTTGAATTGCTGTGCCCAAACGTAGAAAAAATTCCACTAAGGCACTGAGCCATAAAAATTAGGTATTTTCACACAATTCATTTGTAGACACTAAATCTAACCAATTGAGTTACAGTTCTAGAGCAGATTCTTACTGGAGATCTAAAGGAACATTGAGAATCAATGAAACTTGCCAAATAACAGTGTTTTCAAGACAGTTTTGTGCAAAGAATTTATTCTTTCACAACAAAGGGCCCGGAAGAGCATCCTTTTCTTTAGTATGATGAATTATATTTCTGTAATAATAATAATAGAAAAATCACGTTGCTGTGTTCCTTTAAGTTACTTTACCAAGTAAGTGCTAATTATTTCCTTTGCCATTGTCTGAATATCCCAAGCCTTTCACAATAGAAATGGAAAAGCCGCTTGAGTAAATGTTCTGTGTTTAAATCACTGAGAAGGTAGCTAAAAAGAAAAAAGGTGTCCTTTTTTTCTTGTGGGCGTGCTTATAGACCATACTTCTCTTTGCAGTAAACCCAGAATTTTGTGTGTACAATGAAAGGTTACTTGACAAACACCACAGTAAAGATTAATCAGAGGTTGCTATATGAAATATTTTACTTGTGTTTCATACAAACTGTGAATACAATATAGTTACATGGAGCAAAGTCACAATCAGAAATCGTAAAACATCATGTCATAGATGCACAATTTCACTGGGAAGTATGCTGTAAGATTATAAGGAGGAATGTGTTGGGTTCGAGGAACACAGATGCAACAGATGATAGCAATGAAAAAAATCCAGGTAAAGTCAGCAAACTTGCCTATTCTATTATGAACTGCTGAGTAACTACAATCACAAAGTAGTAAAGTGCTGGCACCATATCCCCATGGCGTTTATCAGGTAGATAAATACGCCTGTATTGCTTGTATCTGCACATTTCTAGTAGTGATTGGCAAGGTTCTCAATAACTGTGTGTGCATGGTTTGAGGCAGAGTTTGTATTAGTTACAATGCACACAAATACATATTGGGAAAGGATTTACCCTCCACACAAATGTGCAGAAACATAATCTCTTAGCCAGCCTACGTCTGGAGTGCTACTTAAAAGCCTAGCAAGGATTTATGTAAAGCTTTAGGAAAAAATGTTTTTAGAAACCATTCTGCTCTCACAACAGCTGTTACCTAAAATCTTGAGCTCAGCATGCTAAGAAGTAACTCAACATACTTAACTAAATTACTGTAATTTTATAAGAAAAGCAACAAAGCAGGAAATCAATAAATTATTAAAGAGTTATCTAAATGAATAACTTTCATCATCGTATTCAAGCTCGTCTTCCTCATCATCTTCCAAAAGTCCGTATCTAAATTTGCGATAGACTGTGCCATCCTGGCCCATATATACAATGTCATCTTCTTCATCATCATCTTCAATATCTCGATCTCTGTACTCAATCACTTGATCTTCCTGGTAACTGGGACTGTCATAGTAGTTGCTCAGGTAGGAAGGAAGTGTTTTGGAGTGATTTGTCAGCTTCTCATACCCACCTTTACTGACAGCCTGGGTTTTGGCTCGTGATTTTCTCCAGATGAATACAATAGCTCCAATCACAAGGAGAAGCAAAATGCAGGTAATAATAAAGAAGGTAGTTTTGCTTTTGCTCTTGGGTGGTAGAGTGGTCCGTAATACACAGTCATCTACAACAGCAGTTAAAAAAACAAAGAACTAAATGAGCTTGTGTGCATGAGTATGGTGGAGAGCTCTTTGTCTCAAAAAAAACCCGCCACAATGTTTAGGCCTGCCTACATTTTTACACACACTCGGCTAAGCACAGTACTCTTTCTGCACTGCAAGCGTGTGCTTGTAGCTGTGATGGTATAAGGATGCAAGCAAGGTTGCTGGGATAGTTGTGCTTCTTTATTAGATTAGCAATAATCGGAAAGAAGTAGCAAAGCCAACAGGCACACAAAGATGTTTTAACATGATGAGTTTGAAATGCAGTGATTCAGCTGGCTCTCCATTGAAACAAACTCTTCCCGGCCATCTGGTTTATGAGATGCCTGCCCATTTAACCCAATAGCTGAGAGTGAAAGAAGGTGCCATCTCCCGCCTAAGTCGTGATTGCTGTCATTTGTCTAAAGCCCTTCCTGTTCTGGTGATGGAACCGCAGAAACCCACCGTGTGCCTGCAGCTCAGCAGCGCGTTTTCACTCCATCCCCTGTTTGATTTTTTAAATGTCAGCCTAGGCAGTCATAAAGCCCTTCAGGGGCTGAGCACGGTCCTACCTTGTGTTTCGCTGCAGTCACAGCACTCTGGGGTGGCTGCTGGGTCAGAGTCGCTGCAGCAGGGCAGGCAGCGGCTTTCCTCCAGGTAGAGCTGCATGCTGGCTGGACAGATCGTGCAGTTGAGAGGACCAGGTCCCTTGCACTCGGTGCATGAGCTGTCGCATGGCTCACATGTGGGTTTGTCCTCCTGCAGACACAGAACACAAGCAAGGCACTTTTCATTTGGGATTCTTAGGACCTGACCTGGCAGTTCCGTCCTGTCTGGACCCACTCTCTGGGTGATCATCTCTGTGGCACCACAGGTGTGAATGGCAAAATACCATAGGGAGTAGGAAAACTAAAATTTGGTTTGCGTTTCCTGAGTTCTCAGTGGTCTGCTTGTAGGGAGAGGGGGGAAAGTGTTGTAGGAGCATAGAGATCTTACCTAGCTAGACAGCAAGCTAAAATTCATTCAGACTGTAAGCTCATTGGCCAGAAAGTGTGTTACCGTTTTGCTAGTCCCACGCTAGCAGATGTATGGTTTTTTGGCAGTAATGATGGTAAAGTGGCCTTCAAGAAGTGTATTCACGAGAGTAGTAAAAGTAAGTGACGTGGGAGGAGCAATATGAAATATTCTGGAAAAAAGAAAAGGCAGCTGAGAGAATGAATTTCCTTTCTAGCTTGGGAAGATGCAGAAATAAGGAATAAATCTGCCTGGAAATTTTCTAGCAAACCAGATTTTTATTAGATTGTGTTAGTTCTGTTTTAAAGAAACAACTTAGTTCTCAAATTCCAGATGGGCTCCTGGGAGCCTCTGTGTACAAAGACTACTGGAGATCACTGTTGTCACAGCTACCTTGCAGAATGATAATGTTCTGAGATCAGGTAATTCAGGGCTTCCAGTGTTCCCAGTTCCTGGTCTATTGGGAAAAATTGTTATTTTTCTGCCATGGGACCAGAACCCCATATCCACTGTGAGGATGCAGAAACTCCAATAACTTGCTGTCAGACCTGCAAGGCTGCTTGTCCTGAATTGAAGAACTGGGGCAAGATGGAAGGGTCATAGCAGGAGGCCCAGTTTCATAGAGTCAAAGCTCTTGCAAAGAACTGCAGACCTCTGTGGTCCCCAGCTCTTAGGCTGTTTTCTCAGGCTCACAGTTATGGAGCAGCACTTCTAAGGGCATATTCCAGGCCAGAGCTCCAGGGTATACAGCATCTCAGGCCAGCTGGCTTGCCTTGCTGCCATATTCTTGAATAAACATCTTTGAAAAGCAGTTGGTGTGTAAATCTGGAAGCTGGAGTGCCCAGTCTGTGGTACAAACCTAAACCTAACTGTGGTTCTACTCTACTAAATATACAGCTCTGTTAACTTCAGTCTGTCTCTCGGCTAGAGATTTCTACCATTAGAGCTGTCAATCAGGAAATGCGATGTGATTTCTTACAAAAAAACCACCAGAAGTCTGTGGGGAAATTTCAGTTATACTGGAAGAAAAAAAATGCTGTATTGCTAATATATCTGATTTTGTTCACATGGCTTTGGTGTCGTTGTTGGCAACTCCAGAAAGAGGCAATGCTTCTTCTGCCAAGAGAAGGAAAAAGGAAGTGTATTTAAAGATAAGCAGCCTTGAAAACTCAGAGAAGAGCATTCTGTGTTGTTTGTATTGTGTTCAGAGTTAAAGTTCAGTGTACAAATCACCGGATAAAATGTCTACGAATAGGTACCTCTTGTCCTGGTGGCTCCTGGACTTTGTATTCACCTACAAAACAGTCCGAATCGCACATTCCATGCAATAAACTGTAACTCCATACACAAGACGTGCAGCTGGATGCTTCCTTCCCTAGAAAGGCAAATAAACCAACAATTTTACAACAGGAAAATTGTCATCTAACTTCCTTTAAAAATTATACTGATCACTGCCACCAAAGAAAAGGTTATTTGTAAACAGCAAGAATCAGCGATGACAAGTCCAGCATGAGGAGGTTGGTGTTAGAAGGATCTTGTTCCTAGGCTTGAGGTTTTATGAGCCCACAAAATGTATTTCTTATGTGTTTTGATATTAATGAAAAGCTGATATGGGAATCGGTTGTACAGGGAAGCTGTAGCACACTCAGGAAATGAATTATGTCAGTTCATTGAAGTAAAATTGTGGGAAGCCTTGGACAAATGCTCTCCTTCACAAAATCAATACTTATTAGGCCTGCTAGCTAACCTGCTTCAAATCACAATGAATTAAGGTATGTTTATGTTTGAATAGCAAGATAAATTCTTCAGTCGCATGGGAAAAAAAATTCTTCACGAGGTGCAAACAGAGCATCATATGCACTTTGTCTATTGGAGAATCTTTGAGGACAGATGCTGCGCCCAGTGTTTCTGTGAACATTGAAGGGTTTGTCCTTTATGTTAAGATGCACCTGTCCATTTCCCTGTAACTAGGCATTTTCTGCCACGGTCTGAAAGAAAGAAAATGGAAATGCAAGTTGTTCACATTAGCAGCAGTTAATCAGGTGAAGTTAGCCACCTTCTGTAACCCAGTAAATTTACTTTGTGATTTCTCTAGCCAGTGCAGGGTTTGCCTTCCTGCGCTTAAGCATGAGACACCACAACACTGCTTTGCTCATACATCAGAAATGCACATCTATTTCAGAACACCTGCAGGCTTGCTGTTTAGAAGGACTGGCTTGTGTTTCATCTTAGTGTCTCTGTAATTATGGTAGAAAATATGTCCTTGTAGCATTTATCCCAGATAAAGCAAAAATCAATGGAAGTAATCTGTAAATTAAAATTACTATCTTTTTGCCATAAATCCAAGCCAAAATAGTTCTGTTACTTGTTATAATGTTGTCATACAATTACATTATAATAGTTTTTGAAGGTGGCTTGACTCTAGGAGTTGTTTCCACAATTTTAAATATTGTTATGCTGCAATTAGCCATCTGTGCTATCCAGTATATCCACTATCCAAAACAAATTTTGTATATTAGAATATGGTGTCTTCTAAGCTGCAGAATGACACCTGTTCGCTATCATATGATGCTCATCTGATAGAATAGGACACCAAATGTTTCCAAGGGGATTAATGCTGCTTGCTTCAGAATTGGATGAATTCAGAAAAAGAAGAAACAGAATACATAAGTGTGTTACAGACCAAAACAGATGGTCACCCAAAGTTAACTTTGAAAAATACTCAACTGTATTAAAAGCAGCAGATGTCACTGCTTTTTGTTTTGTTTTACTTTTCACCCTAAATATATGCTTTATGGATTTATTGTTGTCTTAAGTGTTGTTAGCTGTTGATTTTCTATTCTTCCCTTTGCAGACTGTAAAGATGTGTGGTTGG
Source organism: Limnodromus scolopaceus (assembly GCA_028565335.1). NCBI lineage: Eukaryota > Metazoa > Chordata > Aves > Charadriiformes > Scolopacidae > Limnodromus > Limnodromus scolopaceus. The sequence goes on along the minus strand of JAOXNO010000020.1, from coordinate 41,772,113 downwards.
ATTTAGGTCCTTGGCTTCCACAGAGTAACACATAGTAGGACAACTCAAAGAGTGAGAAACCGTTCAGTCATTTTTCAGTGTTTGTGTGAGAAACGAGGTCCAGCCCCAACCAACTGTCCTGGTCTGAGCAACACAGGACCAATTTTTCTTCAAATGCCTGGGAAAACTGCTTTTTAAGAAGACTCTGGTGTCTGAATTTTTATGCTTTACAGCAGCACTCTACGTGGTATGTCTCTTTGAGAAGTGTTTCCAAATCTTGGAGCAGAGAGAAAAAAAAAAATAAAAAAAAAAAACCCAAAAACAAAACCAAAGAGTTGGTAGGTATTTTGATAACTCCTTTTTTTTGGTGAAAGCAGAGTGTATGCTTTTACCTTCACAAGTTCGGCAGGAAGGGTGGCACCTTTCACAGACATTGTTGTCCTTGCTTTCGAAGTAATACTCAGGACAAGAATTAACGCATTGGTTCTTGGAGCGCAGCAGGTAGAAATGCGTATCACAGAATAGGCAGTCTGTGGGTTGAGGCCCCATGCACTCCTTACAGCCCTTGTGGCATCTCTCACATGAGCCAGTGGAGTTTTGTGCAAAATACCTAAAACAGATCAGATAGTCATGGCTTTGCATAAAGCCCAACAGCGAGAGGAAACCCAAAACATCCTTCACCCTTAGCTTTTACTGTGATTACATAAATGTATAAAAGAGATAGTGGTGCAATCACAGTAAGCATTTGCCATCTCAGTGAAAATAGAATTAATTTCCATTAATTCCCCTTGGCCATTGGAATTCAGCTATAAAGTAAGACTTTGTAAATTAAGGATGTATAAAGCAAAGCTTTCTAAGATGTAGGGCGAATTCAGACGCAAAGTAAGTATATAAATAAGCAGGGCTCAGAAAAACTCGGCTCTGTTTTGACTCTGCAAGAGATAACCTGGAGATGTTGAGTAAGCACTGAATTCCTCATTGCTCCTGATCACCTTCTGTCAAATGAAAATTCAGAAATTTTGTATTTCCTTTCAATGTACAAATAGGCTTAGCCAAAGGATAACAGCAGAGGAACAGTGTTCAACTAAGTTACGTTGTCAGGGAAAAAGAATTGTTGCACTGTGGATTTGTTGAGATGTGGTCATTACAGACTTGCAATTTAATTGGATGATAATTCAATTTAACAGTCAGTGTGATTGTACGGTACTGCAAAATGAAATGGACCTGAACCAGAAATCATAGGTCCACTTCCCAAATTGGAGTATCTGGGACATATTTACAAGAACACACTGAATTCACATTTTGAAATTAAATGGACTCATGTTAATGAAGTTGCTGTCTAGAATACTGAGTCCACAGTTGAAAGGTGTTTTAATGGTCGGTTTTATTATGATCCATTAGAAACATTCACTCAATGCAGAACAAAAGTAACCTCGTGCAAACTTCAGGTTAGATGGAGGCTGCAAGTGTGCTTGAAGGAAGTTACACTGCTTCTTGTGCTCAAGCTGACCAGCAGATAACGTAGTACATTTATTCTGCTGTATAAACATAACCGAAGAACATTCCTGGAGTTTAAGAATGTTGGATCTCAATCTGGGCACCAACTTTACGTTTTCTACTGTGAGGGGAGGTTTCCCACTACCTCTGTACTGGGGCAACATACTGGGACAACTGAGACACCTGAAAATAGAATTCAGTTCTATTTCACTCCGAAGTAGAATAGGGCAAAGTGATGTAATTGCTCAAAGCTCTGTCAGTGATGTAGCTCTTAGCTAAAGATCTTGGACCTTACCCCGCTGGACACTGGTTTACACATGCTTTTCCTTGTCTGTACCAGCCCGGCTTGCAGGAAAGGCACTGTGAGCTGTGTTTTCCAGTGCAAGTGGCACAGGCGCTGTGGCACCGGGAACATTGTCCCTCGTCGCTGTCAACATAGTACCCATCTGGGCATGTGTCAACACAGGTTGTATCTGCACAAGCAACAAGGCAAAATAACATCAAATTCAGTATTTGCTGCTATAAAACGTCTCAAACCACTGTGTTAGAACAAACTCTCTAACAGGAGATGCTCTTAAAGCATGTACCAGAACAAGAAAAGAGAATGTTGGAATATAGTAATTATTTTTCATTTTTCTAAGTCTTGTCAGTTCATTAGTCCTCATTTCTGCATTTTACGTACATTAGCAGGCTCTTCAGAACAGTTAATGTTTTATCTTTGGAAAATATAAATGCGTAATACATAATAATGAACAGCAGCTGTCATTTCTTTCAGAATATACAAAAGATGAAACAGTAATTAGGAAACTTTCTGTCTGCATTGCCATTTTCCTTAGGTTTTACTCCAAACATCAGCCTCATTTTATTCTGTATATATGATGAATCTGATGGTTAATTTGAGATTTAATGACATTTGTTCATTGATCTTTACCCCTGTCTGTGGCTGCTGCTTTATGTTATGGGAATAAATGCCCGTTATGTGGCCAAATGTACAAGGTACATCTCACTTCTTCACTGAGAATTCAGGGGGTCATTAGAATAGGAATATTGACTGAGAAGTTAGGACTGATGCAACTAACTGCAAGTGCATCCAGCTAAGAGAGCAGTGATCATTAGTAGCTTGTACTCATTATCCAGCTTGTCTTTACAGTTTTGCTGCTTGAGTTGCAACTGGGCAAAGGAAGATACTTCCCCTTAGTTCTATTTTTCTTACAATTCTTTCTCCACTCCAAGATGTTTATTTACATACTTTGATCAACTTTACCAATTGCAATGGTGCAAAGCAGCTGAGTGTGATGATAAAAAAGACGAGCCTGATGCAAGACCTCAGAAATTTAAGAATGCAAAATCTGCATCAGAATTAGACTCAAAAAGCTCAGGTTCAGTTTTAATTCCAACTCTCTTTAGATTTTTCCTGCATGAAAGATAATTTTAATAATTTTTTCTACCAATGATTTTCTAAAATTTTTATTTTCTCTTTAAAGAATATGCATAGAAATAAAGTTTAAGTCCTGGAGTTTTACATTTTTTACTAATTTGTTTCTGAGACAATGCATTCTTTTGCTCCAAAGTCAGAAAAGTAGTTTTGTACCTCAGCCATCCCCTAGATAGTGACATAGTGATCCATGAACAACTTTATAACAGCTCTGCTTAAGTATTTCTTTGCTGATCAGATCTCTGCAGCGATTAAACATGCCAACATGAAAATGTGAGCTCTTTGTGCTCCATTAAAAAAAAAAAGAGACAAAAAAAAAAAAACAAAACCAAAGCTAAGGATATCCCTCTTGTCTTTTTCAGTTTTGTTGTAGGAAACAACAGGAAAAGTACGTACCAAGTAAATGAAACATACAAGTTTTGTTTAGCTGTGGAGTTTGTTGCTACTGAGAAGTCCTGCTTTAGCCCCAGTGAGGGGCAAGCGCAGTCTCACAAAGAGTTTCCAGGTAACCCTGCAGAAGTAATTCTCTCTGCACAAGTCATCTACTTGTCAGGTCAAGTTTGCAATATTTAGATTGGCTGAATCAGCCCTAGATGTTTCATAAATGTGACAGAAACTTGCCTATTTTGTGCTTTCAGTGTAGAATAAAATCTAGAGGCGGGAGCAAGACACTTACTGAGAAGATAGCGGTTATTTGCACAGCTTAGACACTCGTGTTCAGTGGGTCCTGAGCAGTGGAAGCATTTCTTGTGACAAGAGTTGCAAGACTGAGTTTTCTCAACATAGTACTCAGTGCGAGAGCAGTATCCAGATGCCACACAGTGCCCGTCATAGTTCAGCATCAGGCCATTTCTGCAAGTAAGGCAGGCAGTGGAAGAAGAACAGGTCTGGCATGTCCTATTGCATGCTGAAATAGACAAGCAGTAGGAATGTCACCATTTCTTGTTGCATTTGAGGTAATTATTTCAGCTTTAGTTTTGGAAGGAGAAGCCATCATCTCAGGATGAGAGGCTAATGGAAACAGAGTGATAGAGCTGCTTCTGCGTAGTCAGACATTTCACTATTTTCAATCTGAAAGCAAGTTAATGCATAATGCTTAGATTTCCTTTTTCACTGGAACTGCTTTTGCTGAGCAGTTGTTCTCAACATACTGTCTCCAGCAACACTCGCCACTTTACCTGAGTGGTTGCCCATAAAATTAAATAAATCTAGCTTTCCTACCTCCCTTTCAGTTTTCTCCATTTTTTGGTGTTCTAAACTCTGCCTTGTTATTTTTCTGCATTAGCTATCTCCTCTGTTTCCAGGACACTGACAGCAACATTAGCCTCTTTGAAGATAGTCTTTAATGAGACCCACTTGTATCTCAATACCATTCTGGGGAAAACAAGAGCTGCCAACCTTGACAGTCTTTAGTGGCTTCTTCATAGTAGGTCCCTTTAGGACACTCGTTCAAACATGTACCACCATAGAGGACAAAGTCGCTGATGGTGCACGTGGTGCAGTCGTCTGAGTCTGGCCCGGCACAGTCCTTGCAGTCTGCATGGCAGGGAAAGCAGTGCTTGTCTTCAGCGTAGAAGTGAGAAGGGCAGTCCTGAACACACTGCCCCTCGTGCAGGAAGAACTCATCCATGCACTCTACAGAGGACAGCAAACAACAGGTAAGCAAACAGGCAGCAAATTCTGACCTCCTTGAGAGAGGCGGTGAAGAAATCCTGGGAAACCATAAACCCTGCAATGCCTGTCGTAAGAGGAGGTAAGAGAACAGCTTGGGAAGCTAGTGTTTTCTTTTTCAACTCTTTCCCCTCCAAGCTACCCATAATGGCTCAACCCTTGCACAGCATCTTCTGTGTTGTGTCAAGACTGAGAAGCCCAGTCACCTCTTCAGCTTTGCTGATAATAACCAGACTGTGCTGCCACTGAATATAGGTGGACTTCTGCTGAGATATTATATCTGCATTATGAACTTCCTACAAAATCAGAGATGTCCACATCTGAAAGTTTTTTTGTTTATTATTAAAATAGGAGTCTGGCTGGAATACACAGACCTGAATGTTTGTCTTTAGATAGAGCTGGGATTCAGCTGCTACTTTTATTATGAGTACTTGGTTTAAGAGCTTTGTGGATGATCTTTCTTTGTTTGTTCGTTTGTTTTTTATCCATATTTATGTTTCTGGAATGCCTTGCTCAACATTAACTATCCTGGAGTTTTTCATGGGGGCTTTCAGACTCACAAGGATATCCAAGGCTTTCCTAATATGTTTCATTACAGACATTTCATTTTCTACTATGAGTATTCATTTGCAAAAACGGTAAAGAGATGTAAAGTTCAAACAAACTAGGAAAGAAACATTCTCCATTTCACATTGGTGTAAATATGTATGCAAATGTTTAGGCATGGATACACTAGGTCAGAATTGTAATCAAACCAGCAGAAATCTCCAAAGGTCAACAGGAACAGGTAAAGCAATGTGAAATCTTTACAGATTAATGGTTTAGACTGAGTTTTATCATAAAACACTGATTGCTTAGCTGCTATCTTAGAGGTTAGCAATGATATATACATATCTTTTTTTTTAATTTCTGCTCATTAGAGAGTCCTTTTCAGATCTGTGTTTCTGTCAGTCTGTGTCTAGGCAGTTCCAGATGGATTTTAGCCAAGTCAAGACCAGTTCTTTATAATACCTTTGCATGTTTCACTGTGAATGCACTCCTGACACATTTCAGGGCAGTGTTTGCAGGTTCCTTCAGAGGCAAAATGCTTCTCTGAACAGGTAGGTTTACATATCCCATGCTCCAGAAGCAGAGGACTTTTACAGGACAGGCAATTGGATGCACTTCCCATGCATGTCTTACAGGATTCACTGCATTCCTTGCAAGTCCCAGAATCATTAAAATATCCCCTGTTGAATGAAAACAAACACAAAACATTTTTGTCTTCAACATAGTCAGTCAATGTATAGTTATCAAACAACACAGGCTATAAAAATTATGACTATGAGATTTTCCTGGCATACAAATTTCACTGGATCAAACAGGTTTCTCACCCAATTTGTTGCCCATCCTCCACATACATCCCTTCTGCCTGCGAGCAGAAAATGCACATGGTTAGTGCTATGAAGGAGTCTGGCCTTCCTTTGTTCTTTTACCTAGTGTCTAAGGGATGTTGGACTTTCTTGCTCATGTCTTGATTTCCCCCTTAGGAAGGGGGATAGATAGGAAGATCTATAATGTTGGGGAAAAGAAAGATGCAATCTCTAGTCTTGCACAGCTGACCCTCAACAGTAATATCAGGGAAAGACAGAGAAGTACAACCCTAGAGGGCAGACAGAGAAGAGAAAACTCTTGAACTGTGAAGGCTGGGGAGAACAAGGAGGGCTGGGATTGAAAAAAAAAAAAACCACATTAAACTGAAGTAGTACCTGCATTTAGTGGCCGCAAGCTAGACACAGTGAACAGGGAGCATGTTTTACTGGTGTCTGTGGTGTGAGAGCAATGGTAGACAACCATGGTTGGGACTATTAGTCATAAAGAAAGTAAAGCAAAAATTTGTGCCTATATTTCAGGAGAACAGGGATAAAAAGAGAGGCTGGATGTAATCCAATCTGCCTACACTCTCAAAACAAAAATTTTAGAAGCTTAAAGGAAAAGCAAATCCACATTTTGACATGATTGCTAATCCATATGTTTACAGCCATTGATTGGCTGTAAGGAAGAAGTTGACTTAGAAAGTAGTTCCAGAACATATACTTCACATTAACAAGCTCATTCTTCCCTGTAGAGGGGTGCTTTTCCTTTCCTTCTTGGAGATGGTCTTTCCAAAGAAATACTGAAGAGATGCATTTGGAGCAAGGTTAGAGAGAAGATAAGAAGAGCTGTGCTCGCCAGCTATTCTCATCTGTCTCCTAAGCTTTGCCATGATCCTGCATCTATTTCTCACATCTGAGATCCTGCATCTGTCTATGTCTTCTCTTGTTCCAGTCTTAAGTACTCCGCTAGCCCAGTCTCTCAAAATCCTCTGTCAGAAATTATCAGTGCAGCAACTCAATGCTTTCCATCTCCAACAGCATGTGCCAAAACTCAAAAAAATCCTAAAAAAAAATCTCATATAATCCTCTGCTCCAGTGGAGAGTTGTTATGCCTCAAGAACTTTGCCTCAGTGACCAAAACCAGAATTTAACTCGGGTAAACTTTGTTGTATGATGTCTGAGAAGCCATTATTTATAGTATGGAATTTGGAAAAAAGGGTGGTAATAAAAGCTGAAAAGACTAGTGATATATGAAAAGGTTGAAATTTGTTATACTGACCCCATGTGGGGTAACTGTTGGAATGTGTACTGAGAAGAAATGTATTAATGGCAAAACATTATCCTTGCTTGTATGCCACAACTTCTGATATTAAAAGTTGTTTCTGGACTACAGTAGGCTTTAGTGTAATTACTTTGCATTTAGTCTGACATTTAATGATAGGAATCTGTTCCGCTGGCCCTTATTGACTTATTTGACAAAGTTAGCAGGAAAGTACTGCCAGAGAATTCGTACTGATTGTAAGAAAAGAAGAAGCTGCACATTTTTCTAAAGAAAAAGGTTAATCAAGCAAGTTATTAATATTGCATAGCACAGATTTTATGTGTATATATAGGTATAATGGACGCTGATGAAAAAAGCACGGAAACAGGAGAACCTGATCTACTCATGTGCCTGATCTGGTATCCATCTTTCTCTTTGAATTTTGTTTATTATGGGAAAAGGTAAAGAATATAAGCCAAAGATAGAAACACAACCCTAAGCACTGTATTTCCATAACAGAACTCTGATTAGCCACTTTCTGGGTTCACACCCCTGCTCTGTGCTACATTGAGGAAAGGACAAGTTAGGAGAACGACTAGAGGCCTGTTTTCAGTCACCATAAAGAACGAACCTGAAGTACCATGGTCCTATTGAAGTCAATGGGAGCTGTACCATCTGTCACAGGATTTCATGGCTAGTTCCACTTATGATTTTTCACTTTTTCTCTAAGCAAGAGAAAGTGCTGTTTGTTCAGGCCAGCTGAAAATGACTTTCATCTTGTGGTAGTTTCTGGTAGCCTACGTTACATTAAGTGACCCCCTGAAAGGTTTATAATGGATCTGAACTTTAAAGAGACGAAGCATAATAAGAAAGCAAGAAGCAGTCATTCAGGAGGAGATACTTACTCAGGGCATTCCTGGAAACATCTGCCTTTGTGGAGGAAGAGTGGAAGGTCCTGTTCAGCCTGACATTTCTGACAGTGCCAGTGGTCAGAGCACACCTCACAGCCGTCCATGCACATCTCGCATTTTCCATTTGCAACATTACCAAAAGTTTTTTGAGGGCACGGAGAAACACAGGTACCACGGATAAGAAATTTTCCTGGCAAAACAGCCACCCAGGTAGGGAAAGGCACCAATTAGGAATATATTTAAAGATTCCTGCCTTGGACGACTATTAAAAAGCTTCTAATTTAGAAACATAGAATCACAGAATGGTTTGGGTTGGAAGGGACATTAAAGATCATCGAGCTCCAACCCCCCTGCCATGGGCAGGGACACCTCCCACTAGACCAGGTTGCTCAAAGCCCCATCCAGCCTGGTCTTGAACACCTCCAGGAATGGGGCACCCACAACTTCTGTGGGCAACCTGTTCCAGTGCCTCAACACCCTCACAGTAAAGAATTTCTTCCTAATATCTAATCTAAATCACCCGTCTTTTGGTTTAAAACCGTTATCCCTCATCCTATCACTTTCCTCCCTGATGAAGACTCCTTCCCCGTCTCTCCTATAGGCCCCCTTTAGGTACTGGAAGGCTGCTATAAGGTCTTCCCTGAGCCTTCTCTTCTCCAAGCTGAACAACCCCAACTTTCTCAGCCTGGCCTCATAGGAGAGTTGCTCCAGCCCCCTGATCATCTTTGTGGCCCTCTGCTGGACTCATTCCAACAGGTCCATGTCCTTTCTGTGCTTCCTTGAAATCTAACTTCGTGATGCTTAAAAATATGAATAAAACATTCTTTAATCCCTTTCCCAAACTAGTTTGCTCAGGCTTCACTGAAATTTAAGGTTAGAACGAATCATCAGGATTATCTAGTATGTATTCCTAATAAATCTATATTTAGTCAGTCCTGCATCATGTCTAAAAATTTTGATTGCAAAGAAAGAAAACGAACAACATTCACCTAACAATTTTTTCTACTCGTATTGCCAAGGACATATGCTTAATTACTATCTGGTACCTGACTTCGTCTGGGGATTATCTGATTACCTGCCTATGCTTTAAGCTGTCAAAGAACTTTCTAGAGACCATTGATGAAAATATTCCCTGAAAGTGTGTGCGATACAGAATATTTAACCTCTTGTAAAACTTACTCAAAGAAGCTGAAGTGTCTTACCTTCTGGACACGAAGTACATATGTCAGCAGATTTCTCACAGGTCCTACATGAAGGGTCACAGGACTGCAATGTTTTTTCTTTATCTGGGATGAAAGGAAAAAAGGTTCTATTTTTTATTGTCTTACAGGCTGGTTTTGTTCATTTCTCCTCCCTTTAAGAGAACCATTTCCTATGGCTTTTTCTAAGCTGTTTTAAAAATGTACCTCTGTGAATTTTTGGAATTCACAGAGATGAAGAACTTGATGATTGTGTTCAACTCCACTCTCTTAAATGGTAAGTTAAGAGTTGTAATAAATGAAAATACAAATGTTATCCTGAGATTCACTAATGCAATGTTCTGGACAGCTCACAACAAATGAGAACAATAATCTAGCTTAAAAATATTAGTTTCAATGTAGTGCTTCAAAACCAAATCCAGATCTGTGATCATAATAGATTGCAAACAGAAAGAGCCAGAAAGTATGTAAATTTGGAGAACTTTGTGTAGTGAGGTATTTTCGTGAAGATTTTATACTGGCTGGTTGCAGAACACCATTGTGCTGTAATTAAGGGAGAAAACTCTGAAGAGGAAGGAGAGAGAAATGAGTCTTTGGAAAGAAAAATCTGTTAAATAGTTCTCTCCAAAGCTATTGCCTGCTATTTCTCTCCCGAAGTGTTTCAAATTAATTTTTTATGCCTTTTGAAAACTAAGACTTTGGTTATGCTTTGCATAGACTTTACTCAATGTGTTACTCAACTCCAAAATGAGAAGGACATTGGAGGATCATACTTAATAGGGAGAAAGTCTGCAGTGCAACATGACAGGTCGCACAGCATGCAGCTCTGTATTTTGATCCAAGCAATTGTAACAAAGGGTAAATGGATGTCTGATGAAAAAGTAATTGTGGGTCAGTAGACAGAAGGGATTAGTCTCTTGATTTTGCTGAAAATAAAAAGTAAAGAATAAATCAGAAGTTGGTTGCAGATTGAGCTCATCCTGCCAATTAAATATGTATGATTTCTATAAGTCAGTGGACTGGCTGACAGTATCCATTAGCCACATGCAGCATATCGCCACTTTTTCATTCTGGCTGTTATGGCAAGGTAGATTAAAATGCTGACATTTTGAATGAAAGTCCTGCAAACAAGTAAAAAGAGGAGGTAGGAGAACAGGAGACTCATATAGAGGTCTTTCCCACAAAGGAAAATGGTGGGAGTTTTATTAATCAGAGAGGCATTTAGTAGAAAAGTGGGTATGTGCATAACATGGCACAGGGGCAGAAGAAGGAGGAATAATAACAAAAATATTAATATATATTATTATTTATAAGTGTACTGGTAAATGAGCTGGGCCATAGCTATCTCAGTGAAAGAAATTAGGTCCACGTTCAATGTAGCTAGAGATGGTCTATACAATTCAACACATCCACGTCTGCCTCTACCAGCAGCTCAGAACATCTTAAAAACTCCCTGTGCTAAAAAATCTCTCAATATGATGTCCCTGGCCAGAACGAGAACAACTCAGGAGGGTCCAGGGACAGCATAGCAGGTCAAAATCTGGCTGCTTACACGGTAGGTCACTCAGCAAAGACATGGTTAGTCATCCTTTACCAGGACTACTTGTGACTACTACTTGCACATGGTAGTGAAAGCCTGAAGTGTTGCAATTTTTGCTGGTAACTGGCATAATTTAAAGCAGCTCCAGACATAGCAGGAGATTAGGAGAGTTTTCCTCGCCACCACCCTTCTAGCCACAGCGTCTCTGCCCTCCCTGAACAAGGGCCTGAGAGCGTTTGCAGGGTCCAGGCTCAGGCCATAGGATACACAGGATAACGTATGTAACAGAAGAAAGCTGCACACTGTCAGGGTGAATGTGGGTTGTAGCGGTGCAGACTGGAGACTGGGTCAGTGTGTGAAGTAGTGCTACCTAAAGCAGCAACGAAATTCCCCATCTTCTGGTACCAACAGGATAACTGAGGCCTCTGTGCTGGGACTCTATGTGATGACATTCCTGCTGCTGGGGAGGCAGTTGTCAGGTTCATTGAACATTTAGGATGAAAGGAGACTTCTTGAAAAATCCTGATTAGGCTCTGTACTTTGCACCGTCAAGGTATAAATTATATACTTATAGATTAATAGTTGTGTAGTATAGGGAGTGAAGAGCTAGAGTTACAAAGCAATTTAAAAATTGTGGCTTTGCTTGTCTGTACAGTTCATCCTTCTTGAAGAGAACAAACATTTTGTTCTGCTTTTCTTAGCCCTTTTAAGTGTGTAGATGTAGATATCTTGTAAGGCTTTCTGCAATAGCTGGTCCTGTGAGTTTAGACAGTTTCTGTCTTTTTCTGATGTATTTTCTATGGCTTTTTTCTCTGCTGAAGACCTATTTTCTACATTTCAGGTTACAACATGCCGTTCCAACAGGATTCTAGTCCGTTTAAGTGACCCTGAGTGTAGAGGCCTCTCTCAAGCCTCTAGACCATACAGCACAGAAGCATTTTGAGTTTGATAATCCAAATAATCTTCAAAGTAGCTTGCTGGTGACCATTCCTTACTCTTGTCTAATGCAGAAATTCAATGTCAAGATTTTTTTGGAGAGACAACTCCTGTATTTTTCTGACTCTTCATCATTGAACAAATTCTTAAGGAGTATCCTTTCTGATGTCATCTGTAAGGATATAATCAATATTCCAGAAAAGCTGGATGTTTAGTGGTAATAGATCTTCTGTTCTCATATTCTTAAATATGCAGACCTTCTCTCTTTCTCTGCTTTTGAGAGATCCCCACTGGCCTGCAAATCCTAAGATTTTTCCCGTTTAGAGACTAGTCATTTGTCACTCTCTGAAAATGAATATTGAATAATTGATGATATATTGCACAGCCATGTAGTTTTTAATTAATGTTTTCACTTTACCTCTAGAACCTTGGCTGAAAAAAAAAAAGAACATCTGTTCCTGATGCCAGCCTGTAGTTGGACATCCTCCGTTCCTCCAACAGTTGCTTTCATAAACCTTCAGAATTTGTCAAGGCAGAGTTCTGATTTTTGCACTGAAAATTTCATTGGCCTTTTTCTAAATAAGCAGTAAATAATAAGTATTTTCATTTCCCATTTCAGCAGCTTTGCAACCAGCTACCTTACCCTGGCTTATGTTTTATTTTTTTAAAATCCCTACCGGGTAGTTTTAAGTGCTGTAATTTAATATCAGTTATGCGTGTGAAGAAGCAAGCCAGAAATATTACTGAAGTATGTGTTGCCAGGGAAAAAGGACCTTGATCCTGGCAAGAGAGTTGGTGTAATATAAAAAGTAAATAGCAGGAAGGTAAGGTTAAGCAGAGAAGCACTTAACTACTGCTGAAGAATGTCAAACGAGCTCATTGTTTCTAAAACAATTCAAGCCATACTATTAAAAATAAAAATATTTTTCAGTGAAGTATTTCTTATTTCCATAAAATCCTTGCCACTTTGGCAGCATTTGTTGTTCTCTGCAATATTTGCTAGTCGCCACCAGAGGGGAATGTACACAAGCGACTGGGCTTCTAATAGTTGGCACTGGAAGCAACCTCTAACTTTCCAGTCAAATATAGACACTTAAATGCCCCAACTTTAGTACTGACAGGAGAAATCGTACATTTTTTATATATTTTTTTAGAATTTTTGGCAGTTAAAGCGAGTTTTTCCTTTGATAGAGCTCTTACTGACTGGCTATAGACTTTTGTTTAGTAAAAAAACCCAAACCCAACACATTTAGAATAATGTGAAACCTTTAAATGTCATTTTCTTGCATAGCAAAATGTTCCCCAAATGGGACAAATGTGCAAGAGATGTGTTTACAAAAACCTGTGCAAAGTACTTGCAATAATATAACCAGAGCTTTTCAAAGAATAGCTTTACAAAGCTGAAAAATGATCATAAAAAATGTATTTCCTTGGGTTTTGCACAGATGATAAATGGAAAGCTTAGAAAAGACTGGTTTTAGCTGTTGGATTGTATTTTGCTTTCCCCTAAAGGATGCCATTCTGTTCTTGAGTATCCAGCTTTCCTTTAAAATTTCATTTTGTAACTCCTGTGATTGTGAGTGAAACTTGTAAATGTAGAAGCCACAAGTCTAATATGTAGAGTTGTAAACTATCCATATTCTAGAAGTGGGACATTGACTCGAAAATACACTGTATTCTATTATCATACTGTTCTGCTCTTATTTTTTTAAAGGCTAAAACATATGACCTTTTCAGACCTACTGAGCTGGTTTTGTGCTTAAGCTTGTATCCCTTTTCGGTGGTTTTTTTTTGTGTTCTTTTTTTGGATTAATTTTTTTTAAAATAATTATTTATTGTAATTTTTTTCCCCAAAGAAAAACACCTTCTATTTAAACTCTATTCAGGCCAAAATCTGATTCATTGTCACATTGATTCTTGAGTTTTTTTCAGAATGAGTAACAATTTTGACTTACACCCAGCTAAGTTTCTCCTATTTCTTTCTAGAAACTGAGAAGCTGAATCACACGGTGCCATTTCTTGAGCTAAGGTTTACTGGAGCTACCAAGTGCTCTTGCCCATTCAGTCTGTTCAACGGATTATCAAACTGAGAGGGAAGGGAAATACTGAAAAAAATATTTTTTTAAATTTTTGTCTCATTTGGGCTTATGCAACATGAGTGAGACAATGGCAGAGTTTCTTGAAACCTAATACTGCAAGACTTTAACTGTGACCCCAAACTGAATTAAGGAGAAAATTAGTGAAATTTTAGCTCCTTTCAACACAATGCCCCATATTTCCTTTCTGGTTGGTTAAGTGATCTTACTTTGAACTCCCAATTTTTTTTCAATCTGATTTTAGAGAAAGACTAAACGAGTCCTCAAAAATATTCAGGGTAAAAAATGTCAGTCCATGTGGAAATAAGTGTGGTCTTCTTTACATTCTGGAAAATATAGTTTTTTAAAGAAACCCAACACAAAACCCTCCACAAACTTGAGGACATATGAGCAGAGATATAGCCATATCTAAAGAGGCATACGTTTAAATACAATAGCATTTGAAGTACCTTATGGTACTTCCTCAATTTAATTTAAACCCACAACAGAATTATAAGAGTTCTTACTAGTATACTACTACTATATACTATACTAGTATATAGTCTTTTTGCTGTCCATCTTGCTCTCTCTACCCGCTCCTTATGGACAATGGAACTTTATGTCAGGTAGTGCAAGCAATAAGTGCTCAGACTGAAAAAAGGTGTTTTGTTTTCTTCCTTTTAAATCATCTTATTTATTCATGCTCTTCTATGAGTAAAAGCGGGGCTTAAAAACTTCTATTTTTAAGATGCTATCAAAGTAGCTCGCTGTGTACATTTGATAATAGCCTTAGCTTCTAGATGTTGACTTCTAAAAGGAGAGTATTTTTACAGTATATTTTATTGTCAGACCATGCACAATTGCTGAGTGAGAAATGCAGAAGGAAATGAAGTGCCATGGCTGTTTGTAACTGTAAACATATTCCTTTTAGAAGGTGACCTATCTAGCTTTTACACTGTATAGTGAGATGTGATTTGAATGTGATCCAGTTGAGATGCTACTTGTTTTTTTTTTTAGATTTTATTCTGCACGTGGCACTGGCCTTGCAAAAATGATACAGTCATGAATAAAAACACAAATCCAGATTACGTATCTCCATGAGGTAATTACAATTACATAGACATGGTAAAACATAATGAAAACAGTATACACATGTAATAAAATACTAGACCTATCCCATTTTGAAGACTTATGTGAACTGTAAATTTAAGGAAACTATAGGAGTACTGAGAAGTAAATCACAATCCTCAATAACCATTAATTCCCAATCTAGTTATCTTGTAACAACCATAGTATTACTTTACAAACAAATAGCTAGAATATGAAATTGGCATGCCTAAAAACATATGGGATAATTAATCATTTTTGCTTGCCTGTAGCAACCTGAAATTTCACATATGGATGAAAGGACCTTAAGAAAGTCTCTTAACTGTTCCCATCATGCTCTAATTCTGCTCTCTAAATTTCATAACATTTTCACATTTGGAAGACTATGACCAATTCTCTCCTCCTGCTGATTTCTCTACTGTCTTCTGCCCACCCCGTTCCTTTTTTCCCCCCCATATTCTGACACCTTTATGTGTGTATATCCATAGCTGCATTAAGGTCCTTTTAAATAATCTTTTAAAATCCTGAATTATTGTTTTATCTCTGAAAAGTTTTCTGAGCTTTCTCTCTGTACTTTTTTACTGGTGTTGTTTTACTCTATGTTTAGGAAAAGTAAAATATTCAAGATGGATGCAGTTGGTCAATGGCTGCTTGTGGGAGGTTGCTCTTACTTTTGGGGGCAGTATGTAATAGGAAACAGAACCAGCTGCTATTAACTGTGTAATTTACTACAGTGTATATTATCTGCATGTAAAGAAGCACATATTCCATTTTGAGTTTGCATCAGAAACAGACCTCATTCCATACCCATTGTTTTCCTTTTGAACTTTTCAGAAGAATGCAGTAGACTAAACCGTGTAACCAAGGAACGAATGAGATTTTAGGGTGCGGTATTTACAGTGAACAATAGGCAAAATGAAGACCTGACCATAACTTGCAAAACATCTAATCCAGTTGAAAGGGTGTGTGTATTCACTTGATGAATCAAGCTTACACTAGTGTGTCTCCTGGCTTCCAAAGTCATTTCATCATCTGGTACATGAGATAAAATACAGATGTTTCACGCTAGAAACACAGACCTCAATCGCTTTTTTTTTTTTTTTTTCTTTTTCCCTTTCTTGGCTTGCCCTGTCTTTTTAAAAGCCTGGATAACAGACATGGTCTGTTTCATATTTCAAACCTGGATATGACTTATTAATGATTCCTGATATGAGTTGAACTGTTTGCCCAGCAGAGTATACCCCCAAAGTAAATATCATTTTAGAAAGCTGTTTTTTTATATAATGTTTTGGTTGTTGGAGTGCGTGCTCATAAAAATTCATGAGTGGTCTGTCATTTATCCTTGCATAAGAAATAGAAGTGAAAGCTTACACATAGAAAAAAAGTGTATTTGACATTCACAAATGTTTTAATCCTCACCTAGATGGACTAGTCTCTCAAATTGCAAAGAAAGTCAGACTGTATGTTGGTTTCTCCTTGGCAGGCTCTGATGTGCTGCCCTTTAATTTATGTTAGCCTCAGAACCAAACAAAACAACAGTCTTTGTTTCCCAAAACTCACTTTGTCCCATATGGTACATCAGCGCAGTCACTAAAACCACAATGGAACCCACTGAATCCATGTCGCTGGAAGAGCCAAAGAGAAATGGCTTCATTATTTGTAAATACAGTTCAAGGTCCAATACCTCAACTCTCTGTTAGTAACATTTCTAAAGAAAAAGAGTAAATAGAAGACTAACGTAGTAAAAGCTGACGTAAACTACTGGATTTGGAAATTTTGGCTATATTCCTTGTTGTGTTGTCTACTTGCATTGTCTGGGGCAGGGCATGTGCTGAGGATGAGCTTGGTGCGATCTCATCTTCATTCCCATGACATGGGTGAGGTTGTTTATTTCATACTTGGCCCCCACACCCAGCTCAATCCCCCAAAGTGGGAGAACTAATAATTGTCTGGCCTGTACTCTTTAATTAAATTCTTTAACTCAGGCAGAGGCAGCTCTGCCATGGTGCTGCACCACTGTAAATATGTTGAGGACACTGAGCACCCAGCGGAGGAAGTGTGTATTGCTAAACAGGCAGAAAAGATGAGAGGCAAAAGCCAAATCTCAGCCACAGTCTTGCCCACACTGAGCTGGTGTACAGACATGAAACTATTCTAATACCCCCTGAAGAATGGACAAGCTTCTTGAACCACGCCCAGCTGCATGACAGGCTACCCTTAGATGACAGATAAGATGCAAGATCCTTATATTTTGCTAAGTAGAAATAGCCCTGGAGAAAATCAAAGTAGCTGTAAAACAAGCTAAAGAACAAAAAAAGTAAACTGGGATAAAATATTTCGAGATCTATACAGAGGAAGCAGGGAAAAATCTTGGAAATATGCCATGACTTTGCACTCAGGTGTGATAGAAAAAGTATTTTCTCTGTGCCCATAGTCTTCTTTAAAATAAATAATGAAAAACAAAATAAATAAAGTCCCTACAGAAATGTTTAAGAAGATCCAAGTGGGATCATTCTTCCAGGCCCAGGGAGTCTTTCTGTAAGGTATGCCAACCAGAATCCTCATTGACAGCAAGTTTCAAGGAGCACAGATAGGTTTTCATTTTGTCAATGCCTGTACCAATCCTTGTATTGTTGAACAAAACAATAAAAGGATAAGTGGCTGCCTCTACTAAATTTAATTGATTTTCAGAAAGCTTTTGACAATGAAGAAAATAATTAGATCACGTAGTGAAACTTTCTTGTGGATTTTTTTTTCTTTTAAAATTATCCATGTATTTCAAAATGTTATCAGGGTGCAAAATGTTCTGAAGTCTCTAACTAGGAACTACCCTATTGGTGTGAGGTACTGCTAGAGTTAAATGTGGTTTGGTCCTGCATGAATCCTTTATTTTTTTATTATGGATCTTGAGTGTGGAATGAGAATTTCAAATATAGATGGCACAGTTGGAAATCTGGACTCAGCTGACATCCGGCTCTTGAATGCATCATCAAAAGAAATTCTTGAAAGAGTGATATTCTAGCCAAAAACCCAAATATTTAGATTTTGTTGTTAATTAGCAAATTAAAATTACTGTTATAAGAACCAGATGATCTTACAGTATCTGAGCAAGAAACCTCACAAACTATTGTTAAATCTAGTTATTCGGAGTGTAACTTCGGTAAAGACAGTGTAGACTTCATTAACATT
>JAOXNO010000020.1:41714785-41737661 GCA_028565335.1 Limnodromus scolopaceus | reverse complement strand
GAAATTTGTTCGCCCTGTTTTTTTAAATAATTAGTAATTCCAGATAACTATTTGCAGAGCAGTGACTTGCTCTAGATTTGCACCAAAAGAAGTAAAACTTAGGTCTACTGTTTTCTTCTGTATAATCCTTCAAGGAATTTTTACCAAAGTCTTATTTTCTATGATGTAGGTCATCTTATCAAAGTGCCTTGGCATATTGGTACTCATTTGGGCACTGCTTTACCTGAACTCTGCGCTTTCTTGAGAAGAAATTTATCTAAGAGGTTGTAAGTGAAAACTACCATTCTGATGGCTCACGCTGTTGCCTATCAGTCTTGAGTTGCTGATCAGTTGTAATCCTGTCCATACAGCCACAGGAAATAAAATTTTCTTAATGTAAACACAGCGGAAACAATGAACTGTGATGTCTTTTGAACATTTTTAATTCTCTGTGAAGGTGAACTATTGAGATACAGATTCCATCAAGTTTAGTAAGTTAAATGGCCTTGATCTGAATACAACAAACTCTCTGCCAACACTATAATATTTTGAGAAGGATTTTTTTAATTTTTTTTTTAATCCAGTATGAAAAATGAATCAATATTTTAATGTTTTTTTTAGGGTAGTAGCATTACTATTGCAGTGATTTGCTCTTGAATGAAATTTAAAGACTGTCTTTATGTCTATTTCCTTACAGAACAAGCCCAAGCTAATGACATATTTTTCAAGCTTAGAAAATTGGAAAATCTATGATAAAGTTCTTTGTCTGATAATGTCTTCAGAAAGTCTGTAAATCTCTCAGCCTGAGTGTGGCATTCAAGCAGGAAAAAAATGTTGCAGAGATTAATAGCTAAATTAATACAAAAATTATTATTATTTACGCTGGAGATAGAGTTTAGAAATGGTGTTCAAAAATAAATACACTGGGAAAATACAGTTTACTTGGTGAGAAAATGCAGCAGTGATTAATTGCTCAGCAGCATGCATATAGGCTCATGATAAGAGAGGGAGGAGTAATAATTTTTCCCTACCTTAAGAATAAGGGTAGGGGTTCATAAAGGAAATATTTACCCAATTTGCAGTTCTGACATCCCTCTGAACAAGATATGCAGTCTTCAGAGTCAGGATCTTCCACTTCACCTGTGTTTTGCAAATCACCATTTTAGGGTTACTTCTAGACAATGGAAAGCCAACATTTGGAACCACTGAGCAAGGTTCCTTGAAATAAATTTTATCCAAACTCAAAAAGAAAAGAGATTCACGGCAGTTTCTTTCCTCACGTTAAGATAAGGACAGTTTAATAGAACAGTAATGGAAAACAACAACAACGACGACAATAATAATAATAGCAATTAGTAATAGTAATAGAATGTCCAAGACACAAGTCACTCTCAGCACCCAGTGAATTGGTTTCCTAGCCCAACCCAAGGAGTGATTGCGGATTTCTGCCCCTTGGCCAACCCCCATTTATATACTGAGCATGATGTCTCTGGTACAGAATATTCAATTGGCTGTCCCATTTCTCTGACTATGCTCCTTCTCAGCTTCTATGGCAGGCTGAAAAAAGTCCTTGACTAGTATAAATATCACCTAGCAACAACTGAAACAATATGCATTGACATTCATAATACCAAATCTGAAACGCAGCAGCCACTAGAAAGGAAATTAACTCTATCCCAGCTGAAACCAGGACCCAAATTAAACAGAGTATTTGTTAACTCCTATGGAAGGATGCTTACCTTCTCTACAACTATGCTTCTGACATATGTTTTGAGTAAGGTAGTAGCCTCTGAAACACTTTTTGCAGTGGCTGGAGTCCAGGCACACCTCACAGTGGCCAGAGCATGGCACACAGGTATGGTCTGAATGGTAGTGACCTGGAGGACAGCTCTCTCTGCACTCTCCATGATACAGGAAACGTTCAATCCCTCTTCTATCTGTGTGGAAAAAAAATAGGAAAAAGAAGTCAGTGACAGATGTCAGAGGTACCTTTGGGCATATGAAGCAGCTTTATGAAGCACTGGTGCTGCAGGTGATGAGGATATTTTTCATTGAGTGCTGGATTTGTAGTTTTACACCAGATGAGCTAAAATGTATAAGGACCTCAAACCCTCCACATTCCTGGAGATTTATGACATATAAAGATGTCATGCTAGTGAATAATTACTGTTTACATTCATCAATCTAATAAAGAAAGGATCAAGAGATTTCAGTTACTGACTTCCCTTGCAGAGAACATACAGGTATTTGTACTGTGTGGTACGTGGGGGTGTAGAATTGCCATTAGGAAAGCAAAGCTGCCCACTTCACCTTTGGAAAGGATCAGCCTGTGTCTGTACTAGATTAAACTGTAGTCCTCATCCTAGTCACAGCTAGAGTCTGGAATCATTTCAATTTGAATCTGAATAGCAAATGTGCATCTATTTGCTATCAGAGTAAGAGCATTCTTTAGCGAATGGGGAACTGGGAGGTCCCCTGCTTCAAATCCTTTTGAATGGAACCTGTGAAAACACCTGCAACTCCATGTGCCATGTGCTGCAACATGGGGAGTTTTCTAATGGGTTACCCTATACTTACATTACTGTGCTAAGTCTGTTTTATTGCTTTAACCATACAGCAAGAATTTGCATACCATATTTTATTTTTGAAACTACAGAGAAAGCAGCTACAACAGGGACTAATCACTGCACCATGGCAGAAGTATTCAGACTTTCTTTTTTTCACTTTTCATGTACAAATCTTTAGTATGAACTTTTCCAGGCTCCTCAGGGTGTGCCTCTCACCGGTCTCTTCATTTCTTGATACACAAAAATACAGAAATTTGTATTGCTGTCCACCACAGGGAGAGACTTGGAGAACGATTATACAAACTTCTCCCTCACATTGGACCTGAAGTATCATTTCAAAGCTTCATCTACTCAGTCATATTTCCCAAAATGAGAAAGTCAATCTCATCATCAATATGGCAAATTAATGCCAGCCATACCAGTGTTTTCCTGCAGTCTGGACACACTTATTACTAAGTAAAGCCTGGGCCATTAAGGATTAGGACTGAAATGGAAGTAGTAGCTGAAAGGAGAAAAGCTGCGAGTCCTCAGAAAAAGCTCAACAAAATTTCCTCTTTGTTAAGTGAATTGAAAGTTAAATCTTAAATGCTCATTTCCAAGGGCAGTGCAGGCTAGCTACATATATTTGTACATAAGAGCCTCAAGTTCTTTGCCCATCAGGTGTTACAGAAGCAAGAGGGAATAATTTTTTAAATGGAGCTTCAAAAGAAAGAGAGTTGCTTTTGGGAACTGCAATTTTAACAATATTACCCTCTCTCTCAACCTGACGTTTATAAAAATGTGTCCAAAAGAAGTTTCTCTGTGTGTTAGGGGTAAGCTTCTCTTGGCAGGCCCCATTTGTCCAGCTGTAGGGACACAGCAGTCTGTGGTAGAACCCACCATGCTTGTTTCCTAGCCTGCCCCAGAGAGACGTTATGGAAAGCACCCTGGCTCTCTGCCTGCTTGTACAAGCTTGCTCCATTTCAGTGTAGCACATACTGTGTAGAGGCTTGGGGAGGCAAGTATAGAGCTTTGTTCTCCAGAGGCAGGC
This sequence comes from Limnodromus scolopaceus, assembly GCA_028565335.1. Taxonomy (NCBI): domain Eukaryota; kingdom Metazoa; phylum Chordata; class Aves; order Charadriiformes; family Scolopacidae; genus Limnodromus; species Limnodromus scolopaceus. The sequence goes on along the minus strand of JAOXNO010000020.1, from coordinate 41,734,085 downwards.
TATGTAGGCTTTCCGTCCTTTTTTTCCTCTGTGACTTAATTTCTCTTTCTGTTAACATAGCTCCTATTCAAAGTATACCAAGGGAAATGCATAAAGATGCAAGGACAATGCAGAGTTGTGTTTTCTTGTATTTTTAAAAAAATAAATTGAGTTCCAACTGCCTTCAGGGTTAAAACAAGTGCAGATCAGTAACAAAAGCACTACTAATTTTATTGTCTCTAGCAATTGAGCCTGAGAGCAGAAGGAAAACAAAACTTGGAGGCCAAAGAATGGGCAAAAAGGTGCAGGAGGAAATCTTCCTTACCTGTTCCACAAGCGGTGCATTTGTTAGGTTCACTTCCGCCGCAGTCCAGGCAGGTATGGTGGCACAAATGACATTGTCCTTTGAATTCAAACTTTCCTCTGGGGCATTGCATAACACAGCGACCATCATCAAAGATTCTTTTGAATCAGAGAGAGGCATAATTACAAATTTAGCAACTACTTGTTCTTTACATTTAAAGGAAATGAACAAGAGACCCAAGACATTCTTCTTTCACTCTATTTGCAAGAGCCTTTTCACTTTACTTCTTAATTTTCCAGACTTTATTCATAGTATTTACTAAATGGAAAGTAAACCATGTTTTGAACCTAGATCTTAGACTTCAGAGATTAGTTTTTTTCTGATATTTTTCTAAGAAAAATCACCTTTTGGTCCTGTACCTAGATGTCTTTCTGCCACAAACTCTGTGGTGATCACTTATGTCTGTTAGAAGGAAAGCAAGACTTGGTCTTTGTGAAAGAATGATCCTTCTGTTGAAGTTTCCTGTTAGTTTTACTTTAAAGGCTTCCTCTGAACAGTACTATGGCTTCAGTAAAGGAACTTTGTACATAAAGTCAAACATCTATCTGAATCTTGGCCTTTAGGAGCTGTATTTTTAGACTTGCCTATCTGCAAACACTTAGGAGTTTTGCAGCTAAATGTTCTTCTTTTGCGGGGTAATGAAATATTTGCTGAAGAATCCCTTTATGTGATGAAAATTTCTGGTCCATTTTTTACTGCTACTTAATGTCTACTGTTTTTAATCTGTTGGGGAGAAAAGTAGAAAAGCATCAATACTATTAAAAGAATATAAAACAATTTGGCTAGAATTTGACGGTGTTTTCAATATTAAGAAAATGAGAGAGGAGAGATTGTAATATTCCACACTTAACTGCTTTGACGGGTTTGGTATTTGAGGACTTGAGATTCAATTTCTGGAGAAACTGAGCACCATTCAAGATCTTAGTGCAGATTTTGAGACTATCAGCTTGTCAGTACACCTCAGAAACAGTAGGCTTTCCATAACGTTAAGATAGTGCATGCTTCCCTGGAGCCAACCAATGGCACTAGAGAATGTCTGCAATATGCCTTCATAAATATGAGTTGCTATGGTCATTTTGAGATTTATTCTGAAAGAAGAGGAGAAAAATATCTGCAAAGTTTAAAACCAATTTTGTGAAATAGTCTTTGAAACCATTTAAAATTTACTGTGATTGGAAAAGTCTAGGCTTATGAAGTGTAAAGATGGAAGAATAGGCTATCATGCAAACAGCCTTCCTGAAGTGCACATAACAAAGAAAACTTAGGAATTTATTGAAAAGACTTGTGAGGCTGAAGGCAGGCTGCTGGAGGGAATCAGGGAGAAGCTTCTATGGCTATATGAAGAATTCAGCAAAGGTGTGTCTCTGCTCTGAGTCTGACAGTAACACAGTCCTATGCAGATTGTAGCCCATAGCTATACCTTCATATTTAAGACCATTATTCAACTCTTCATGGAGACTGCAGCCCCCTCTCATTGGTCTCTGTGCAAATGGGACAATGCGACAGAAGTACTGGAGGTAGCTGGGGTATGATTATATGACCTGCAAGTATTACTGTCTTCTACTACATGCACTGGCTGTAATGATAACCATCCTTACAAACAGCTCACATAATGGTAAAGGATGTTTTTCCTGCTTTTTGTTATGTTGCCCCTAATGGAAGCCACCAGTAGGTCAGATCTCATCACTAACCTTTGTAGCTCAAACATGAAAGAGATGGACAAGGAATTTGTGAAAATCAGGTTGGTTGGACAAAAAACTACAATGCCATAATTTTTTTAAAACAGGTAACAGCATTTTGAATTGTTAAACAAGAAGAGGATTTCACAGAGATTTCATTAAAAAGTAAGATGACATCTACTGCTGAATTTTCACAAAGGACAGGGATTGTTCAGTGTTTTCATTTATTTTCTGTAATCCTTCCCAAGTCTTTTCATTCTTTTCAAAGAGGAAAGGTGTTCCCCTGTAGGAAAGCACCACCGCTGAATTTTAGTCTGTATTATCTAATGGCCACTTATTGGTGTCTTCAATAGACACCCTCTGAAGCTGTCAAGAGCAACAGGATTTAGGATTCTGTTTCAATTAAACGGGTCCATTTCAGGTACTTAACGAACAATGTCCATTGGAAAGATTTACTCTTTAGCCTCTGGGTGAGAGTTTTCTTTATTATTATTTCTTCTACTACTGAGTGTCCTAATATGACTTTTTCTAACAGCTTTCATAATGTGTAGAAGAAGCACAGAAAGCTTTTGGAGACCTTGGATACCAAAATTGAAAACCGTTAGAGGATTTGCTATGGTGGAGACAGCAGCACCTTTCCAAAAGGTCAGAGAGACCTCATTACTACAAACACCCAGGTGTTTTTGCCTAACAGTATGGTTCTGTACCCTCTTTGCTTTGAAAACATCTCTGTGTAAAGCTCACAAAATACATTGCACGAAACACAGACAACCTAATTTTAATGCAATTGTGAATCAGAGATATCCAGTCCGCAGTCCAAAATTCTGCCTAGACTTCCTGTGTTAATGCCATTTCTGGCATAACACAACTTAATTCAACACTGTTTCCTCAGTTACGAAGTTTTTTGGACTCCATTGGTCCTGGTGTGTCTTTTATTGGCATAGTCATACCATAGATATTTGCAAGGTAAATTGCAGGATTTCTTGGGCACTTTTTTCCTCTATGCCGTGCAGGATCTGACTCTGATTTTGTACCAGTGTAAATATCAGCTGTCTACAATCCAATCCAGTGCAACAGAACCAGAGCTATCAGTATGAGAATAAAGCTATTGACAACGCAGGAGTTTAAAACCTGTAGATGCCTGGATTAGGTGCGAGATGACCTAAAAATAACTCTCTGATCTGCAATGTCCTGTGGAAAAGCTTCTTTCTGGTTCTGTTCACTCCTCATGGCAAATCAGAAAAACCAGCCTAACAAAGCACCTTCAGTTAGGGGACAATGTTTCAGTGCCACAAATATCTCCTGAATTAGCTGAATGCTAGCCTCCATGTCCATATTCATAGCTTGTGTCAGTCTCCATAGTTGCCTCTCTCCTATAGTTGCATCTCTCTCCTAGAGATGCCCTAGACTCTTGTTATTAAATATGTTGCTGCTGTGATCCTAGCAATTATGATTTTGAAAGAATGACAACGACAGAAAGATTATTTTACATATTTAAAGATTTTTTTTTCTCTGTCTGTGGGAATCATCTGGCTAAACATCAGCTGCCTGTGTAGCCAACTGTCCTGTTCACATAACACTTGTTTTCTCACTTGCCCTGGTTTTGTTTGCCCTCCAAATGATTATGCGAGGCCTTTGTGCTGCATGGTGCTCAGAGACAATTACCTTGTGAGTGAGCAGCTGATGCACTTGTCCATCTCGGGTCCAATGCACTTCTGACAGGATGCTTCACACAACTGACATTCTTGGGAATCATCAAGATATTCCCCTGGTAGAAAAAAATATGTTTATTTCAGATCAACATCTCATGTTAAAAAAAAACCCCATGCACCAAAATATAATGAGTAAAAGGAATTAGATCTGTTTTGAATTACTGAAATGAGTACATTTCCCTTTCGTATCAAGAAAAAAACTACTGGTTCCCTTGGGGAACCAGGATGCTCAGAATTAGTAGTTTCTAGTCTGTCTTTCTGTCTTTCATTCTTTCTTTCTTTCTTTCTTTCTTTCTTGTGAATCTGACAGAGTATTGGGACCCTTTAAGATTCACCATGGCGAGTTACATCAAAACCAGTGTTACCTAGGAGTAGTCATTACCTAATGTCTTTTGGTGCAGCTGCAACACGCCCCTGATTGCAAGTTGCAGCATAAAGAATGTGCTTTCATGGGCAGGGGGTATGTTATGTGGGGAGAAGGACTTAAGTATGCTTCCATTAGGCAGAGACATGTTGCTGCTCCCCAGACCTCTAGCTATAGTGTCTTTTGTCATCCTCCCACGCCACTGCTGGAAGACTCCACACCTAAAAGACCTAGGCTGTCATCTAGGTGGAATGAAAACTTGGTGCCCAAGTACCCATGTGGACTTGAAAAAAAAATTTTGTATTATACAAATTGTTGCCTTCCAGATCATGAATACACTAGTGCTACTATGGAACTGAAGTGCAAAGTTTGCCTCTTTATTTACTGAATATTAATTTAAATATTGGTACAAACCAGTAAGCTGTATGTTTTATAACTCTCAGAGCAGAGATATTAATTTGGTAAGTAGCATGAACACTGTATCTTTGTGCAGAATCATGTGGGGACAGTAAGTTGGTTTATCAAACAGTTTCATAAAGCTCAAGGTTGGGTCTTTTAAGTCAGTTTGTTATGGGAAAATTTGTTCTAACTGAGTCTATATATTTGAGAGAATTGGCTGTTCTTTCATTCTTAAGTAATGGAAGAGGTTGGGCAGAGAATCCTATATGATACATAAACCCTGCAGTTTCTATGGATACTGCAATATGGAGAAACTCTTTCCACTTGCATTGCTGCTGGGAAACCTAGATTTGGCAAACACATTGAACTTTAGGAGTCAAAATACAAATGTGGAATGACTTGGTTTTGGCTGTCACTTGCATTGAGTTCCTTGCATTGAAGAGCTAAGACACTGTATGAACAATTATTGCGATAAGTGTAAAACCATGTAGGAAAGAAACATTTTCTAAAATAATGTAAATTATATTCTCTGACCTTTGTGTTTTCTACTCCATATTAATCTGTATTAACACATTCTATAACAGCTGAAATCCCTGGTATGAGATATAAACTAGGATAGTACTTATGATGCCTAAGAGGGTGGGAACAGTTTAGTTAAATAGCCATACCAGCTGGAATGTCCAGCCAACTGTGGAACAAAGCTGAGGTGCCCAAAATGTAGGTAAAGATACAATTTTCATTTTGTAAAGGTTTGTATGTCTCCTGAAAAAAGGAAAAAGGTAAAAGACGAGCCAAAATCCGGTGACAGAGCCACATAAAACATAAAGACAGTGCTCCTCAGAGGCTGGTCTGAGATCATTGCTAACTGGGAAGAAGTTCAGAACTGGGAGCAAATGAACAGTCTCTTGATGAGGTCAGGAAAACAGAAATCTGTGTATGCATGCACATTCACACATTTTTATAGTTTTCATTATCCAAAGAGGATTTTTTATATATATATATATATGCTTATATACCTTTATGTAATCGCACACCTGCCCATATGGACCAAACCTTGAATTGTGTCAATTGACATAATTCCTTGGAAATTGTGAAGCTTTTTTGAACTCCTACACTGTATCTTGTATGATAGAATACTTAATAAAGGACTAATGATAAAGACATTATAAATGGTATAGCTGTTTGACATAGAATTCAGCAAGATTCTGAATTTATACAGATATTACTGGATAGATTCTGAATTTATCCAGATATTACTGAGATAAAATGTTGTATTGATGAATAACTTTCACAGTACAGAATATTTATAATTCTAGATACTTTCTGGAAAAAAAAATAGACTGTAGCCTGCTGTCCAGTAGATCATGAGGCCATTGACAGATTTGCTTAATGCAGGCTTCTTGAGTCTTTCTGACACATATTCAGAGTCTATAACATGGAATCCCATGTTCTCAAATGCTTTATGAGATTTTAAAATATGATTTGATACATATATAGACACACACACATATTTGGAAAATTCACAACCATGAAAAAACGCAGTATCTGTAAAGTCTTCCTATTGCTGGTCTGGTGGCTCAGTGCTTTATACTACCAGCTTTCCATCATTAGAAAATCTGTCAAGGCAACATTATTAAATAATTGTTTCTCTGATGTTGCTTTGTGATACATTCAAAAACCTTTTTGTTTCTCCAGTCCTTCACTTTATTTGCCTGCACTGCCTGTATGCTTATCCACTGGACCTGAGCTACTAATTCATACACCTCAGCTACGCCCACTCAAATCCTTCCCACATGGTAGAAGTGCTTAGTTTTAAAAGGTTTTTGTTATTTCCTTGTTATGCCTTTCAATGGAAGTGCTGTAATTCATTTCAGCTGTGCTGGAATAATTCCAGGAAGACCAGTTCTATGCTTACTTTATCCTCCAAGTTGAGGCATTTTAAAGCATACTGTTATATGGAATGTGCACCAGAAAATATATATTAGGACTTCTGAATTCCAAGTTACATCTAGAACTGTGGATCTGCCACTAAACGTTAACAAAATAGTTTTTAGTGGATATTCAAAGAGTTAACTCTGAAATGCAACTTTAAAGAAGACTTTTAAACTATTCCACAGTACAGTTTAACTGTTTGCCAGAGTTCTTTGTGGGTGATATATTTCTTTACAAATCTCGCTAGATAAATACTAGTCACTGAAGCCTCAACTCTCTTTTTCTATTCTTTCTTCCATATTAAAATTCTTTATCTGTCCAATTTATGTAATGGGGGAATACTCTCAGCAATTCATCATCTCAGCTGTGCTTTCAATCAGGCAATGCTCATCAGTTACTTTGGATCATCCCATATTTAACCTTCATTTATTTCTCAATTCTGTTACCTTTCACCTAGTTTAAAAACATTTGTGACCTGATTTAAAAAAACAGGAACTGAAGGCATTATAGTAATAAGGCTATGTTAGCAGACATAATGCCTCAAAATGGGAAGATTTGCGTGTATAATTTTTTGTGTCCCTAGTTAGAAAAGTTTAATTCCACATCTGAGTCACGATGGGTTGCAGGCTGTGCCTTTAACTGCATACAAGAGCCCTACAGTTACATTCTTATCAGTTGATATGATGCATTTTAAAACGAGGCAAGGTCTATTACCTCCCATTAAGGAGGCAGAAAAACTGAGTTGCAGTAAGATCATTAAGTTAGAGTGCAATAGCAAACTAGAACCTGTCTCTCCTGAGTCCCTGACTAGAGCACTATCATGGTTGCCAGGTTGTTGTTATGTCTTTGCATAAGCACTATTAAATGTACAGCCCTTACCTTGTCACTATTTCTCTCCTTCTTTCAAAAAGCTGTGTCATTCATTGACAGCACATGGTGTTTCAGGAGACCACTTAGATGAGGGTGTGAATAAGTTATGCCTGGACACATGCAGTTTTATTGCTGGCAGTCATAAATGAATCTCTCTTGTAGTGTCCCCCATGAAACTCAGTCACTGCAGGACACCTGTTATTTCCCCACTTTTCTTAGTGAAAACATTACTTTATCTAATTTAAAAATATTCATTGATTATCTTCTATAGCATTGCCCCAGTGGATTTTCTTCGTAATCGATGAAAAAAAATGACCTTTTTTCCTCCCTTTTACTAGTTAACCTTCATGGGAACCTGGATATGGATTTTGTACTTGAGCTTTGGTATGTAATCTTATGGGTTACAAAGTTTCACAGTGCAGAAAAAGAAGCATTGATCAGAATTGTTTTTCATCCATCAGCAGTGAGAACTGAGAGGAGTCAGTCTCAGGGAGCTCTCTGCTTTTCCCATGTTCAGCCTCGATACATTTTATTCTGACTGGCTCATGGGATCAGCTCTTTGAGTTTTGCTGAAGAAATATTTATCCATAAAGCTTAAGTCCATAAGGAACTTAGACTAACCTTCATATAGCAAGCCATTAAAATTCACCCTGAGGATTCCTCTTAAAGTCAGCCCTCTGTTTAGCCCAAAGCCTTAATGTTTGATAGATTACAGCTCCCTGAAAGAAATCTTGTCTTGAAAATATTAGGACGTTGTTAGGAGACCATGACATTTCCTTTCCCCTCAAATTTTGGGCAGTCATACCAAATTTTAACCCAATTTCCAATTATTTGCCTAGTTTCAGCTTTGAGCCTCCTGCAAATTTTTCTTCTCCACTCAGTCATTTTACACAATGACGAAATTTTAGTCTCCCTGCTTAGATGGGCAGAAGGGACAAAGAAGATACCCTTCAATGGCAAAACTTTGGGATGCTACGATCTGAGATGATGAGAGGGATTCAGGATTGAAAGTCTAATTTTCAAAAGTACTCTTGGCAGTGATGAACCAGAAGGCTGAAATTCTCATCACAGAATCACAAAATGACACGGGCTTGGAAGGGACCTCTGGAGATCATCTAGTCCAACCCTCCCTGCCAAAGCAGATCCACCTAGAGCAGGTTTCACAGGAACATGTTCAGGTGGGTTTTGAATGTCTCCAGAGAAGGAGACTCCACCACTTCCCTGGGCAGCCTGTCCCAGTGCTCTGCCACCCTCAAAGTAAAGAAGTTCCTCCTCATGTTTAGATGAAACTTCCTATGTTCAAGTTTTTGCCCATTACCTCTTGTCCTGTCACCAGGCACCACTGAAAAAAGGTCTGGCCCCATCCTCTTGACACCCAACCTGTTAAGTATTTGTAGGCATTGATCAGATCCCCCCTCAGCCTTCTGTTCTCCAGACTAAAAAGACCCAAGTCCCTCACCCTTTCCTTGTAAGAGAGATGTTCTAGTACCCTAATCCTCTTTGTAGCCCTTTGTTGTACCCTTTCCAGTAGTTCCCTGTCCTTCTTGAACTGGACACAGTACTCCAAATGTGGCCTGTCCAGGGCAGAGGAGAGGGGGAGGAAAACCTCCCTCGACCTGCTGGTCACACTCTTCTTGATGTAGCCCAGGATGCCATTGGCCTTCTTGGCCACAAGGGCACATTGCTGGCTCAGTGCTTCATGTCAGTTCCTAAGTCACTGAAGCATCCCCTTGTGCCAAGGGACAAAGCAGAACCTTGAAAAGGGCTGAACAGCTCTTCCCTGAACAGCAGTATGTGGAGCTGAGTGTGATATAATGATTTTAGGATGAAAGGCACTTTTGTTGCAGGATTAGCTGAGATCACACAGAGCCTTAGGTTAGCTTTAATCATGACAGGCAGGAGAGAGGCAACTGCCTTTATCAACTACACTATCTTACACAGCCGTCTATTCTTTTCCCTGCTGAATATAAATATTTACATTAGCCAAAGCTGCCCTTTTTGCAGACACATAGGGATTTTTCCCCCTCTTTATTCTGTGTGTTTCTTCCATCATTTCGATGTAGTATTTATGAAATGGTTGTTAGAAACCCATTGAAGAGCTGGAGCCCTTAAGGGTACTGAGTGGGCATAAATAGGCTCCAGAAAGACATTTTTTGGCATTTAAATACTCAGCTTTGAACCCCCATTTGTACAAAGTTTTTTAGCATTTAAAAAATGAGCTTTAAAATCCTCAGTTTCTACTAATAATGCGAATGCTTGGAATTATAAACTGGCTGGGATCAGGGTTTCCTTCCTTGCCTGTGTAAGCACAAAGGTTGGAGCTCGGCAAGATTTTCTGCTCCTCACCTGGAGCCTGAAATTTGACAGCCCCATGAGAAACTGGGAAGGAGAATGGAACAATCCTGACTTGTACTGCTAACGTTTTGTTCTGTACTTTTTTCACTTCTTGAAGGAGGGGGAAATACTATGGCACTCTCAAAATCTGATACTGACAGTGGGAAAAAAATGTGTTTAGTCTCTCCGTTTCTGGAGCTTCGCAACTGGAAATTTCCCTGTCTGATCTGTCAAGCTTGTTTTTTGTGAAGCTCAGCAGCTGGGAATTTCCTAAAGGACAGCGGAGACTGCAAATGGAGATACCTGAATCTCACTGAAAATTGTCTCACTGTGTTGACAGTAGTGCTTTGGAAATCTGGGTAGGTTCCTGTGAAATATGCAAACGTAAGGTGGAAGGTGACTGTATGCTTTGAGTAAAGCTAGTGTTATTTGCACCTGGAATACATTAAAGATAGGATCTTTCAGTGCTGGAGGAAAACGCATGTCATACTCCAGAGGCAACCATGGTAGCACGGCATCTCTCTCCTATGTTATACAGCGAGGAGTACGTAATATGTGTATGCAGAGCCTTTCCTGTCCACAGAATTTCTGCAGTCTGACTTGAGTAAGCATAAACGTGAAATGGGAAGAGCTTGATGTACCAGGGCAGTGTTTGAGTGGTGTCATCCATCTTAAACATAGAGATCCCTGCACAGAGTGTTTGTACTGGAGATCTCCAACTTAGGATATGAACACAGATCTGCTGATAACTGGGCAGATTTCAGCAGGCAAAGTATTGCCCTGACAAGATACAACACCACAGATTCATACTGCTAATCTAATGCAATTTCTGTTTAATTTGTGGAGATGAATACATATTAAAGAAATCTGCCAAAAAGATACAAGTTTATCTCCTTGAAAGTAAGGAGCCAAATTAAGTCTTTTAATGAGAGGTATAAAGGACTAAATTTTATTTCTAGCTTTAACCCTTCAGCCAACTCAATAACCTTACATTCGTGATCTCTTCTTGCTTAAAATCTCCCCTGGTTCCTTGTCTCCACTATATGCATTTCAGGAGCAGCTGAAGTAATTGCTTCTGATGATTACCCTGGAAAGCACAGCCCAGGACCTTCCTTTTAACAATCACATGTTCCATGGCGAGGATGCAGAAATGTGTAAATGATACAGCCCATCTAATTCAGATAAAGCTGGAGAGAGGCTTTGTGGCACTGGCTATGGGAGCTCTTTGAACCCTCCTTTCATTCTTTGGTTTGAAGGTGTTCAGGGAGGCTGTGCTAGAGGCAGACCAAGCAAGAGCAGAATTTACACAAATTCAGTCCAGTATGGCCTTGCTCTTGGAGTGAGAAAATGGGGTACTTTACTTGGGAATGAATGTTTGAGTTATTTCTGTCTTTTGATCCAGTGGCATTGCACAGAACGGCACATTAGTATGGTCACAAGCACCATGGCTGACAGCAATGCGATCCATGGGGACTGGCAACCAGGAGCTAGGCTTTCCTTTCAACCGACATCTCAAAGCGCATCTGCAGGCATCAGGAGGAGGGCAGTGGACAAGCCAAGGACAATTGGAAAAGATATGCAGTATTATCTGAATTGTAGCTAAATCACACTAGTCACGCTTCAGTGAACGTTCAGTGCTATTTTTGAGTTTGCACGATGGAGCCATTCATTCTCCTTGGGTAAATAAATATTCACCGCCTGTCAATGTTCTAGCTTCTCCCCCCCAGGCTGATTGGAAAAAATGGGTACTTAATCAGCTCATTGCATAACACCATAAAGCAAAGATGTCTACTGTGTTTTGTGACGGGACAGTATATTTTGCTTTGAAAAGGGATGTTGTTTTCCCAGAAGACTTTCAACAAACACTGAGAAACACTGATAAATAAATGTGCAAGGGGCATTCTTCTAAGCTTTGCCTTGCCCATCTTTGACAGCAAATGCATGAGCTCACAAAAAAGAGATATAACTAAAACCAGCCTTTGGTGTGGCACTGAAAGGCTGCATTTGTTGCTTACTGGAATCGTTTTCTTAAATGCTCAGAGCCTTCTCACAATAATATGCTTTCCATTGACTTCATTTCCCATGCTAGAAGTGAAAATTGGCTCCTTTTTAATGCAATAAACATTCCTTTCTAATTCAGAAAGAAAGTCCTTCCAGGATCTCTTCAATCATAGTGTGGCTATTGAAATACAATTCTGTGATGGTGCCTACTACCCTTGCACAAGAGGTGAACATTATTGCAATCTCTCTGGTTTCATCCTGAGGATTTCAGAACAGTTCCCTAGTAAGACCAAATGTTACTGTGCTCTGAGACTTCATAGAAATGTCCCAGGACTTCAACAGATCTGAATCCTCTTTGCTCATCAGTGTAGAACCAATGGTGGAAGTGCAGGTATTGGGTGTCCTTCCACTGGTTGGATGCAATCCTAAAGTGCAGAGCCTTAGTTTTTTCATAAGGACACTGTGTTGCTACCCACAATTCTTTAGTCCTTGCTAATGAGGAGGATTTAAGCCCCAATACACTCTGATGACAGGTGGTAGTAAATAATCAGATAATCAATTTCATCAAAAATTGAAATCTCCCAGGATAGTTTAAGTTAGACAAATAAATAAAAATTATGCCAAATAGAAATCTGTTTTTCCCCAGGTAAACAAAATGTCTGTCAAAAATACATTTTCAAACCACATATTCTGAACAAGCTCATGCAAGTTGTTGTTGGTGTCAATTTCTTTTTGATGAAAACTTGACTAGCATTTTTCTTTGTATGCTGTAAAACTTTTTTAATGCTTACTTAAAATATTTTGCACAAACATCTAATGGCAGAACTTTTCTTGAGTCATTCTATACCAATGACATGACAATGGCATATCCAATATAAATATAAGGCATGGTAATGGATCACAGACAAGTTATTGTTCCACGAGTTGCACTGTAAATTGAAAACTTTGACTCATACAAGCAGTCATTTAAATGTCTTTACAGGAGTCTTGAATTTATAACAGGCCTTCTTACAGTCATTTAGTTCATTAAATACTTTCATCAAGAAGTAGCAGGTAGTTACCTAAAGTGGCCACTCATAGAGATAATGCTCACTGTGGTTGTGATGGGGCTGTTAAGAGGATTAACTTGGTCATCACAGTTGCAAGTTGTATGGGTGAAATGCCTGTAGTCATCTCTAGTATCTCTGTATATAGGTTTACTCATCTTCAAGGCTCATACTGTCGTACCTGACAGCGTGGAAAAAGCAGCATCCCTGCTATTATACAATATATTCAGTAGCAGGGGTTGCTCAGAATCTCAGAGGACATTGAAAAGTTGCAATCCCGATAGAGATTGGGGTCACCAGTAAGGTCTCATAGGGAATTCTTAATTAGAAAACAGTGTTGTCCACAGGGGGGGTGTTTGTAAAGTCTCCCCAGGAAGATGCAGGATGCTCTAGTGGAGATTGGCGTGTGGGTAGGCAGGGTCTAAGCCAAGAGCCACAGGAGTACTGGTCAGAAGCATGAGTTTTCCACCAACATACCCCCGCAGGTATCCGATTTGCTGATTCCACAGCATTGGTGTGTGGCTGAGGTGGAGAGCTGCAGCTAGAAAGGGAGGAAGGCTGTAACCTTATTGCAGAAAGGTTGAAAAAAAATTATAAAACGATGCCCTCACACAACAGGCCTAAGCAGGATGTTCTGCAGGTCTGAGGCATGCTGAACTTTTTTCTGTTTAAAAATAAGTTTAAAAATAAGAGATTGGGGTTTTGGTTTGTTGTTGTTGTGGTTTTTCTTTCTTTTTTTCTTTCTTTTTTGGGTGGTGGTGGTGGTATTTGTTTGGGGTTTTTTTTGGACCAAAGGTATCATTGTTTTTGAGACTTTTAGTAAAGAAGAGGTCTAGCTGGTTGTCCAGTTTGCATTTAAATCAAGGATTGTGCAGCTATTCTCCTAAACAGACCTGAACTCACAAATACTTTACCATGTAAGCGATGTCTTAACCAGAAGAACATCTTCAATTTGTCATTGCATTTTGACTTGTGATAAAAATAAGACAGAAATCAATGAACAGTTTTGGACTGATGCCATCCACAGTCCTTTCAGACATGGAGAAAAGTGTAATTTTGTTCATGTTTAGCAGTTTCTGATCTTCCTAAAATGGCTAGTATCTGTTCTGCATGCCAACCACAGAGTGTCAAATACTGAACACTCCAAGTGACTCACCATTGAATCAGAGAGGGAGTTTCAGTCACATAAGAAAACTCTGCAGCTGGGAACAAACTGGCTTCCCTCAATTGCAGTCCTGTTGCTGCAGCGATCCTCTAGTACAAGGACTAACTACAGGGCTGCTTACGAATTTTGGTTGCATCTGGCCACTGCTACTAAGGCGACACAAATAAAAATGATCAAATCTGAGCTGACACCAGAAAGTACTCGTTTTCAGCCTGAAACTCAGTTCTACGCTTACTTCTCTGTGTGACTTCACAGCCCAACATTTACAGATACACCTTCTAGAGCAGACTGCTTTGGCCAGGGCTATAACAAGTTTATTATCAGTCGTTGTGCATTTCCTACCCAAAGAAGATGAAATCTTGGCAATAAAAGACATTGTGCTTGATTGAACTTCTCATGCCAGTTGGAAGATGAAGGTGGGGTGGGAGCTGAAAGAAGCAGCTCTTTATACGGTATTGGTGTAAGGGGTAAGCCAACCTTTTTTCCAGTTGTGGGCTTACCAAACTACTGCTAAGAATGTCCCATCCCATATGTGCCTGGTCTTAGGACTGACAGGGAAGCTGTGAGAATTATGACCTAAGTCCTTGTTTTGAAATCAAGTTGGTGACAAATTAGACATTTAAGGCTAAAACGTGGGCTTTTTTCCCCAGGAAATTCTTTACTTAGCCTCAGTGAATGTGCTTAAAACGTCATCTGAATATATGACTTCCTGGCTAAGTTGCCACTTCGGTCTCCATGCAGGTTGTAGGACCAAGTAGGAAAAGAATGAGAGCATCAGCTAATGCTGGTGGAGGATCTCACCCTGCAGGGGTCACAGATGAGTCTACATTAAGCCCTTTGATCTACTGTCAAGGACAGACAGCCTGCTGTTCTCAGCTGGCAGCCTGGGATTGTGATCTGAGGTGTACTGGATGTGAGTACTGGAACATGAACAGACATCAGTACCTCGTTGTGCAAATGGCCACGTATCACTGCAAAGACAAAACCTTCCTCCTAGACTGCCTGAGCCAATAGGCAGATAAGCATTTCACTTCTTAATCCTAAAAAAGCAAGAGATTAGACTCATCACAAACTCAGAGGAAGCCAATGCTGTTACCTAACAGGATTCAGACGTGGCTGTACTGCTACTACACAAAGGGTGTCCTCCACGGAAACCAGACATTTCTGCAATCATAAATTCCATCACTTAAAACACAAAAAAATCTGCAATAAAATTAAGCACCCTTACCCTCCCAATTTGTTTCAATGACTTGTGTGTGCTACCTAAGTGCTCTGTACCATAAAGCTACCTGTGCCCTTCAACAAAGATTTTTACATATAGATTATCAACATGTTTTTCCAGACCAAAAGAACAGGAATTTAGGTTAATTTAATAGAAAAAATAAAATATGGAATAACATTGATTTTGGCCAATATCAATTACAACAGAACTACCCTATTTTACAAATAACAACTGAACATTTTACACATGTACAGTATTTTTTCAGTAAAAATGAATTTGGAAATAACAATGTGTCAGTTTTTTAAAAGAAAACAAAGATATTAATTTCTTCTCTATAATAGTGTTAGAGACATTTGTAAGTATCCAAACAAATTCTTTACAATCCATTACATAATTAAATCTCAATTATGAATATATATTTATATATAATATATATATAATATTAACTTAAACTTTGAAAGCATTATGTTCTAGTTAAACATGTTATACTGAGAAATGAGGCAGTAACAAACTAGTAGTTAAACTAGCACAAATTGAATTCTTTTAAATTTGAATGTTTATCAGGAAATTTGTAATGGGCACCAAAGGAGCTTGGCTGGCTCCCTGTCATACCGAACCAGGTCGTAATAGTTTATCTGCTCTCTGCTAAAGGTGGCACATTACCTCTATAGGTTTGTATTCATTCGTTTATAAAAGTTTCACAATAATTTTTGATCCTCTTTATTTTTTAACGTTTGCATGCTTAGACACCTGCAATCTATTTTCTCTTTGTATGTTCTAGAAAGATAACAGAGAAAGACACTCCATGTGTTTTAAGTATTATCCCCTGAAAACAGTATCTTTGAAGTCCAATTTTCTGTTTTCTGCTAAATGAATGTCTTTCGAACAGTAAGCTAAGTGAAGCTGATGAAGATATATTAAATGGAAATTTGTACTGGCAGCCGTGTGCCTGGGTGAAGAGAGAAAGGCAGGGGCCACGTCTCTCACCACCCATCATAGCTTTACAGTGAGGTAACTCCATTGGCCTCAGCAGGACTATTCCTGCTCTAGTTTCTATTGTGAGCAGTTAAAAGCAGACTCAGGCCCACCATGACACAATTGTTACACCAAAAGAACCATTGATTTATTGCCCTATATGTACTTTTTCCTGGAGACTTATTTGGCACAATTATAAATCCAGTCCTGTAAACACATCCTGTTGCATATAGTCACACTGGCATTTACATATGAGCACTATAAAATAGCTCCACATATCTGTATGATAATATCCCCTTTTTTTCATGAACGTTACAAGACAACAATAATTTATGAATATTTCTTACATGTTAGCAATGTTTTCTGACTTCCAAGCGTATACATTACTCTCGCTTATGCAAACGAAGAGAAGTAGTATCTTTCGAATTTGTTCGCTACAGGAACAATGTTTTTTTTTTTAAAGTTTATTTGAAATAGCTTTGACAATTTAAAAAAATAAAATAAAAATCCTAGCATATCTGTTAATAAGCTAGCTGTCTAAAAATGAAATCTATATGACCAAAACCACATTTTGGGCAAACATATATACATACTGCATGTGATACAAAAAACAGCTCACAGCAGAGGAAGTAAGAAAGAAATGTGTGCAGAAATATTAACTTTTCTTTTTTTAAATACTGTTACAAAAGGGGCAGAACTTAGTCCTGCAGCTAATGATGTTTCTGATCCCCTCAGGAACTCAAGTTCCCCCTGTCAATATACATAGCACAAAAAACCTAATGCAAACATTTTTATATTGTTTAGTTTTAATCCATGTAAACTTATGTTGTATTCTTGAAACACTCTTTAAACATCTTGAAGGGGAAAGAAGCAGGAAAAAGGGAAGAAAAAGGACCTTCAAAAAACAGGAATAATCCTAAGGTTGATAGGAAATCAAATCATGAGTTAAACGTTAATTTTGGCATCAAATGCTTTGGTCACACAATACTGACTCTGTGATCCTGGATGCTCAGCTCTAGACACCCAGTTATGAAAGGTAGGCGTGTTGTAGTTTTTCCATTTAAGTTCCAACAAACAGTTCACCATCTCCCCAGACAGAGAGGAGGGGGAGAGAGAGAGGTGGCTTTCTTTTTTTTTTTCTTTCTTTTTTTTTTTATTCTTTTTTCCTTTTTCAGTACTATGAATTAATCTATAAGTCTACAGGAGCAGGAGGACGCTGGGAGGTGTCAGTTCACCCCTTGTGCGTACATGTTCTGCAACACAATTGCTGAAGCACTTTCCGCTGGCAGAGATTGTTCTTTTTCACCAGCATACAGAATCCTCCCTCGGCCCAGGACTCTTCCGTGGCTTCCGGAGGGCAGCAGCAAGAGTAGGAGAGGAGGTTGAAGGTTTGGAGAGCATGGCGTGTACTATGGAGGAAGGTTTAATTGGTCAGACAGGCAGATTTGGTTGAAGAGACCATTCAGGAGCAGGTAGCAAGTAGGAAATTTGGTCCATCAAAAGGAATTTCAGTCAACAGCATTTTTTTTTTTTTTTTTCAGGAAGAGATATTGTGTGGTCCGACAAGGAGTGATTGGTATCCATTTGTGAAAAGGAAAAAAAGATCAGAAAGAGAATAATTAGAAAACAGTGATATTTACAGCAAAGGAATTTGTTCTCAATTTTTATGAATCAAAAGAATAAAACACTCAAACCACAGAAAAAGAATAAACCATTCTCAACAGAAATGCAAATCCTATTGAGTGAGCTAGACTAGTGCTTGCTTGTCAGGCAACGAAATGAGACCCTCTGTGCTTTGTAAATTAACAGTCACCAGCCCTATCTCCCAACCCGCTTCTGGACTTTCCTTGGCTACTCTAGACTGTTGAGAACACATGCTGCGTGGTGGGATCCAGCATGGTCCTCTGAAACTGCCTGAAGGCCACCCCATTGATGTGTTGCCTTTTCATGGCAGCTGCACTTGGAATAATGGGGGAGACGGTACTGAGTTGGGGTGTCCCCAGTCTTGGGCAACCACATGTGCATCTGACTGATGTACAAAGGAAGAAAAATTTATGCAACAATATTAATGACCAAACTGGTATGTCAAATGTTTACACTGCAGAATTCAACTGCAATAACATACCATATTGCAGCCATTACTCCAAACTGTTAGCATCACTCTCCCTCTTCATTAATTCATCTATATCTGACTTTCTCTGGACTTGCTCTAGATTGCAATGAAATTTCTAATGTCCTGATGTGAAAAGGTTTCATGACCGGTTTCCCAGTACCTGTAATGTAACTTACAATCGACAGGTACTCTTCAAATTTTGAAGGCCTAAATTCCAACAGAAGCTCTAAAGGTCCGCAGAACCAAGACTCAACCCTACACCCTCTCTTTTTTTCTCTTTTTAAAGTTTTTGGTAAAAATCTTACTAAATCCAGTGGAAATGAGCTGGACCCAAGAGTCATTGTTATCTTTTTGGACATCTTATGTCAGGTATCTTCCACTGGCTTGTTCTGGTATAATTTTCCTGTTGGACTGCACTTGCTGGGCTGTTTCAACAAGTAATTCACATAGTTACATTTTTAGGGAAGTATGATGTTATCTAAGTATCTCTGTAATTGTGACATTTGAAAGGAATGAATATTAGTGAATAATTAAGCCAATCATATGCAATAGGAATGCTATCTTGGTTGCCGCAAAGAACTTGGAATAAGTTCAAATCTCCATCACAAATTGGGTGCTCCCTATTTCAGAATTCTTTTGTTCTCATCACCCTTTCACATAATTCAGACAATTCTATAGGCACTTAAAATCCTTTTTACTTACCAGCATTTTCACAGTTTAAAGTGACAAAATGGATAAATGTGACTCTACTGATAGTACACTAGGGTCTTCATATAAAAATCTTTTGAAAGCAATGGCTTTTGAAAAATAGATAAGGAAAAGTAGGCTGTTGGCAGAGGGGAAAACTATTTTAGGAAAATTCAGGTAAAGTGGATGTGACTAATCTTGTTAAGACACGCAAATGTGGTTTTCTCCTTTTCATAAACCTGAAAAAATTAAGAAGTAGTGTAGAACTCAAATCAAGATTGTACCAAAAGAAAAGAAAGAGACCAAACCGACCCAAAAAAAGAAGAAGCTGG
This sequence comes from Limnodromus scolopaceus, assembly GCA_028565335.1. Classification (NCBI taxonomy): domain Eukaryota; kingdom Metazoa; phylum Chordata; class Aves; order Charadriiformes; family Scolopacidae; genus Limnodromus; species Limnodromus scolopaceus. The sequence goes on along the minus strand of JAOXNO010000020.1, from coordinate 41,714,911 downwards.
CAGTGGGAAAATGGATCTTTACAGAGAACTGCACTCACCATCCTTGCAGACTGTTCCCACTACACAGACACCAGTGTCTAGGTTATAGCCACTTGGACAGCTTGTGCAGTTTCTGTCTCCTTGACC
>JAOXNO010000020.1:41698317-41714757 GCA_028565335.1 Limnodromus scolopaceus | reverse complement strand
ACATCTGAAAGACAATAGCAGGAGATGGTCTTACGGCCTCACCAAATACAAGAGCTCTTAAGAGACCTCTTCTGTATAGCAAAGGGCTTGTCTGCTGTTTCTAGAGGTATCAGCTGCTCTAATAATAATAGTAATTAAAAATAATGAACTCCTCCTGCAACCCAGTCCTGCTTCTTTCATCCAACCACTTTCTATTCACACTTTTCTTTACTAAATAGCTGTATTATTCTACTATTTTGGAACCATGCAGAAGTAATCAACAAAAATATCAAGCTGATTGTGCATACTTGTGCCAACAAGGCATGAGCTAAAGCCACAGGATGGAAAAGACTGACCTGCTGCCCAGTCCCTTCATCACCCTTTTGGCTCCATCATATTTTCATTGTGTATTGATTATTTTCTTGTGTGGAAAACTACAACGCATGGTGATTCCCTTTCTGCCGTGAACTTAAAGTGAGTCAATAATAAATGATTCCAAAGGGTAAAAAATGGTATTTGTTTAACAAAGAATGGAACAGAAAAAAACCAAACATCCCTTTCTTGCACAGCACAGCAAAGCCAACATTTATCCACCAACTTGTACACTGAGTCAGGCGAGCTATTCTGGACAGCAGTCTGGTAATATACTTGTGCCATGTTTGTGAATACACAGCTGAAAATCTGAAATGGTCCTTATGAATAGTAATTAATTTGCAATTAAAAAAAAAAAAGTCTGACTATTTTTGTTACTGAGAAATGCAGATCCTCTGCCAGATTTTTAAATTTTATGTTTCTACTTAGATTCTCACTATAGACTTTTTTAAACTGAAGGACACACATATACGTACAAGAAAAAAACACCTTTAGAAGACCTACATGAATATAGCTCGAATTTAAAAAAAAAAAAAGCTTTTCCTTAATTTGCTTAGCATGCAATATATTTTTTCCATTTCTTGAAGTCAGCAGTGTTTTATGTTCTCATAAGTATTATCTTTTTCAACACAGTAAGAGCTAATACACTGCCCAACATCAGACACATATATTAGCCACTGATCATACCTTTTGCAGCTTTTGTATCCACTTTCAGTAGAGTGATCAAGGTAATAGCCACTACTACAGGACTGCACACATCTTCCATCTTCCATAAAATAACCCTGTGTGCAGTTTATACAGGCATCTACTCCAGCACCTTAAACCAGAGAGAAAATATACAGTATTACTGGCTAGTTCCTCTTATTGCCTAAGAGGTGCCACCTCCAACTGTAGCAAAATCTTCCAATTTTAGGTTTTTTTTTGTTTTTTATTATTTTTTAAATAATTTTTTATGTTTTATTTGCCTTTCTTTCAAACAGTAGCATCAAGCAATTAAGGTAAATGCTTAGAATAATCAACATTATGTAATTTCAGTCTATCTTTTTCTGAAAGAAATTGCTGTTGGTAATTCTAAAGTTTGCACAAAATCTGTTGATTGTTATTCCATCCCAGAAAAGAAATGGAAGGCATTACTGGAAATCAGAATGAGCTCTAATAAGAGGAAAAAAAATACAGAAAAAAGGAAAGGAAAAAGAAAAGAGTGCATGCACACTTTCACTTAGAAAACTTCAATTTTCATGGTAGCTGAAAGAAGTATATATTAACTATTAAAATAATTGTTTTTACATGTAAGCAATCATGTTATACTGCAACTGTGATATAGTAGAATAAAATCGGAGCTAAACATACAGAGCAAAGGAAATAATGCCAATAAATGTCAGAGGGGTACCTGCACATGTTGCACAGGAACGGTGACACGGTTCACATTCTCTACCATTATAGTATTTTCCTTCTTCACAGCGGATAGCACATTTAGTGCCATGCAAACTATTGTAAAAAGGAAAAAGCACAGTGTTTGGGCAAAGAACAGCAACAGAGGACAACAAGGTCATGCACAAACCAGTACTTCTCTTTTAATAAAAGAACAACCTACATGTTAGAATTCATCAGCTTCCTTCATTGTTCATATTTTATAAATTTAGGGACAGCAGTCACTTCAAGCGAGAATGAAATGCAGTTTTGCCCATGGTGAAATACAGAAGCTGTTTACAAACTCATAAATACTACCAAGTAGTAGGGGACAGAAAAAAAATGAACAATGCCAGAGTACTAAAAATTCAGGCATGTAAAATGCAATTACTCACGAGGAATTTGGCACAAGGTCAGCACCACTATACCAACAAAAAACGCTAAGGGACTTGTTAACAAGATCTCACGCTTCTCTTGAAAGACCAGCAGCATCTCCTGATACTATGCTACAGCACAGGTTAGAATAGATTCACAGCGAATGAATCTCCATCTCTTTCTGCAATAGTAGTTTCCATTGAAACCTCCTAACTGAATGCCAGTTCTGAGTGGCTGGGGAGATTTGTCAAGATTGCAGTCGGAGGTATTCTGCCTGCAGGCACTTTTGAAACAGCACAAAAGAGTGAGTAACAGAGGAAAAAGAAATAGCATAAAGAGTCACATTTCCATGTTTCCCTCTAAGTAGCTGCTTATGCTTTCATGTTATAAGGTGCCTACAGCAGATTTGGGTTTGTTTTTTTTAAGCTAGCACTTCTCTGCCATGTTTTCTCTCTTCTAAGGAACGTTAGCTTTCATCCAATTTAACTCTAAAAATGCTCTTCAGCTCTGCGGGTTACCACCCTGAATGAGTGCTAACCCTGTTTTACAGATTTGATCCAGGAAAAGTCATGCATGCTCACAACCACTGGAAATTTTCAAGAGTATATATGGTCCCAGTTCAGAAAAAAATTTAATTAGCAATTTAACAAACCTAACAATCTCTGCTTTCTTATTATTTTTCCTCAGTCCTCAAAGTGCTTCACAAGGAAGGTAGCATTATCACATTTTTTACAGATGAGAAAACTAATAATTTGCCCAAGTTTATTTAATGGGCTAGTAACAGGATCAGAACTGGAATCCAGGTCTCCGAAGTCCCACCCAGGTTCCTGCCCATCGATAACTCTGCCAAGAAAATGCAGCAAGTTTCAAACAACTGGGGAATACGACATGCATGTCCTGCAAGGCTCCATTTATCTGTCACACCCACACAGATGGTGTTTTTTCAAAATGTTACTAAAAATCAGTCTCAGTTTGCTAATAGTGCCCAGGAAACCAGGAAGTTTGGGTTCTTCAGATTTTCTATATTTCAGTTTCTCCTTCTCTTCTTACACTGACTGGACTCGTGTACTTTCTTCAGTGGTGCTACAAGTTGCTGTTTGTGTTAATGGACAGGGAAACTCAGTTCCTGAGAAAGAAAGAAAATGTGGGCATAGCTTTTCTATAGCAACTGTGTCCTGTAAGGTCCCAGATCTATGTAATCTTGGTGTCCTGATGTATTTGCCCATCGTAGGAACTTCTAAACTGCTAATTTACTAATTTGATTTTTCAGATACAGAAATTCATGCCGAGTCTCTTAAAATCCTCCAAAATCTTAACATGGATTGCAAATTTAATACCATTTTAAAATGGAAGCAGACACTTGTGATTCACAGAGAGCGTAAATAGACCAGTGTTCTGATTCGATCCCATGCTTTTGTTCCCATTAGGTCACACTTCCTTTTCAAAGGGTGACTTTTAAAAAAATACAGACATTCATAATAAAAATTGTGCAGGCACTCGGAAAATCTAGATACAACATAAATAGACAGAGATGAGAATTCCTTTACAAGATGTAAAGGAATCCAGCTATTGGTGTCCTAAAAACAAACAACATTTAGCTTTTACTAACTAAAAGATGAAAATCCACTTTGATGGAAGGTAAAAGCTCAGTGTTAAAACATTTGCAGAACACTCATATTCTGCAAGAAGAACCCCTACAGATACTGAATACTGACTTCATATTTTTTGTGGCATAAAGCCAGCATACATTCTGTCATGAATTTTATAAGATTTTTGACCTTTGCCGCTTGGATCAAAAGGTCACTCAGTCATAAAGGAGCTTGAAATGTGTACTGCTGTTTTGTAGGTTTTACCTATCAGTTTCAAGAATGATTAAGTCTCCCTATGAAGAAAAAAATTTCCACTGCTGTTTAAAATATGTGCACACTATATTGTAATAGAATTGAGCCTAAGGTACTTGAGATAAGTGAATGACTGTACGTATGAAGAAATACAATAAAGATAAGAAAATAGTTTCTAACTATCACAGAAATGAATCAGAAAGATTAATATGATTCATCAGCTCTACCTCTAAAATAATCCTTGATTGCCACACTGTAGGTCAAAAAAGTGAAGAAGCCAGCATTCCACATGACTGTGGCTTTTATTTTGCCTGAAAGGAAAAGTATTCTAAGAATCAGTTGTTAGCCAAACTGGCACACAGTAGCACAAGAAAATATTATATTACAAACTAAACAGTGATGGAACACATGAAATGAGGGCCACTCAAGGTTAAATAGCTATCTGATGTTCTTCATTGTGTATCCACAGTCTTGTAAACCTCTTCAGGTATTGTGTTTAGTTACATCCATCATTTCCTTACCTTAGGCCATGTTTGCATTCTGTGCAGATTTGGTATTCAACACATGTCTTACAGTTTTCACTACATTTTCGGCAAACAATCTTATCTACAAAGGAAAAAAAGAGAACAGCCCAGAAAACCATGGTCAGTTATGTTTAATAAAACTATACGGATATACTATTACATGAGTTAGTGCTTTTTAGCTTAACATCAGGGAGGGAAGCAGTGAGCTAGACTAAAATAGCTAAATTCTGCCTATCCTTAGCATTTTCCATCAAACCTCAAATGGCTTAATCTGTTTCTAAACTTTTGAAGTTATAGTTGTATCCTGAGAAAAACAGGCTTTGAGGTCATTGAAAAATCTTCATAAACATTTTAAATTTACATTAACTGCTTATAATATTGACTTAAACAATCTTTTCATACAGCAGTGATATGCAGTAATGATTCCCATGTGTTCCAGAGATTGTCCTGTAATTTACCTCTTACACTTCCCATGCAAGCAGCCTGTCCTTCTTCTTCCTGTTTTGGTGCTTAAAGACACACCTGTATCAACAGGTCTGATTTTAACAAAGTCAACATATACATTACTTAACACCTGCCCTCTTATCTCAAGAGCTCCCTACTTTAAGAGAGGTGTCTCTCCCTCTTCAGACTTGGTGTCTTTTGAGATGCAGTGCCATGTACCTTTCTGAGAAGAAAAGCCTGGTGTTCCTATTTGATTCTATATTTTAATCTGTCCATCTTAACTGGGTGGAAAAGAGTTCCCTTCTCTGCAGTTCTCATGCAGTGAAAAATTGAAGAATTAAAGTAGTACCTGTTTTTACTAATTCTCAAAAATGAACACACAGCTTCATGATGCAGAAAGCAAAGGGTTAGGTACCTAGATGAACAAAGCTCCTGAGCACATATTTATCTTCTAAGGATGTGTCTAAAGATAATGAAAGTTGCTGCAGTTTTAAGCATGTTTGAATACATGTCTAAGTATTTTTACTAGACAAAGCTGGAAATTAAACATGGGTGGTCTACTTGGCAATCACAGGAGGAAACTGAAGGCAGGCATCTCACATGGTGGAGTATTACTGCTCTTGGGTCATGACATCACTGCAGGTACTTAGGTCTGTCAGAAACATTAATTGCAACCACGTTTTGCACTTGAGGAGCTTATTTCACTTAGAGCTCCAGTTCGGTGCCCATGGTTGATTCCTCAGCTCTCTCTTTTATCTGGTGCTGTATCATTTAAATATGGGGGGAGTAGGGAATGCTCAGAATGTGGGTGCTGCCTGTCCCTTTCTGGGGTAGCGACAACCTCCTCTGTCCTGCAGCTCTATCTTGCTCTTGAACTGCCCTCATTCTGCTACTGTTACTCCCAACCACAACCAGAAACGACATCTTGCCACTAAGCATGCTTTAAAAATAATGGAAGATTTTTGAGGAGATTCTTGATCACGCTTGGCAGCAATTTAATACAAGGAATGGGATAAGAGATAGATGTATCAACATACATTTTTCCTGCTTGTAAGTATTCCAGCAACCTCCCCAGATCAAATTCTGTAGCCCACAATAAAGAAACAACAAGAAATACTAACTCTTATCCAGGTAAAACCCATCAGGGCAGTTGGTAATACAGCTATTGGTTACTTCATTCAGGTAGTAGCCAGATTTACAGGTCATGCACTGGTCACTATGGCCTCCAACACAGGTTTCACAATTGGGTGAGCATTTTTTACAGCGTTTCTTGTCTGCATTGTAGTGACCAGGTGGGCAGGTCGAAACACAGATCCTGCAGACAGCAGGGAAGAGAAGGCAGAGTTGTTAATGAAATAACCTGCCACCACATTCCTGGACCATGACTGCAAAGCAGAAGTATTTCTCAGCATTGCTGCTTTTCTAATGATCACGTGTAACCCTCCAAAGCATTGCATCAAGGTACCTTTTCCATTTATTTCCCTGCAGCATATGCTATCTGACTGGCAAATGTTTTGTCAGACAGTTATACAGTATCATTTTTGATCATCTACATTTCTTCCTATCTTGTTCAAACTCAATCACAGAAGCTGTAGCAGCTATCACAGTTATATATATCATACGTATATAGATATAGTTTCTTATGAAAAAATAATCAAGAGATGGGGAAATAATCAGAGAAGGGTGTTTGAAGGCTGTAGTTTAAATTTTGATTAGCTAGGGTGTTGGTTTTTTTTCAACTCCTAAGAAAATTTGTCGAATTCAGTGGAAAATGAATTATCCATGACTACAGCAAAAAGATGAAGAAATGAAGTTAAAATATACACTAAGAAATCTATGAAGTAAAGATTTTTCTTCTCTTGGTCTTACCGTGTGTTGTTCTTAGATTTGTAGTAGTAGTGCAGACAGTCAGTACAATGATCTGGTCCTGGCCCATCACACCCTACTTTACTGCATTCTGCATTGCAGGGACCTGTAATAAAACCAGAATACAGGGGAGGAAGGGATTAAAACTTCTAATTTAGTACTTATCATCCCTTAAAACATAGTATTTTAATGCAGAATGCAATTGCTGCTACCCTGTTTGATTTGAATTCCAAATAGTAATTTGGCTCCACCAAAAAGAGAAGATTTTTCGTACGTGAAGATCTTGCAAATCCTGGCCTCAGTACTTCTTCACAGTGATTTATAATTTTTAGCAAGTGTAGCATCCTCTATAAAATCTATCAAAGAGAAACTATTTCTGGATCAAAATGAGTAGCAAATAATTATGAATTTTATTCAGAAATGTGAAAAAGCTTTTGTAATTCATAATAAGGATCTATTAGCAAAATCACTTATACCAAGCAGGTCAACATAAATGATGAACAACATGATCAGTGACTACTCTAGTTACCAACTGGCCCAAGTGGCTAAAGCAACCCAACTGAACCAGCCACCAGGGCCCAGATGTGCCTCCCTCTGTGCTGCTACATGCTGCAAAAGCCTTGGCTAATACTTCCTAATTAGCAAGACTTCCATCTCACCCACACTCATGTTGTACCCAATGATCCTCATGATCCATTCCCACTCGAGATATTCTATGATTCTATTTTACAGTTTTGAAATAGGTCCTTTCTACTCCAGGAGGTGAGAACCATCAACTCCTGCCTTTATGTAGGTGAACAGAGCCTGTGGGTGAAATTATAACTTTCAGGATCACTACTGTCTTGCAAATGAAATGCGTTGAGTTTGTCAGCCACTTTGAATTTCTCCTAACATCAGGTAAACCTGAAGTGAGTTGGCTTCATACAGAAACACAAGAACAGCAACCTTTACAGCAGATACAGTAGTGTTTCATCACCTACCAAAACAAAGAGTTCAGCAGCTCTCAATCTAAAACAGGGACTGTGGGTCTGATACACTGTGGCAGGAGACTGTAATAACAGGAACTTCTAAACTGAACTTTCTCCTACTGTTTGCTTGCTGGAGCTGTACTTAAGATTCATCAGCAATAACCACCTACACAATGCTCCTAATGTTGGAGTATATGTAGGAAACTTGCAACTTGACTTATTTTGCAGCATCAAAAATCTAACTTTATTAAAGTCTAATGATAAGGTTGAAAAGTTTCTATAGGAACCAGAGAGAAACAACACAGATATCGATGATAATGTTCTTCATATATATATGTGTGGACATGTATGTGTATATACACACTTATATTAAAAGCAGTGCATTCTTCATAGCATGTAAAGTGTAGCTTCAAAATATATAACTCTATGCTTACAAACTCATAGGGAAGAAACAAAAATATCTAAACTATGAACCAAATAGTTCTGACCTTAAATTAAGAATCCCCTTCATTGAACATTTTACATATGCAGAGTCTCAGGTCACGTCTTCAACCTATTATGTGTTTAGTAAATGCACAATCAGAGCAAATGAATGTCTGTACCTGAATAGTCATCTGTTCCATAGTCTTCTGTAGGGTCTTCAACTGGACTAGAGCGCACTCTTTCGACTTTGGGAAAATCATTTCTGGGTGAGTAAGGCTGGATGGATGTTCCATACAGTACTAAGGACCACTCTTTCAATTTGCCTGGAAGTTAAGTATTTAAAATCTAGTTTTAGAACACATTTCTAATGTCTGTGTTTTACAAAAACATATCACTTGTAAACATGACTTTGTGACTAGGTATGGAAGACATTTTTCAAATACCCCCTTCATTTTAATATTGATAATGTAATTACTGCTTCACTATAAACTGAGAAAATATACTTTCTTCAATCACATTTTTACAGTATTTTCATTGCATTCCAGTCTCTTGTAGGTCTAGTAAAAGTTTGCAGCATGGGTTGAACTCAATATAAACAACAAAACCTCTGGCCACACAGTTACTTGGAAAATGCATATGGTACTCAAGACAGAGTTTTTGTTCCAGATTTCACTTTAGCTCAGAACATTAATTATGCGGTAATTATTATTTGAGATCTTTTAGCTAACTAGCTGTATTCAGAATTCTTACTTAAGAAAGGGGTTACATTTTGTTTATTACTCAAGACTACTTTTCATTGCCTATCAGGACACTTCTTGATGAACAGGAAAAAAATTTTTTTAAAATCTCTGCTGTAGAATATCAGCGTCCCCTCCCAAAGCAGCATGGTTTTTTTATATTTATCCTAGTTATTTTGCAGATATATCACTGCATTTTCTGCATTCATCACTAATATTCTATCCTCTCAGTAATTGAGTGAAAAAAATAAAAAATTGTTTGCCTGCCTGAACCATTATTTGACTTTTTGGCAAGTTTTTCTGTGGAAGAATAAAAAGAGAAATGTCTATCAAGTGAACAGTTCAGGCTGTCCAGACACAAAGTGTGAACTTCCAGTCCCCACCTTTTGGTCTAGACTAGCTGGTGTATTAATTCGGTGACAAAGCAAAAGGACTCAGGCCTGAAATAATACCTAAGGTAATAATACATGAAAAACACATCCCTGCTTGGCTAAGTTTGGTCTTATCCTATTCTCTTGATTATCTATGCTGGAGTAGCTAGTCATAAATGTGAAATTCTCATCAGAAGAGAAAGGAAACAGAGAAGGAGGGACTATTTTTTTTAAAAAAGATCCTGTCCTGGAGGCTGTTTTGTGGTTAAAATACTCTTCTCTTAGAACTATTATTTAAAATGAAATGTAATCCACGTATGTATCTTCTCAAGAAAATCACTTAATATACTTCAATATACTCAAGCAATCTTCCTCTTCGTTCATTTTAATGATACTCCATAATTTGAGCTTTCATATTGATCACTTGGACTTTTTCAACCTGTGCAAGCAAATTACTTTGACCTTTACAAGTGATTTTCTGTATTTTCCCCAATGTCATCTGGTATCCTCCATGGACATAACCAAGAAAATACATGATCTCTCTGATTTTAGATTCATCCTCCAAGCAGTAAGCAACAATAAGCAAAACCACAACCTGACAGATGACAGCCCAATTCTTTAAATGGGTTATACTGAGGTTAAAAATGGGAATTTCTGTTATCTTTCTGTCTCTTGCCAACCCAATTTAATCTTTCTTTTCAATTGAGCTCTACCTCTAGCTCACATCTATGTAGCTCTTTGGCCCCCACTAGATACAAAAGACCCAAATTACATATTTTCTTCATGTGTGGATCAAGTTATCTCACAATGTTCTTTAGACTGATTCATCTGGGTCCTTTAACAGCATCTTTCTTTTTAGGAAAGAAAAGGGCTCTCACTTTTAACCAGATAGGCAGTCATCTCTACAGCCTTTTCAAAGCTACAGCTTCTCTACGTACAGCTTCTTTCCGTTTTGTGTTTAAACTCACTTCTATGGCATATGGATCACAATATATTGGATACAATCAAAAAATGTGTGTTTTGCTAAGTTATTCAGATCTTTTCATTCTCAATATTATTTTGCTCCAAAGATCACTAAACTTTCCAAGGGTTGATTTTGTACTTCTTCCAGAAAGCCATTAAAAATACTGAATACTAGACAGAAATATTTGCAAGGACTCACTAAAAATAACCACAGGTAAAGATGCTCCTCAGGCACAGTGTATTGTGTCTGGACTTTACACACGTGGAAGGGCTTGTACCAACATTACTGCAGGAAAGACTGGTACTTTGAATGTATACTTAACGCAAAAGGGCAGCAAGGGGAATAATGCAGGGTCTCCTGGGAGATTAGTTGCCTTTTAAGAATGGTTCAGTAAATAAAGAGGGGAAAAATTCATGTGAGTTGCCAGCAAATAAATGAAGTGTGCCTAAAGGCAGGTTTAATTTGCACAATGAAAATATTTTAATAACTAAGTATATATACATACACACACTTTTATAATGAATAAACAAAGTGTGCACATTTAAGCCAAAATCTTTCTTTTCCCTTTTTTGGCTGATTCCGTCATTTAGTTTGGCTAGAATAATCCTTTATCCTGCTTGTATTTAGTACGTAACAGAGGTCCCATATTGTATGTATAGGAGAAAGGGTATATCACAGTGTTTCACAGCAAGCACATGTCCACCTCCATAAACTCTAAAGAATTAAATGCAGAAATCACATGCACCGGTTTTATGAACTGGACCCTGCATTTCTTTACGGGTAACAGATGTGGCGTTACCTTGCCAATGCAGGGATATGATGACATGTTGGCTCTTTGTTCTCAATTTGATTACAGGAAAACTGCAGCTCTTAATTATAAGACCTTTCAATAGCTAAACAAACACACGCACACAACAGAAACAAGAAACAGGCATGATGGTGATATCAGTGTGATAAACTGCAGGCTATGGTGGTAAACCAGAGAAGAACCATAAATTGCGTTTAAGCATCTTCTGTTTATTTCACTCTGTGTTCAGTGCAGAGACTAACCCCAACATGCTCAAACACATGAGTTTATCCACCACCAATATATGGCAAGCACTTTCAAATCTTTCTGAACAGAAGTGTTACTGGACAGCTTCCATCACAGGGCAGCCACTGCCCTAGGAAGTCAGGGGATGTATCAGTGGACAGCATACCAGGATCCAAATTCACAACCAGATTGTAACTTATGAAATCCAAATACACGTAAAAACCTGACCACTCTCAAGCGCTGTTTCCCACTGCAGTTAAAAGAAAGTAAAGAGTAAGCTCTCCATTAGGATTTCTCCAGTGCATGAGCTTCCTCCACAACTCTTGGTTGGGCTGGTCTGCATTCTCCACATTCCCTGGCCTTACTGTCCCTCTTCTTCCAGAGCTGGGTCTTTAGGCTTTAGTCCTCATGGAGCAAAAGAAATCCATCCCATGAGATTAGCCACTGTAACACTGAGAAGAGTATATATGAAGTATTGAAATCAATCCATCAGTAAGACCTATACAACTATGTATGTAAAATGAGTGTGCAGGAACAGGCTTTAAAGTGTAAAGCTGGAAAAGTAGCTGGCCGCTTTTAGACTGTCATGGTGACATAAAAGGGCTGTAAAAGATGTCTGGACAATAGCCTGGATGAAGAGTTTGCAAAATGGCTCCATGCTGCCTCTTTTCTAGGTTTTTGTACAGGGCATGTGCCAGGGAAGAGAGGAGAGGAACTGCTGAATAGCACTGTGGCTCTCCTTCCTGCCTGGGTGCTGGATTCTGGCACACAGAAAGGTGAAGAGCTACCCTAACTTTCTTTCAAGCCTGAGATGTTTCTGGCTGCATCAGGAATTAGAAGTGCAAGATGGAGTTGAAAATAATCTATTTTTGTCTCTTTTCAGTAATCTGATTAAAATTAAATTACTTAGTTGTTCTTCAATACCTCCCCTCAGTCCCTTCTGAACCACTGAATATTAAAAAAAACCCCCAAACACCAAACATCCCCCTGAAGTCCTCAACAGTTCTGTTTATAGTCTCTGACTGCTTTTCCAAATACATTTAATGAATAGGCATTTTTTCCCTTTACTGGAAAATTTACTCTGCATTTACTGGTGCAATTAAAATTATCTAACTAAGAACCTTCTACCACTGCAAAACCATGGTAAGAAGTGATCAGTACAGATAACATGAGGTGAAAACTGAAACACTGGCAATGCTGTTTTTTCCTTTTAGAGTTCTAGAGGATGACAATCAAGATTTTCAAAATGCTGTGCTTAAAGTTAACCGCTTGAGTATATAACTGACATTTAAATGACACTGGCACCCGAGAGTTACGACAGACTTTAATAAAAAGTTTTTCATTGCTCAGCAATTTTGAAAATCACACTGATTATCCTGGTCTTCCATAGGGACTTATTGGCTTCATATTGTATAACAGGTTGTAAAAATTTTGGCTTATGACCACTGATTTAACATCATAAAAAGAAATTCAGGTTATGCAGACAAATGAGACAGGCAATAAGAGAATACAATTTGACGGCCAGAGAGGCAGAGCAACTTTTTCAAAAAAGCAGAGAGATTGGCTATCTGGCCATCTGCTGCATTAAAACCAGCATAACTCAGCTAATCAAGACCAGAAATAAAGAACTAAAATTCTCATCCAATTCCATCAACTTCAACAGCAGTTGAGTGAGGCTGATCTCTGTGTTAAGATTTTTTAGACAGAAAAATATCTAGGCAGCATAAAATCAGCACTTCCATTTTCTCATAAGTTTGAAATGAGAGGATTCATTTTTGTCCACAGTAAAATGTGTATACACAGCTGAGTTTGGCCTGTGCATCACTTGGAATAGGAAGGAGACTGGACAACTCTGTGTTCACACATTAGAATTCCTCTTGTGCCCTGGCTTGCTCCAAGTTATGATGGAAATAGTCCTACTGAGCAGGAGTGATTGGACCAGCTGGCCTCCCAGCAAGGCACGTTTACCTTGAAGAGGTGAACTGCATGTAGCCTTCATTCCAATCTGAATAATTTAAAAAACTAAATTTCAACCAAGAGGAAGACAAAAGCATTTCAACTCCATATCTGGTGACAGAAACATTAATGGGCCTTTCTTGGACAAAGTAGAATTGAAACAATATTCTTCTAGAACAGTCAACTGCATGCACATGCCCTATCATTACCCAGTCTTTCTTATTTTAAATTCAAAGCTTTTAAGCACTTCAGTTTGCATTTTAGTCAATGTTTCTTTATGTGTGCTTTTTCACGTAGTAGAAACAATAAAAGTGCTTACATTTAGCCAGGCTCATTTGAATAGTTTTACTGACTTCCAATAACCTACTAATTCAGGAACAAACATACTTAAAAATCCCCTATTGTTAATTTCACAAAGATGTATTTTTATAACTTCAAGTACATTAAGTTAACATCTATGTCTTAAAATTCAGAACTGATTTTCAGTAAATCAGTTAGAAAACTCTTACTGCTTTGTGAGTTTACTTAGCTGAGGTGGAACGTATCTTTTATTTCACTGAATTATAAACTAATTCTATTGCTAATGTCATTGTAGTCCTAAATACATTACACAGCAGAGTCCTTATAATTAATTTTTATCTATCAGAAAGCAGTAATCAACTAGATTTGTCACTTCCAATGTAATACTATTGCATACTGACATGCTGTCCAATCAGAGTAAGTGTTAATTTATAGTTAGTGATAAATGATTTCCAATACATCAGTAGTATTCACCTCTCTAACATGTTTTAATCTAGATTATTTGTTTTAGTGATATTTTATTTTTGATTATTTTTATTAAAGGGTTTCCACCTACTTTGATGTGAGACTGCAAAGGAAGGACTATATTCATGTATATATACATACACATGTATATTTTGTCTGTGTATAATTTATCTATTTAAAAATGGGTTTTAAGGTTTAAATTTTGAGTAACTCAAAGGCCAAGTACACACTCATCTTTCATAACCAGCAAATGGAAGTAAGCATATACACTTGTGAGCTTCTTTGAAAGTCCTTCTCTCAATCTCCATTTCTTTCAAAGTGCTCATACTGAAATATGTGAATGAAACTGAACTGTGCAGTGGGAATTAAAAGCAGAAGAACGTCTATAGCCTCAAAAATTCTTATTAGGAGTACAGTTTGTGGATGAATGCCAGGTCTGAGCACTCTGCGCATACACACAGGAGCACGATGCAATCCACCAATGGTAGCAAGCCATGAAATTCTTTCTTGTGTATAGTGGGATTTCCTAGTTGTGTAAACACAGATAAATGCCACTTTTTCTTATTGGTAGGATAAAAACCACAAATCAAAGAAAACCAGCATGAAAACAAATCCCTGGGCCCTATATAGCTGATAGAGGCCAAGCAAACACAGACCCTATATCAGCCATGAAAGTCACAGGCAATATGAATACTGCCGAGTAACTCTGGGCTGCTCTAGCTTCTGTTGAAGACCTGTCCCATAATCTACATTCAATATCCAAGAAAACAGAAGCCTACATATGGAGATGCTATAGCTCCTTTCAAATATGTCACCTACAGTTTTATGCAGCTTTGTATCTTTTTCCTTGAAAACTGTGCCTAGTAAACACTTGGCTTTGTTTGAAGCACTGACTCCTGGTAACCTGACAGAAGGTACAGGGGTCTGCCTCTGCTTGAAGAATTCATGTCGGGAATGATGTAGCTCTAAATGGCCAAAGTTTCTATTTATACTTTGAGGCAACAGATATGACTGCAAGAAAGAGCGCATTTTACCCCTGTGAAGATGAATTTTTCCATGGAAACCAGAAGTAAGTTCAGAATAAAAGAACCAGGTGTCTTAAATGAAAATAACAACAACATAAAAATGAAGAGTGCATTGATAACTGAAATTAACAATAACTCTTGTCACAGCTCTACCTTCATACTAAAATGGGTGAGATGTTCCAGCTGTAAATAAAAGGTGCGAAACAGTCAAGGCAGTATTGGCAAATGCAAGCATTCTTCTGAATTCACTGAACCCAAATAAAGGTTAGAGTCATACCTGGAGTCTTGAAATTTCTCAGCTGAGATGGAGTGTCACAGATTTCCAAGATCCAGTCACCTGCTGCTTTTTCACTCCAGCAGTGAGTAGTCATAAACTCCCAATTTTTGAATCCTTCCATGGAATGATCAAATAGCCTACAATAAGTCATGAGATAAATTTTAAGTGAACCATTTTACATGGGGAGCTAAGCCTCCAAGTGTGCAAACTCTTGAATTATATATTAATTAGCCAGCTCATTCATCTGTGCCTTTACATAATGTTACTCATGATGGTATTCCCACACATATTTCAAGTACATTCAACAGTTTCTTGTTGTTTTGATGGAAGAGATTATTTACATGCCATCACTTGCCATAATGTGAAAGCGAATGGAAAGATAGTTCATTGCAAAAGAAAAATAAATTACTAATACTGTTTAATAGGATTGGGACACACGTGTCTTGCATACAATACAACATATCTGTTGCTTTAACAGCATAATGTAAATACAAACAACTTGTAAACTGGAAAATTTCTGCAACATTTATTTTTGGCTTTGGAATTGAATAATCAAAAGGGCCTTGAAAGCAATAAAAAGTACTAAATGACTGAGATAACATTAGCAATTCAATATATGTGACTTCCTGTGAGGAAATAAAATGAAACTGAGACATTGGTCCCAGTCCTCAAATGACCAAGGATTCTCTTCAAACACTTGACAGAATTGAGTTTGGGTAAAACTGATCTAACCAACAACATTATCTTTAATTAGCTAAGTGTTAGGTGAAGAGGTTGGAATTTAGGCATGGATTACGATAATTTCTAGGATGGGGGCCTAGTTCAGAGGCTGCTGTGTGATGCTTATCCCATGGGGGAATAGGAAAGAGGATTGGCCAGAGATTTTATTACCTAAAACTGGAATTTATTAATGAGAATTTGGAAAGACAGAAAAGAATTTGCACTTTTATTCAGTGCTCACAGTGTGTTGCCTGGTACCCCAAAGCTATTGATGGGGACATGCACTCCAATCAAGACTGCTATGTCCAATAAAATGGCACAGCTCAGCTTTAAAAAATGCATATACAAAAAAAAAAAAAATATATATATATATAAACACACCCACAGATA
>JAOXNO010000020.1:41684718-41697142 GCA_028565335.1 Limnodromus scolopaceus | reverse complement strand
AACTGGAATCTTTTAATCTATGAACGACACTTCTACAAAAGATTATATGAATGAGCAAAAAATGTACAGATAGATCAAAGGAACAATTGAAAAAAAAAGCAGAAAGATACTGAGGCTTGCTGTATTTGTATGTTATACATGCTCAATGGTCCAAGTACTTCTGTGTTGCTCCGCTTACGCACTAGACTCTCAAATCAAAGAACGTGAGGCAGTACATGGATTTCCCTTTCAGTTGTGTTAAATGAATGAATGAAATGATCAATTGTTCCGGTGTAGTCTTTCTTATTCAGAAAGAAAGAAATAAAGAATAGGATCTTTTAAGGATCATGGACCCAGTGCAGATAGTTACTTGATTTTGTTATTTGTCAGATTGATACTGAGTAAAAATTCATATCAAGAACACACAGAGAGCTTCTCATGGACTAGTAAATTATTAGTATATGGTCTGATGAATTTTTAGTTGACTATTATGGGTTATTATAGACTAAAATAGTTTAAAATATCATTAGAATAATCTAATAATTTTTATGACCATAATCATATACATCTGCAACACCTGTTCTCATGGATGGAACAGGCTTTTAAGTACCAAAGTGAGTAACAGCTTTTGAATCTTTCCAAAATAATGTAGCCACAACAGAATGCCAAATCTGTTATTCAATTACGCAGGTGACCTCTCTTAAAACAGGACATTCAAATCAGGGTGACATGACTGACTACATCCGGACAAACAAATTATGGGCTACTGCTTACAATGAACAGCATGACATTTAAAAATAATTACTCTTCTCTCTCTGAGAAATTTTATGACATACTTATCTTATGCCATATGTAGGTCTACATAAGAATATATATGTTACAGAGTGTAAAGAATTATTTTCTTAAAACAAATTGAAGGGTCTACACCTCTTCCATTGCCACCACTTCAGGCTAGAAACTACATTACCTTTCTATTTAGGAATATAGCTTCAAGTAGGAATATTAATCTGTAATCAAATTTTAAACCCAGAGGAAGACAATTAGCCATTTTCTTGGAATTCCACAAACGTGAATATAAGGCTAGTCTCTTACAGTTAAATCTAGCGCTAAAAAACCAACCAAACAAGTATGTCAACTTCTTTGCAAAGAATCTCTAAGTTCCTAAATGCTCAGAATTAATTTTAATTTTTAATATCCTGTGAGAAAAGGTGGTTTTTTTCATGTGAGAAAAGTGAGCTTACAGTTTTAAAAGAGTAAAGAGTGCCTTCCCGAACTGAGCACTTGAAAATCCTTTGGTCAACTATTCTCCTTAGAGCAGCTCTTCTCTTCATATACCTCCCCATGAGGTATAACCCTTGAGGAACTGCACAGAAGCCAAACTGACTTAACCAAAGCTTCAGCCAGACCCTACTGCCCACTTGCACCAAAACAGGAAAAAAAAAAGAAATGGTCAGTGAGCACAGAGGCACTTCAGAAGCTTTCTCACCTACACATGGCAGGGAAGATCACTTAAAACTTCTGGACATGAATCTAAAGAAGATGTATTTAAAATGTATGTATACGTATCTTTCTTTAAAAAAAAATAAATCCTTTTTACATCTCGTTATCACAGTTAATTTTATGAAGCAATAGAGATCTCTGAGCTGTTGTGATAAAGTTTTTTGAAGAGTAGCATGAACAATAGGGTACAGTGCCTGCCAGCCTGAAGTAGTGGACAGTACAGCAACCACCACCTTTAAATATGGAGAGCTTGTCCCCAGGGACCACACATATCTACATTAGATGCTCCATCATGACCTGTAGACATGTCAGGCTGCTGAGTTTCACACACCACACAGCTGTGTGGCTGATACTTACAAGCTGCATGTGCTTTTCTATTTAATTTGCAGTAAACTTTCAGAAATCTCACTCTAAACAGGCAGAAATCCTAACACAAGAGCATGAATGAACCTGGTGCCATATATACAGACTTTTCCTACCCTATCCTAGGTTTGAAAAGGGACATCTGATTAGGGTAAGGGCAGTAGGGGACGCTGACTGTCTATCACATAATCCAGTTTATTCCAAGAGAAACTCAGTAGAGTAAGTGTTATAGTAAGATTGAGGTGGGGCTAGTTTTAGTAAGGCTAGGAAAAGACTAACTCATTCTCACTATACTAGTTGTGATAAACCTAGCTGCAGGAAGTAGAAATGCTGGGCATTCTTCCTCAACCCATCTTAAATAGCTACTCTCTTTTCTATTTGGTTCAACATAAGACTCAGAAATTGAGACATTTAGCTGGATCCTAAATATGTCCTTAGCCACTTGTCTTTACTCCCACTCTGATTATGGAAAATTAAGTCAAACTTTTAATGATGGATTCTAATTTTCCACTGAAACTGAACTTCGGATATTGAATTCTAAAAGGCAATACAAGCCTACTCTGCAGATCCTTGATTAATTTCTTTACTAGTCTCAGTCATCAAAGAAAGACATGCGTCACTCTAAATCTCAGATATATTGCACTTCGTTCCTCTTCCACATTTTCCTTTGAGCAAGTTCCAGGATCAATTTTAGAGTTACATAGAAGATAGTGTCACTTACATGCATTGATGCATTCAGAGCTGAGCAAATCAACAGCATTTTTCCCCTCTTTGATTAAAAAAAAAACTTTTCTTTTTTTTTAAATGATGTTGTTTCTGTAATACCCCCAGATTTCCCCACCCTATCTACTGCTAATACTGCCAGGGTCTAACAACAAAAAGTATTTTTAGAGGTATTGACATTGCAATTGCAGTTCAAAAAGGGCTGGCAGAAGGGCAGTGGGATGTCTACTCACACCACCCCCTGAAGCTCCCATCCCCCCCAAAAAAAAGAATAGAGAAAAAAAGATAGAGATAACCTGAATGAAATAAAATATAGCAAGTGTGAGTTGGGAGAAACAGTTTCCAAGAACCGCTTCATCCTGTAGACATAGCACAAGCAGAGGACTATTATTTGCTCACCTTCAACTTAATATTACCACTGCAGAGTCCTTTTCAGTTACTCTTAACAGTGAGACTCAACATGAAGGTTGGGCTTACCCTTTCATCATAGTTGGATACGTAAAATATTGTTTTTGTTATTAGAATATAATGTGTAAACTGCAATAAAGATGTAAGAAGGACTAGTTCAGAAATCAAAATGTGCTCCTATAAAGAAAAGGTTTCCTCTACTTCTGATCACCAAGACTTTTTATGAAGCAAACTAGCAAGTAAGATTAGATGAGAATACCTTGTGTTTGATCTAAGAGTTTCCTGCAGAGGAGGGTACTATTAAAATTTACTGATTATCTAAGGTTTCATGATAGGAAAAAGATGGTCATGAAAATACTTCCCTTTGTTACTGAACAGAGGTATTATTAATGTCAGTGCCATATAAGCACAGGAAGCTAGTGGCCTGGAAACTTGCCACCATGTGGCTAAAAAATTTCAGTTACGCAGTTTGAATGGCAGCAGCTGCTTTAAATTTAAAGGGCAAGAATTAAACAAGCCATGACTTCAATGGGAGACAAATGAGCCCCTAAGTTTGCTGCTTCTATGCTCTTTGCGTTTAGGTTCTCCTCCGTAGTCCCCCTGTACTGAGTGTTTGTTAGAACTGACCTTGGTACAGTTTTTGAAAACACTCAGAAACACATGCTTCCAAATCCAATGGCCAATTGTTTTTAAAAAGGGAATACTGTTCCCCTTTGGACTTAACTGTAGCCTCATCCTCACACCAGACAGCACTTTCCAAGCCTGTATTTTCCTCTGCTGCAGTACTTCCAATGTAATCATGTTTAGTACTTTCCAAACAACAAAGCAGATGTTCCCTGTAATGCAGTTTTTGAAGAATGCACATGAGGCTCAAGCCAGTGACAGTGTAATCCACCAAATGCCTGCAAAAGAATCCACATCGTCTCTGACTAACAAGTTTTCTTACTGAAGTCATTTTAGGGGATGCCAACATTAAGGATAAAATATGCAGAAAAAAGGCCAGATACTGCCTTGAGGGACCTACTCGTCAATGCATGAGAAACTACACAATGCCTCTTCTTCCAGAACTAGTGGAGAAGAAGTGCACATGTGTAAAATATACCTTTTGCACTTTAAGACATTTTACCAGCAAACTGTTTCAAATTAAACCCAGATGAGTAATGGTAAAGCAATGAGGTTTTCCCTGGGTTCACTGAAAACAGCTGGTATTGCTGCTATTAATCATGTACGTGTGCATTAGAAGGTCTTGTATGTCTGAGAAAAGCATCTCAGTCAGGTAGTAGCAATGTGCAACAGCCTCTGGGACCTTTGCCTATAGAAAAAACACCCAGACCACTTGCTGCCAATGCATTCCTGCATGCAACTTGTACTTGAATACATTTATTCCCATGCCCTCATCAACAATACTTTAAAAATCAAATACCTTATAACTAAATTCTTGCATTAGAAAATAACAACAATCATACTGAGTTTTATTTTATAACATGATGCTAAAACATATACAGCAATACGCAGTATACTACTAATTGCCAGACCACTAAGCTGTAAGACTTCTTCCAGCAAGAGCAAATAAAACAAGCCTTGAAATACAAGCCTTGAAATACTCAAAAAGTGCTGTGTCCATATCCATCACTTCACCCTAAGATAGGGCCTGTGAAGACCTAGAGTTTGCAAAGTATGCTTATTCCTTAATATTAGTAGCCCAGAGTTGTTTGTTTCAGCCAAATGTGACTGATACGTCAGTATATCTCTGAAGCTTGGATGGGAAGGGAATTTCTTGTATGACTGTGAGTATTTGCTCTCTCATGAATAATTTGTTTTTTGGAAAGTGACAAAACTTTAAAAGGCCTTTCAGGTTCCTTTGGTTTCTGGATAGCCTTCTGACGGTATAGGATAAGAAACAGTTGAACATTACCTTATTGTAATACACACATTTGTGTTCTCTCACTGTACCACAGGTACAGAAAATAACTGCTTTCTGAGAAGCAGGGGTTACAAAAAGACTGATTGAATTAAACTTTGTACCTATTCCACATACCAGTCATCACCAGAGGTGAACTGTGAATACTGGAATGTCTTTATCTCCCACTTGCTGTGAGTCAGCTGCAAGACATGAAAGCCTAGAGCCAAAAGTTAGCTGTGTTAAGACCACTGGGTTTACACGAGATTGTTTTGTTTGGATACTTAGTTGGAGGGCTTTTAATGTCTTTCTTTTTGAAGCATGGAAGAACTGCCGCATGAAAATGGAACAGAAAAGTAAAGAAGCATTTCTTCAAACAGAAAAACAAAAGCTTGTTTCATATCTGCTTAGACGGTAGACGTCTGCCTCTGTGCTGGTTAGCACAGGACAAATTGTTTGTTCAGTGTAGCAAGGAGATACATAGATGTGTATGTCCATGTGCTTTATCAGCAAGACACTGACAACACGTATAATGAAACACAGGAGATATTCGAGAGGGCTGCAAAACTTCCAAGACAACTTTCCATTTGATGAATTAAGAGTACTAAAGAAGCTTGGTAAGTATTTTCAGTACACCTTTTCTTTTAAATTAACCTAATCTCTCGTAGTGAAAATGTGAGTCCATCAGAACAAAGTCCATTTGAGCTCCACCAGTCTCCAAAACAGGTCCTCGCTTTCAAGAGGGAAGATAAGTCCTTCTGCCACTGAGGGTCAGGAAGACACAAAAGTCTCCAGGGCCAGACAGTCACTATATCAGCAAATCTGGCTGAAGCAATGTGGATGATGAGGCAGTCTGGAGAGCAGGGCACTCCCAGTTCATCAAAAGCACTGAAGAGTAGGACTGGGGATATAAGCTTTTGTGAAGACTTGAGTGTGATGGCAAAAGAGTTCTCACAACACAGGTTTGACACATTGCACCTTTTACTGTTTCTGAGACATAAAACATCAGCTAACATCAGCTTTTGTGTGGGAGCCATGCTCTGTGTTCCAGCAGAATGGCAGTCATTGAAATCTGCTAATCTCCATGGAAAAAATTTTCCCTATCATACTATGGTCCCATCAGCAAGAAGATTTTCTAGACAGTTGGAGAAGTATAGAAGCATTTCTTATTGCAACTGTAACTTATTTGCACATTTGGAAATTGCATAGAGTTTGAGAAAGTCCCTGGGGTTTCTTAGTGCTCTTGATCACTGATTTAGCAAGATTTATCTGGGAAGGACTGCCCATGCTTTCTTCCAAGAAAATTTCTGCTTGTAGACCAGACCATTTCTGTTGAAATATCGCTGGGAAGTTTTCCAATTTGCTGCGGACAAGTATTCATGATGCACCTTATCTCCAGGAACTGAAATTGCACTAATGTTGGAAATGTTGCACTGGATAAAGAGATACTTGTTTGAGTCCAGTCTGGAGAAAAAGAGACAATTTGATGCAGTGTCACAGTTTCTCCAGGAACATAACATAAGTGACAGGATGAGAAGAAGGACTCATCTTTCCTAGTTGTTGTTGTTAGAGTGGCTGGACATTCAAAAGCAAGTATCCATCACAGATCTGTGGGATGAAGGAAATGGCTGGCTTTGAAATTAATGGGTCCATTTGTAAATGGCCTATTAAAATTTTTCAAAGTACTAGTGCAACTTTTCAGTATTGTCCTACCAGGAGCCTTTCATGGGTTGAGCATACTACTTCAATATGCAAGGGGAAAAAAAGGATATCGAAACTGGTAAAATCAGGAGTCATAACTGTATTCACAAACCTTAAAGAAAATAGTAGTAGAGAACTACTATTCTGTCTGCCTTTTATTACTAGTGAACAAAGGTTAAGAAAGGAGAAAAATGAAAAATAAGTGCCAATAGTATGTAGAAAGACACTTCCATCCAGTTTCCTTCTGCACACTGAGCCTGTTACTATTTTCTTCACATTTTCCAGCCACCTAATAATTTGTGAGCCACACAAGACTATCAAATTTGACTAATTTAAGTTTTGGAGGTGAGGTCCTTCCACAGCTTTACAGCCTAGTCTTCTACTGATAAAGACAGATTGCCATCTGTGTCACTCTCCCCATCTCTCTCAGAAAAATAATTAGCCTGTGTCTGCCAGCAAACCTGCTCTAAAGACTTGACTATTCTTTGCTGAGGTTGCAATCTCAGTGCAGGCTGCGTACGCTGACTGGAGCATGAAGTTGTGTTGTCATACTATACCTGTTGGCCAACAGCTGTGACCTAGTTCCAGAAGGAGAGGTTAGGTAAATTGCCAAGTCTCCACGTCGAGGGTGAGTAATAGTGATGCGCACAACAACATGCTCCAGGTAGATCACATGGTGGTTAGGATTATCTGAACAGCCAGTGGCTTTGTAGATTGAACGGACAACGCTGTCAGGTCGTATTGTTCTATAATATAAGCATATAAAACAACATGAACATTTCTTCCGTGTCCTGTAAAATAAGACAACCACAGCTTTTTTGCTTAGTAGTGAATGACAATTCACTAGTTGGACAATTGTTTCTGAGAAGTCAGCAGCCTATAACTGTTAGTTTTAACACTTACTTCCTAGCTGAAACTATCATCACAGGGTAATTATTTTACTGTAGCTAATGGCAACTACCTGGCTCTCTGTTAAGCATGTACACATGCGAAAAGAGGACAGTGAAAAACCTGTAATAGGAATAAGACCTTGGGACAGAACATTTTTGTGGATTAGTGGCCAGCTGAGATTTGCTGGGATTGTCATGGCATCACAGCTGGTTGTTAAGCCCCAGGAAATGCTTGGCATAGCCAGAGTCCTTGCTTACGTAATAGCAAGTATTACATGTTAGCTGTACCAAACGGCATCTGACTCAGCTGGTTTAAATTGGCACGACATCCTTGCAAGCTATATCAGTTATGCATAAAGTCTGTCAAGCATATTCATCAAACAATAATCTTAATGCTTTGGAAGTGTGTCTTATGACTCTTGCTGTCTCTTTATCCACAGCATGCACATACAGAATTTTGCTCTTAAACCTGGTTCTACAGAGACCCTACCCTTGCAAGTGGGAAACAGTTTAGTCTTTGCCTCTGAGCTAGAGACTCTCCTGAGATTGAGAGAGACAATAACATGCAGTATTTTAACAAAAAGAGTATTAGTTTATTAGATCCTGGACAGCCTGGTAAGTCTGTACTCATCTTAAAAAGGTGACTGCAGTTCACTCAATCAAACACTATTCTTCTTTTGTGCATCATCTATACCAGAATCAATCATTATCCAGCCTGGCTTGTTTTACACCTTCAGCTTCTGGGGTGTTCTTTAAATTAGGGCACTAATTTTTCCAAGCACTACGAGGAACAACATTTACAGGCAAATGACCTGTCATCTGTCAAGGTGAGTTCCCCAGTACAGCTTTCAAAAAACTGCATTATAAACAATGCAAGGGAGGCGTAAGTTATATCCAATTTCTTTCCATAAGTTTATGCCAGCAAGAGTTTTGACAGCGGGTATTACTTGATTTGCCGATCCGTGTTCTCCACACACACATGCTGAGGAGGCACCGTGGTCCACTTTTCTGCTTCTATCACCATTGCTTCAGCATCCATCAGTCCAAATCCATAGAGGTGGCTCACTGTAAGGTAAACAGAATGGTTGCAATTATAGAAAAAAACTTGTTTTTCATCATAGACCAATTCCAGAGAGCCACATCCTAATAAAAGCTGCTTCTTTTCTACTTCTTTCTTGCTTTTGCACAAAGCTTAAAAATCTCCTTGTGAGAAACAATAATGACTATATCTAATAATGACTATATCTGTTCACTGCTTTATTAAAGACGTGGCAAATGACCATCATGAATAACACTGCCTTACCACAAGGAGCATGGAACAGAACTACAGCACAACAGGGAGTACAATTGCCTCTGATTGCCCTTTGTCCATGTGCCTTAATTCAGCCCAGTCCTCTTATATGACATAATGTTAGAAGGTGTAAAGAACCAGAAGAGGGTTATTTCTGTTACTCAAATACCAAATGCATGTATGTAGGTATTGAAGGTAACCGAGACAATAAATTTAAGAAGGAACAGACTATCTTTTTTAACTGCTCTGGACTCTTAACTTCCCTGAGTGCAAGCAGTATGGTTGCCACTGGCAAGCCAACCAGCTAGATCCAACATCTCCCAAAAGCTGTCCATATGATGAGGGTGAAATGTGATGTTATTTAAAGCCCAGGGCCCTAAGGATAATCTGATTCTCATGCAGAGTCTCTGTCAGAAAGGCTCCTTCCTCTACCTCCTTCATAGATCTGCAGATAAAGGAGAGATCTGCAGATGAATTTAGTGCTGGGAAGAGCAGTTAACGTTGCTGTTACCTCTGATATTACCTACTGCATGCGTTGCACACACAGTGGTACTAAGTGTCTATGCCTGGAGGTTAGCACTCTGTTAACACCCATTCCTGGATGTTACATCCTCACCTCTATCTGCCTTTCACGCCATGGAGAGCCAACAATTCTCCCCTTGCAAGAAACTCAATGCCTAGTAATTTAACTTCAATTCCTGAATGCCTTCTACTCAAAGAAGCAGAAGGCCTTAAATCAACATCTTTCTTAGGATACAAAAAATCGAACTTTCAAATGCCCAACACCTAGACAAGGTGAAGTATTTCCAACAGACTTGTGTTAATTCTGTATCTTTTATTTTTTTGTGATTTTAAGAGTACTTAACTTGATATAACTATTTCAAGAGTTCCAGCAGTTCCCAAAGGCTAGTAAGTTTCACTTACTGAATCAGCTGTGCAGTTTTGGTTGCTGTTCCAATCAAAACAGAAGCTTGCAAACAGATTTTGATGAATTAGAAAGGGCTGCTAGCCATGTTGTTTTATTGTGACTAATCGATGCTCTTGGTAAAGTTCTGACAGGGGAAGGTGAAAGAAAAAAGCTTCCAGAGGGAGGAGTTTAGATCACAGATATTAATAAATTAGGTTTACTTGCTACCACAGACAATACTACCAGCAAACCCTCAGAAAAACTTAAGTGCTATTTTAATCAGTAATGCGACAAGGCATGGTGTAAGTCTTTCCAACTGCACTTTGAAGAGGGTTTGTGAAAGGAGCCTCTATTTATTGCCAAACCAGAATTCAAAGGACTCCATCCAAAATTCTCAACCTTGTCAAACAAATAACAGCTTAAAACATAAAAATAATCAGTGCTTAAAGATCCCATCTCCCAAATATGGCAGTATCTAATACTGTCTGCAACTGCCAACTGAAGAGGGTTCCTCAATGGAAAATACTGAAAGGCGTGATGACTGTGTCATCAACTGGTTTTCTTCCCATCTCCTTCCCCTTCAGCCTCAAACTAGCACGGAAATATTCCTTTGGAGAGAACTAACCACAGCTCTTCCCCAAAATGAGGCAGGTACTGTTTTCAGAAATGAAACATAATGACAAAATATATGAAAATAATTAAATTTAGTTCTCCTTCAGCCTTCTGAATTCTTATTAGTGTATACCACAAACAAATGGACAAGAAAAGAGATGTCCTATTTTCACACGTGGTTAGAAGCAGCCAGAAAAAGGGCAAGGAAAGCTTAGATGGAGAAATTATTTGTCCTGTGAGGACAGATCCTGTAATGGAAATCTCCTTGGTCATAGATGTCATCTCACAATAACTACATCTACTGATGAGACTGTACTTATCTGTGAAGTCATTTGTCTGTTCTTACACTGCATGTGTTGCTCTGATATTTAAAATTTCAATCATTATTCATTCTGTCTGCCCTGAATAACAGTGGGAGGAACAACTGTTAACTTACATGGACTGTAACTATGCACTACATTTAAATGCTGAGGGGTTAAATTTGCATGAATGGAAAAATCTTTTGAGCTCACCCATGGAAAATGCATTTTTAATTCCTGACAGGTAGCAACTTGTTAAGTTGTAAGATGCTGTGTGTGCACCGCAACCACTGAGCTCAAAGAAGAACCAAATTTCTCCTCAACGCACCTTTTCTCAGCCAGAAATAAGGGTAGAAGAGCAGGTAACATTGCCACCACCAGGCAGTGACCTTTTGTTGGAAAGTTACATGGCTTTAAAGCCACCTCATCCTAGAATTTTTTTGCTTTAATGTTCACATTAAAAATACAAATAAAATCTAGAGAGTGAACTTTCTATCTCTTCTTCCCTCAAAATTACTTGGAAGACAGAATAGTGTTCATTTTTCATCCAGGAGAAAAAGGTACCACCCAAGGTTATGTGGTTGTGTTAATTGTCCATGATTCAATGCTTAAGCTCTCTTGCATGAGCGCAGAGATGGGAGTGAGAAGCTTTGCACCTGCTGGTTTTTCTTTTTTTCCACAGCTGAAACAGAAGTACATTTTTTCCTTTAAAAGCCTTCCCATTGAAATAAAAACTTCCTGGCAGTCAGGGGTGCTCCTAAGTCCTTCCACGTGGGAAGCTTCCAGGCAGCTGACATTTGGCTGTCTGCAACCTTTGCACTTCAAAGCCCTTGATCCGCTGGGTTGGTTAGCAGCTGCAGGTAGCAGCAGAGGCCCATAATTTTCAAAGACTAAATAATAGCAATTTAGGAAAGAATCACAGAGTTAACAGAAGTAGTTGATCCCCTGTGTCTTAAAGAATAAAGCAGATTTTCTTTCCTACTGCCTTCAAATTGTGCACCTTCATCTGTGTATATGCTAGTACTGCTGTGAACTCTATGCCAGGGTGCCTCTTCCAGAGGTTAAAAATGACTTTAATGGTCCACATGGGGCCGTAAATGTCTTCTGGGAAACATCTGGAACTGCCAGTGATTTGTATGCGAATGGTACTGAGCTCACGTCTGCTAACCCAGATAGGAAAGCAATATTTGAAAGGTACTGATGATTGCAGAGTGAGATAAGCTGACTGCAAGTGCAAAATGCCCCAGGACCTTGCGCATACCCACTTCATGTGCTCTGCATTATCACTGCTGTGAATTGCTGCTGGGCTCGTTGTTGCTAGGAATCATCAAGCGTGTCAGAGGGGGTATAGGGCTGTTTTGTAAGAAGATATCCGCCTTTCAGAGACAGAATAGGAATGCGAGGTTGGTGCAATGTAAGCTGGCGATTAAGGAGCAGCCTGTTGTTCTTGTTGAGCTGAAGGGCTGAAAGCTGTGATTTTGACATCAATGCATCCATGGGCAGAAGTGTCCTTGAATCCTCTCTCTACTCATGCAGCAGTGCAAACTGATCCATTCCTACTTCTGCAAAATCACAGGCATACACAGTTTTACAGATGCAGGACAAGTCTCAGAGAAAACTTGTCTCCTGCAACACAAAGTAAATATTGTGTTTTAGCTGATCTCTTTACTCTTCTTATCATTAAAGAAAATAACATTTCTTGGGTCTAAAGTCCATTTATTTATCCCTGGAGCAATCCCTCTACAGGCGCACCATGAAATCAAGGCCTGCTGAGCTGCTGGATAGACTTCTCCAGTTTCCTCATAATCCCTTTGTTTTTGTCTGAAACCACTATTGAAAATTCAATAACTT
>JAOXNO010000020.1:41666177-41684380 GCA_028565335.1 Limnodromus scolopaceus | reverse complement strand
CTTCATGTGATTTGCACAAGCCCACCTCTCAAGCCTGTCCAGGTCCCTCTGGATGGCATCCCTTCCCTCCAGTGTGTTGACCGCATCACCGAGTTTGGTGTCATCAGCAAACTTGATGAGGGTGCACTCTATCCCACCATCCACGTCTCCAACAAAGATGTTGAACAGCACTGGTCCCAGTACTGACCCCTGAGGAACACCACTCGTCACTGGCTGCCTACTGGACATTGAGCCATTGACCACAACCCTTTGAGTGTGGCCACCCAGCTAGATCCTTATCCACTGAGTGGTCCACCCATCGAATCCATGACTTTCCAATTTTGACACCAGGATGTCGTGCAGGACAGTGTCGAACGCTTTGCACAAGTCCAGGTAGATGATGTCTGTTGCTCTGCCCTTGTCCACCAAGTGTGTGGCAGTATCATAAAAGGCCACCAAATTTAGACGCCAAGCCTCCCTTCCTATTTTACTCATCTGACAAAAAACATTGCAGAATATTTTCCCCTACTATATTTTTGGCATTTAGTTTTCTATACTGTGACAGCAGCACTGGAAATATAAATATTTTATATACACATATGAAATACTATATCAGAAGGACAGAAATGGTAATAACTTGTTTGTCAAATAAGGAATATGCAGCTTTCCTAAACTAGATTCAGATGTTTGATATATAAATTATTATGATTTTTTCATTTATGCTGCTTCAGGATCTTGATCGAGTCTCATCCAAAATGAGACCAACAAAACAGCAGTCTAAAATGGCCCTTATACTGTGGTTTTCTTAAATGTTGCTTATCAAGACTAGCGTATACGAGATTCTTGAATTACTCTCATCCTATAAATACTTCAAACTGATCTACACTAGTAAATTTTTCACATTTCACATTTTATTTACAAATATAAAGCTCTAATTCTGTATTACTTTAAGTTTCTGTTGTTTGCTTAGTATATCCAAATGCTTCAACCAGGAAAGACAATTGTCTAAAGAAAATTAAGGGACAGAAAAGGAGAAATGTTATGATGGCACACAGCTTGAACTATTTTAATTTTTTTTTGGCGTGTCCTAAATAAGAGAACATTGATCTTGAATGAGACTTCATCTTGTTTCAGTGATATTCCCATTTTGTGTCAAACTATGACCAGTAATCTGTGATAACTGGATGTGATTTCTGAATCACATAACTGCTTTACAAGCCAATAACATAACTGTGCAAGAGCATTCTTTTTTATTCTTGCTTGTAAAACCAACTCCCTCATGCTTTTTAGATTAAGCATATTGTTTGTATTTTTATATTCTACACAAAACAACCCCTCATTTTTTCTACTTAAAGACAAAGCAAGTGGCAAACTCAGTTCTCCCTCCCCACAGAATTCCCTTAAATCCAGGTATTTTTAAAGACTCAACAGGGATGGTAGTAAGTTGAGTTCTTATTCTTGCCATCACACCAGAGACGGATTTGAAGGACAGAAACTTGTCCAATAGATTTTTCATAAAAGCAGGAGCTATAAAGATGCACAATGAGAAACTGAAGGGCCCCTATACCATGGAAGCATAGAAACACAAGATGGTTCAGGTTGGAAGGGTCCTTTAAAGTAAAGTTCATCTGCTCCAACCTCCCTGCCATGGACAGGGACATCTTACTACATCAGGCTGCACAAAGCCCTGTCCAACCTGACCTTGAACACTTCCAGGGATGGGGCATCCGCAACTTCTCTGGGTCTTGTTCCAGTGTCTCATTACCCTCATCATAAAAAAAATCTACTCCCTTTCTGTCTAAAACTATCATCTCCTGTCTTGTCGCTACAGGCCTTGGTAAAAAGTCTCTCTCCATCCTTCTTATAAGCCCCCTTTATATACTGAAAGGTCACAATAAGGTTTCCTGGAGCCTCCTCTTCTCCAGGCTGAACAACCCCATCTCTCTCAGCCTTTCTTCATAGGAGAGTTGTTCCAGTCCTCTGACTATTTTTGTTGTCAGAAAGGTGCTAACAGAATACTTAAAAAATTGCTTTTATTGAGCTTCCTGTTGTGTTTATGTTAGTTTTTGATTTTTGTATGATTGTAAATAATTTCTTCAGTAATATACTTACTGTGGATTTACCTGATAATAGATTTGATTTTGACAAAATAGATCAGCCCTCCGGATTTTACTTATTTTTCTGTCTGCCAAAAATCTCCTATTCATTGATAAAACAAAACATAGATTGCCCAGGAACACTAGCAGGGCAGCTAGTAGAACCTAAACTTCCAGTAGCCAGTGCACCTTTGTGAATAGCTTCTGTATGCAACGCTGCCACTGCATCACTTGCTATGAGACTTTGCAGCCACTTAAAAATAGCCCTACAACACACCATCTTAAAACATTAAGGAATTAAATCCAAGATCACATTTGCATTCACATCCTGGCAGTATTTATCTACTTCAGGAATTTAGAGCACATATGGTTACTAAGCACTGACACTGGCTGACAAAAAGGACTAAGAACGAAATAAATACACTTTGGGGGCATCACAGAATCATAGAATTGTCTAGGTTGGAAGGGACCTTTAAGATCATCTAGTCCAACCATCAACCTAACTCTGATAAAGTCTGATCAGAGTCATACTCTACTAGTATTGACAGCAAGTACCACCCAAATACTTCCCCTTCTCATGAGTGTTAGCAGCCTCCATGCAGAATTCATTAGCCTTGGGATTTAGCCACCCCACAGTCCATGGTCAGCAGTGAGCACCCATGTGCACCCAGCACAGCCATGCCAAGTTCTCCCCTGCCTGCAGCAAGACCTGTGTCAGCTCCAAATTTACATCTCAGACTTCGTTTAGGTATGAGTAAACCAGGTTCCTGCAGTCCTCAGAACACATGGTATCCACTGTTCCCTGCGTATGGGGGTATTTTCACCAGAGTAAGAAGTAAATACCAGTGAGCCTTGCTGAAAACCTCAGCAGAGTGACCAGGAAGCCTGGTTTACTTCTCTGCCTCTGAAGGAGCAGAGTTGTGATAGAAACAGAAAACCTGATTTCTGCTGCCTGGTGATTGCTAAGACAGACAAGCTGCTGCTTCTCTGCAGCAGCATTTGGCTGTAAATCATAAAAAGTCTCTACTGAAGACATTCATTTATATTGCTTGAAATGAGCCAGCTTATGTGAATGGAATAAATATGAGGATTATGTACATTTAGAAAGGAGAAAAAAGTTTGCCAGAATAAAGTTGGCTAAGAAGCATCTACAGTAATAGAAGTTATATTTTTTTAACTAGTGATAGTCTTTTTGTACTGGATTTCTTTTTCCAAGAAGCAAAGATCCATTGAAAAACATGGCCACTTGCAAGGTTTTTTTTAAACAAAAAAAGCCATTTTGTGACCACACCAAGGAACACTTTTTAAGAAAATGTACTCATTTCCTCTATCAGGAGTAAATTTACCCTCAGAGGTACCGTTAGGATTCCCCAATAACTCAAAAGCAGCCAAACGTCATTTCACCCTATCAAACAATAAAAACACCTTTGGTGAGAGCTCTATGCTAGGCTTCATCCCAGAACAGATGATGACAGATGAGTCAAAGGCACTGTTAAGTGGAAATGCTGACAGACCATTAGCAGGAGACTCAAACATAGCATTTCTGTGCCGTCAGGTGTATCAGACACATGATGCAGAACATCCTTCTTGTTCTGTCTTGCACAGAGGCTGTGTCTGTTCCGAATGTCAGTGCTCCAGAGGTATGTTTACACTCAGGCTAATTCCTGAGTGAGCATAGGGCTGCAGCAGATTTCGGCAGAGGAAGGATATACACAACTATGCAGAAAGTCGTAACAAAGTGTTTTGCAAACTATCTAGTAATAATGACGGTGCATGTTAGAACTAAAACCACACCAACCTCACCCCAAAGCAAAGAAATTATTAATTAAGTTGACTTCACACTATTCCCATAGAGCTTGGTAGTAGATTATGATCAGTAACCTGAAGCAAAAGGAGGTTAAAAGATAAGCCAAGTCTTTGCAGGTAGCAGACCAGTAATGCTGGTAATAGACCTTGTGGGTGAATTTCTACATCCTCTGACTTCAAAGCAAGCCCCCAGTTGCTTATTCTTCTGGAGGGAAAAAGAGGTACAGTTATAAACAACTTCAGGCATATAACTGATCTGAAGTGTCCTATGTAGGCCCTTATCTTTCCCTATTGTTGTTACTAGATGTTCTACATCCTGACAGGATGCTCTAAGTACTTAGAATACTGCATAGTAGATGGTGTCATCTGCTTCCTAAGTGGCCTGAATCCTAGTTCCACTAAACGGGACACACTGATAAAAAAACTAAGGCCAGTTCTGTAATTACGGAAATGCACTATAGCCATGAAACAACAATGAAGAGCTTTGGTGTTCTCAAAGGTGGGTGCTTGTTTTTTGAAAAAGACTGAACTACCCCGTGCACAAGATGTTCACTATTGCCATGGATGTGTACAAGTATGGCTAAACGTTTGTCTAGAACATTCTCACAAGTGTACTGTTTCAATAACGAGTATATAAAAAGGTGATCCAAATGGATACAACTTCTAAGGACTCTTCTTTTAAAATGCAGTCTTCATTGTCTACAATTATAGCATTCTGCTTTGGAGAATTGCATCAGTTTATCATTCACTTTTTAAATTAATTGATCCTGTTTCTTGTTTCTTAATACTGCAAAATGGTAATCTACATTTCACACGAAGTGGCGGACTCCTAAGCTATGAGGGGGGGAAGGGGAAGACTTCTATCCCTTCCCTTCCCCCCTGCTCTCCAGTCCTTTGCAAAGTTTTGCTGAGGGTCTGAGCTGGGCTTGTTAAAAGAAAATAATGTCAAAGGTTATCATTCCCATAGTGTTCATCCTGTTAGTGCTGTCAGTCCACTTGGCAATGTTTGGAGTACTAGGAGCTGCAGAGCATAGTAATTGCCCATAGTTTTATATCTAGGACAGATGGACATCAAGCCTGTCAGTTGCGACCAGAGACACTATCTTTTTAAATTCTTTGTCTGCTATGCAGATCATGGTTTGGTGTGACAGTTCTGAGTGCTATTATAATAGAAATTTAAAGCCTAATTTTGTGTTTTGCCTGCTGTTACTCCTGCTTTGGAGCCATTTCATTTACATATTATAACACATGTAAGTTTGACTCCCAATATATGACCCTGGAAAAGCAACCAACTGAAACACAAAATGTCAGTCTACTTTTCTTTATATATCCCAGCACCGGCCTGAAGTGTCTGCTTAGACTCTGTTTTACACTCACAGGTCCATACGTTGCTTTTCAGAGCCAGCAGAAAAGTGGGTGCTGCAGAGCTGATGAGTAATGAGAAGCTTTGATAATGAAGAGTGTGAGGCTAGGATAAGTAACAGCACCTCCCTGGCTTCTCTGAGACAATCCCTCTCCTCCTTTGTGCATCTCCATCTCTGGAACTATACAGATCTTAAATATCTTTCAACTGCAAGCAACATCATATGGATTTCAATTTGTGCTAGAGGAAAAATAATTAAATCCAATAGCCATGATCTAGGCTGCAGAATTCAATATATTTTCCAGCTACCTTCCCCAAATCCCAAGGAGATTTTTTAAGTCTCACTCAAGGCTAGCAGAGTTAAGATACCTGGCAATTTGGCTCAACATATAAAACTGAAAAATTCCTAATGCAATTTTAATATTACATTTAAGAAAACTTTATTTATGGCTGTGAGCTGAATTGTTGCATATGGGAAGGAAACAGAGCCATCTAGAACAGTTGCAGTGACCATACAATAAAAAGACAATCACTTTAAACTTGTTCCTGAAAAATGCATGTTTTTACTCCACTTTTCCTCAACTATTTCAAATTTCCAAATCCCACCTCCAATATTTTTTCTAACTTCAGCAATGTTTTCTGTATGTAGTGATGATAAAGGTTATGGTATTGACTATGTGATTCCTATGATATTTAAACGTGGTTTGAGATTCCTGGGTAGTTTTTCCTATCATACATGTTCTGTCACTGCTGGAGGAGGCACTTCCACTCACTGTTAGACTAGCTATTAATTATAGCTGGTTTGCTTCTCTTCTTTCCTGGTATTAAACTAAATGCTTCTCTGACTTCAAACAACTTCAAAGTATGGGCTACAAGGCAAAAAGTGTTTGGAGTAATCCAACCAGTTCATCTAGTATAAAACTAATGCCTATCTACGTGAGTGAGTGCCAGCATCCATCTCAGACTTTACATCCACCAATCTGTTGAAGACTTGGTCAGGTACATATGGCTAGATTGTCTTTTCCAAAAATACATTTGCTTTTCCAGAACTCTTGCTGTCAGCTGCCCACTTAGAATCATGGAATCATTCAGCTTGGAAGAGACCTTTAATATCATCAAGTTCAACCATAAACCTAGCACTTCCAAGTCCACCACTAAACTGTGTCCCTAAGTGACACACCTATATGGCTTTTAAATATCTCCAGGGATGGTCACTCAGTCACTTCCCTGGGCAGCCTGTTCCAATGCTTGACAGCCATTTTGGTGAATAAATTTTTCCTAATATCCAATCTAAACGTCCCCTGGTGCAACTTGATGTTGTTTCCTCTCATCTTATCATTTGTTACCTGGGAAAAGAGGTTGACACCCATCTGACTACAATCTCCTTTCAGACAGTTGTAGAGAGCAATAAAGTCTCCCCTCAGCCTCCTTTTCTCCAGGCTAAATAACCACAGTTGTCTCAGCCACTCCTCATAAGACTTGTTCTCTAGACCTGTCACCAGCTTTGTTGCAAATCTTTTGACATGCTCCACCTCAATGTCTTTCTTGTAGTGAGGGATCCAAAACTGAACACAGTACTCAAGGTGTGGCCCCACCAGTGCTGAGTACAGGGGACAATCACTTCCCTAGTCCTTCTTGTGACACTATTTCTGATACAACCCAGGATGCTGTTAGCCTTCTTAGCCACCTGGGCACACTGCTGGCTCATACTCAGCTGGCTGTTGAACCAACACTCCCAGGTCCTTTTCTGCCAGGCAGCTCTACAGCCACTCTTCCCAAGACTGTAGCGCTGCTTGGGGTTGTTGTGACCCAAGTGCAGGACCGGCACTTGGCCTTGTTGAACTTCATACAATTGACCTTGGACCATCGACCCAGCCTGTCCAGATCACTCTGTAGAGCCTTCCTACCCTCAAGCAAGTCAACACTCTCAGCCAATTTGGTGTCATCTGCAAACTTACTGAGGGTGCATTTGATCCCCTCATCCAGATCATTGATAAAGATGTTAAACTGAACAGACCTCAGTACTGAGTCCAAGCACTTGTAGCTGGCTGAAAACTGGATTTAACTCCATTCACTGCAACTCTTTGGGCCTGTACATCTCACCACTTTTTACTCAGTGAACAGTATGCTTGTCTAAGCCGTGAGCAGCCAGTTTCTGCAGGAGAATGCTGTGGCAAATGGTGTCAAAGGTTTTACTAAAGTCCAGGTAAACAACATCTACAGCCTTTCCCTTTCTCTCATCCCCTAAGCACGTCACCTTGTCATAGTGGGACATAAGGTTAGTCAACCAGGACCTGCCTTTCATAAACTCATGCTGACTGGGCTTGATCACCTGGTTGTGTTGCATATGCCACATGATGACACCCAAGACGATCTGCTCCATAATCTTCCCCGGCACTGATGTCAGACTGACAGGCCTGTAGATCCCCAGATCTGCTTTTGGCCCTTCTTGTGGATGGACATCACATTTTCTAATGTCCAGTCAACTGGGACTTCCCCTGTTAGCCAGGACTGATGATAAATGATGGAAAGTGGCCCAGTGAGCACTTCTGCCAGTTTCCCCAGTACTCTTGGGTGGATGCCATGTGGCTCCATAGACTCTCTGTCTTCCAGCTCAGGGGAGCTGAGTACCCTGAGAACAACTGGTCTTACTATTAAAGACTGACGCAAAGAAGGCATTAAATACCTCAGCCTTTTCCTCATCCTTTTTCATTATGTTTCCCACCCCATCCAATAAAGGATGGAGGTTCTCCGTTGCTCTCCCTTTGTTGCTAATGCTTTTGTAGAAACATTTTTATTGTCTTTTATTGCCGTAGACAAATTAAGTTCTAGTTTGGCTTTGGCCCTTCTAATTTTCTCCATGGATAACCTCATGACATCCTTGTAGCCCTCTTGAATTGCCTGCCCCTTCTTATGAAGGTCGCAAACTCTTTTTTTTTTTTCCTAAGTTCCAGTCAAAGTTCTCTGCTCAGCCAGGCTGGTCTGCTTCCCTGCTCAGCTCCTCTTTTAGCACATGGGGATAGACTTTAAGATTTCCTTCTTGACGAGTGCCCAGCCCTTCTGGACTCCTTTGCCCTTCAGGACTGCCACTCAAGGGCCTCTGTCAACCAGGCTCCTAAACTGGCTGAAGTCTGCCCTCCGGAAGTTCAAGGTGGCATTTCTGCTAACCACCCTCCTTCTACAAGAATGAAAACCTCTATTATTTCCTGATCTCTGTGCCCAAAACAGCCTCCAGTCATCACATCACGCAGAAGTTTTTCTCTGTTCACAAACACCAGGTCCGGCGGGGTGCCTTCCCTAGTTGGCTCATTCACCAACTTTGTCAGGAGTTTATCTTCCACACACTCCAGAAACCTCCTAGACTGTTTCCTCTCTGCTATATTGTATTTCCAGCAGACATCTGGTAAGTTGAAGTTCCCAATGAGAATGAGGGCTAGTGATCGTGATACTTCTGCCAGCTGCTTATAGAATACTTCATCTGTCTCTTCATCATGGTTGTGTTGTCTGTAACAGACTCCCACTATGATCTTTGCCTTGTTGGTCTTTCCCCTGATTCTTACCCATAAACACTTGACCCTTTCATCACCATCGTCAGGCTCTAGACAGTCACTCCCTAACATACAGGGCTAGCCCACCACCTCTCCTTCCTTGACTATCCCTTCTGAAGAGTTTATAGCCATCCATTGCAGCACTCCAGTTGTGCGAGTCATACCACCATGTCTCCATGACTGCAACTATATAATAGTTTTTGAGCTATGCAGTGGCTTCCAGCTCCTCCTGTTTGTTGCCCATGCTGCATGCATTGGTATAGATGCACTTCAGCTGGGCTATTGATCCTGCCACCTTTTTTCAGAGAGAAGTCCTAGTTCCTATGTGACTATTCTTCAGCACTTCTGTGGTTTCTAACACACCGACAATCCTCTTTGCTGCTGTGTGGATCTCTGTGCCCTACCTCCACTGACATGGCTAAGGTGTTGCATGCATTAGTACAGGGACATTTCCAATGTGCTCTAGTGTACTCAGCACACATCATGGAGCTGACCAGAGGAACTCATTAGCACATTGTCTGTCAAACACAGGCATCTCTAGTGAGCCTGGTTTTATCCCTTCCCTCTTCAACTCTACTTTAAAGCTCTTTCAATGAGTGCTGCTAACCCCTGCACAAAGATCCTTTTGCCCATTTGAGACAAGTGCCCCGCAGCTGTTGCCAGCAGACACCCACATGTCATGTACACCAATCGATGATCAAAAAACCCCAAATTGTGCTGGTGATACCCATCTCAGAACCAGTTACTGATCTGCTGAGTGCTCCTGTTTCTTCTCTCATCATTGCCTGCAACTAGAAGGATAAAGGAGAACACTACTTGTGTTCCCGATCCCTTAATCAGTCATTAAAGGTTCAGACATAAGCTGCATTAGATCTTCATATATAATAGTCATTAATATGTTTCTGTGAAATTCTGATTAGCTATCATAATTCTTTCCACTCTTCAGTTAATGTAGCCTCATTTTTTCTAGCTTGTGCTTGGGACTGTCTGTTTGTTACACATACATTTGCAGTGCTGACTACTGTACATATACTCATGCCTAGATGGGATGCACACGGTGCCCTAGCACATATTAATCAGTAATGATAACCAAATTTATTCTATAATAGGAAAACATTCTCTTTGCATATTCCACCAGGGTTAATGTGCTCCTGAACCCTGAGCCAGTCATCCGAAGGCCCTGAAGTCTCTTTTGATTGCCCTTGGATTTCTCATTGCAACTTCATTGCTGCTTACGTGAAAAACCTTACTTAGTAATGTTCTTGTTTGTGTGCTTTACATTTGAAAATGGTATGTTATATGTTTGTTTCTGATAAATGTAACTTCTACAACCTTAAAATTGTGTAGCTTAACGTATGGTAAATACGACTCCAGATGTCAGATTCTTCTGATGATGTTATTACACAGTAGAGAATGGCACTACTTAGCTGGAGCCTTTTTCAAGGTCTAATGCATCTGGACACAATATCTGGCTTAAGGAGATTCCCTGGGTGGTGCAGAACTGCAGAAATGGCCCTGTGCCAATGCTTGGCGATGAAGCCATTGGCTTGCTGAAAAACGCAGGTGACCAGAGAACGTGGCGCTAGGGGTAATCCTCGTAAGGAAACATTGCCTCAAGCCAACGTAGCCCTTGGAGAGTGACAGAAACAAGTCATGTGTGAGATAGCTTGCATTTGCCCATGTTCAACAATAATTTGTCAAGAAACTTACCAACAGCATTCTAAGTTGTCTACCTGAAAATACCAGCTTAATCTTTCATGCACAAAAAAATCATTAGTCTAGCTTGCATATGGTCTTCCTTACTTCTACAAAGACCAATGCATGTGTTTTGTGTCAGATTGCCAACCACCCAAAACTGGGACATTATAACAGCCAAATTCAAACCTTGTGTTTCACTTGCTGTATTTGTATGGGCATTAGGCATGGGTCAGAGTTGATATTGGCTGCTAATGGTGTGTGAATATATCAACTCGCATCTGCAAGATTGGAAGGTCCTCGATTGATGAAAAGCTTCAATTGCTTGATATAACTGTTAATGAATGTTTGCTCTTTTTCCAAAGTCCTATGCCAGCTTCTAACAATGATTATAAAATGTCATTTCAAAGTTATTGAAAATATGCATCAGGCTGTTAATGAATAGTTTATCTGTTGTCTCTGAAATATAGACACTGTTGTGAATATTTTCCTGCTGGTCTCTGAATTTGTGTCTGGTTACTGGTCAACCTACAGGAATTTAAATCTTGCTCATCTAGGTCTCCTACCTAGGGAGTCTTGTCTCTTTCTCACTCCCAGACTGGTAATGCTCTGTTCACAAAAAGAATAATCACTGATTTATTAAACAGTGTAATTAAGCAATTATATTAAATTGTATATTTTATTAAGCAATTATATTAAATTGTATATTAAATTACATTGTTATCAATTCTCTGCAGTGGTCACTTTCTACTGGAAGCAGCAGATACTTTGGCTAACCTAACGGGATGTGACATAACTCTGGTAGTCTGTTACTTCCTGGCAAATGAGACAACTCAGTTTCTGTAGGAAGAATACCTCACTAGGAATGGCCTGAAAATGAAAAAAGGTGGCTAGAGTTTTGATTTCCTTTTGTCTTTCAGTTGCTTTTTATTTCACCATACTGAAACATTACTGTCTACACTTTAGAGCCAGAAAGAGTGAAGGATGCTCTCTAAAAATCTCTCTGCAAATTAACAGAATTCCTTCATGGTGAATGGTCTGCTTCCCCAGAGGCAGTATTTGACAGTATTTGGAGCTTCACTTACAGATAAAGAATTGTTCAGATGATTTGATCATTGTTCTTAAAACTGCAGTGTTTCATTTTGTATCTTTCAACCTAGAGACAAGTTAGCATTAATGCAGCATTCTCTTTTTATGAATGCAGTTGCATGTGCTGTTGTTGACCAAACAACTGACAGAACAAAGAGCCTTTGCATACCAATGTGCCATAGCAAAAACAGATCAACAGTTTTGATATCTTCACAAAAACAGATGTTCTTCAGTATTTTTCCATATAATCAGTTAATTTACTGCTTTAATTAGGAAAAAACACTATGATTTTGAAGCAAAATTGAACATATCTCTTTATGCAGTGACAAATTATATGTAAAAATGACTAACCAGAGAATATCCCCAGATGAGTTTCTTTTTGAGACTACCAGGTAATAATTTCCTGAGGAAAGATACATGCTGGCTAACAACAAAACAATAATAAAAAAATTACCAAGAAAAAAATTTTGCCAATGCCTGTGTTAATTCTATTGACGTGCATTTAACAACTGCTGTTTGCTTGCCAGAAAATTAAACAAATAACGAGCACTACTTTAGCAAATCACTAGCTGGCTCAAGTGTTCTTCATGAATTAATCTTTCTTTCTATGAATGTAAGACAGGGAAAAAAAGGAGGTCTTGCAACCAGTAATGACATCTGTGAGCTCCTTCTGAGTGTTCTGCAACGGCAAAACACTGCCAGAGACTACAGCGAGGACCAGGGTTGCCATGCAGCCCAGCAAAACAGCCCCCTGAAAAAGCATGCTGACCCACTTTCAACTACCAGCTCTTGCTGACCCTTTGTTGAGTGAGGGGTTCTTCCAAGTTTTTGTTGTTTTCACCCTTTCAGTCCTCATTTCTAAAGGAGCAAGCCTGTCTCTCTCTCCTCATTTCCTTCTCTCTTCCCCAGTATGCATGGAAGAAAAGTAGTTTGTTTCTTGTGACTGTCTTTGCTTTAGTTAATTTTAAAAAAAATAAATCTTCCACCCTTTCCCTTGTTAAGAACATACTGTGGAAGAAATATGGGTCTTGCCATCAACAAAATTGTGATACAATTCCTTAAGGAACTCAGTCTGATCAGAGTACTTCATCTATGAAAAACCATACTTTAATTGTTACTCTTGGCAACAGTGAAGAATAATAGTGTAATATTATACTAAATATTGCCACGTGCAA
Source organism: Limnodromus scolopaceus (assembly GCA_028565335.1). Taxonomy (NCBI): domain Eukaryota; kingdom Metazoa; phylum Chordata; class Aves; order Charadriiformes; family Scolopacidae; genus Limnodromus; species Limnodromus scolopaceus. The sequence continues at coordinate 41,671,629 of JAOXNO010000020.1, read as the reverse complement.
TAGTAAAAAAAAAAAACAGTTTCAGTCTTGCCAGCAGCGGTGTGCAAAACTCCTTTTGAATTCAGGTTTGGATGTTGTGATTTAATCTAAATCTTTTGCTTCTCCTTCTTCCAAAACCAACAGAGGTTTAAAGAGAGCTGCATTTTTATTGGAACCATTTGCTCGGCCTAAGTTGCCAAAATAATTTAGTTAAAACTAGTGCTTTTATTTGGGTTAAGGTTGATTCCTGAGCTCCACAGAGGTCGAAGCACTTAGTTTGTCTTCCTCTTTTTCAATTCCACCATGGAGTCTACAGCAGAGCTCTGCCAGCTCAAGTTGTATTTCCTGAATCCCAGTCCTCCAGTCAAGCTTATCTCTGTTAGTGAATTTGCTCAAGTGGAAGAGAAACCTTTTTTCAGCCCTTTTCCTTGCTGTTTATCTGCTACGATGCATAGAAAAATGTGTGGCTCCAAGGCTTTAGAATAAACAGGCTCCAGTGGTGCAACAATGCAAGTCCTGCTGCCAGTGTGGCTACTGCTGGTGTGTTAGTGTGACCTCTCCTTTGATCATGAGTGACAGCTGCTGTGGAATGCCTCACAGGGTGTTTGCCTCTCTTGGGCAACAAGTAGAAAAACATAAAAATATAGAATTTTGGAAGTGAGCTACGGAAAAAAAATGCTCTACTTTATGCTACTTGAAGAGTGTTGTTTGAACTTCAGATAGTTCCAACAAAATGATAATACAGTCACAGTCCACTGCCAATTTTATTTTTTTTAAATCCTGGGAAATGTTTCACAATAACACATACTATACAGTTATTGCAATTAAAGAAGTATTTATTTCGCACTATGTGTGTGTTTTGTGTGTGGGCATGCGCCTGTAAATGGGACAAAACCAGGCTCTTGAATGTCAGTACCTTCCTGTGATGAGGGGGTTCGAGTCAAATACCCATTTCTAAATCTGTCCTCTGTAATAAGAGCCTGGTTTGGATCCAAAAATGAAAGTTTGGTGGGTTTTTTTTTGTTTCTATTCCACAGCAGCAGAAATGTCATAGGTCAGAACAATATATTAAAGATACTATATGGTAGCAGTGCCTTGATCTGAAATAGATTAAAGCTAGGCTTCAGTTTTAAAGCGAAAACAAGGTGAAGGTTTGATGGTTCTTGTATATTATATTCTTCTCTTAGGAGATCCTAGCACAAAACAATTCAAATCTCATCTTAAAAGAGATATTGCAGTCTTGGGTGGAATTCCCATGAAAAGAGAACCAGAAATAAGCCATTCTGGGTTATTTTTTTTTAAATGCAATCCAAACTGAAAGCAGTAAGAATTTAGTGAATGGGAATCAGAAGCCAATCTGTGTTGAAATATAACAGTACGTGGATTCAAGGTCCAGTTTTAACCCATCCTAAAAATACATATCTTACCTAATGGCACAAATGTTTAACTCTGCTTGCATCACAAAACAGAAAGAAAAGTTAAAAAGATGTAGCTTTAACACAAAATTACAAGACTCTACAAAATGTTAGAAACCTACATGAAAGCTGACCAAATAGTACAATGCCTACAAGACAGCTGACTGAAGAGTATGATTTCTGACCCATTAAGAAAAGTCTGGATAGCTCAAGATTTGATTTTATCCTAAATCTCACAGAAATCTTGAATATAAATAATGTAGGGTGAATCATATAAAATAAAAATTTGAAAATACTTTTTTGGCATTTTAAAATTGTCAAAAATTCTGAATGTGAACATGGTCCAAATCCAGAAATTGCCATACCTTAAACTCTAGACTATTTTATCAGAATATTAGCTATATCAGGAAAAATTAAAAACCACCACTTTATTTAGTTTTCTGCAAGCAGTGTGTGAAATAGGGCTGAAGGGCACTAAAGATCTAGCCAATGCATTTTGTAGCTGCCATTTTTTGCTTCTAGTCATCCCAAGAGGTTTTCCTTAAAAAAGAGAAGTCCTTCAGTTTGAGCCTGAAAGGTCTCAAAACTATGCACAACACAAGGTCAAACAAACTACTTGAGATTATTTCTTCTTCAAAAATATCAAAAAAGATGTTGCCTCTGATGGCAAAGAAGAAAGGAAGCTCTCACCCTTATAACCAGCCGCATTGGTTTTCCAGTCGTTAGCATTCAGATGTCCTGCACGTGAAGTCCTGACAATAATATGCTGTATGTCTCTCCAGGTCAGAAATGGACTATGAAAAAGGGGAAAGACAAAGTCACAGATCAGACATATTTTACCATAATGCAGGGATACAAGGTCATGTAAGCTAAAAAGTATCCAAACCAAAACAACCCTTATTTGTTTTCTTGGCTTTCCTTTGCTCCATTCAAAAGAACGTGTCCTAATTTTACAGAATTACTTCAGGAAATTATTTATACAAGCTGGGGGGAGGAGGAGGGGGTTGCATTAAACAGACTATCATGATATATGATCACACTCTATTATATAAAAATTAAGGGAAGATGAAGGATTACATTTCACAGAGGCAATTTGTTCAACTGCCACGACTGTACGTTATCTACCTTGACCAGCGCAAAGGAAAAGAAAGCAAAATGTTGGCTTGCTGAAAAACTCTACTAAATCTCACTAACTGGATGTTCAAGATGGCAATTGCTTTAGACTTTCTTCTACTACTGAAGCTATTTCAGGTGCCTTTGTTGTCATTAATTTGTCTATTATCCTTGGTCTTGGAATTCACTGAAGGTCTATGTGTATTCTTCAAGAAGACCAAGCAGCCAGCATTGAATCTGAAGAGTTACAGAGCAAGTGCCTGATTGCACAGATGTGTATTCCTTTAAGGTATGCCTAATAACCTGTCCACTGGGAAGGTGAAAGAAGATGCCATTTGCATCCTCACTATGACATTAATACCCATTTATCTTTTAGGACTAGAGCAAATCTTCAAGGATTATAATTTTCTTGTTTCGCTTCGATCCAGCCCAAGGACAATTTATTTTCTTAGAAGACAATCTAAAGGTGCACGGCTATCACTGGGCTATTTTTACTTCTTCCCGTTCCTCAGTTTTTCTATGATCTCTAAGAAGACAAATAGTATTCCATTTAAAAATGCACTTTAGTAGTGAGAATGATAAACTGAGTCACTAAATAATGAAGAGGAAAAAAGTATTGCGGTGCAGAACACCAGTCACTCAGTATCATTCTCACAGTATCATTATCTGTCTGTATCGCACACACTGGCTCAACTCAGCTCCACTCGGTTGTAATGATGAAGACATAAGAATTCATAAGAATGAAGTTCAGCATTGGCTGTCTACACTGTCCAGACTAGGCAGTCATTGAAACTCAGTTTCTTAACACACACTCTTTTGTCTCGCAGACCAAGAAGTCACTTGGGCTGGGAGACAAGTGACTTATTCTCTACATTTATCTTTAAGGCATGATACTTGGGCTCTGCTTCCCCTTGCAGGTAGAAACTCCACCATAAGAGTGTGTGGAAGGTCAGTCCATGGGTGATTGTGAGTGGGTGACTTTCTGGGTGAGTGGGACACTGACATCACATGCAGTGATTCTACACTCTTAAACTGACACAGTCAAGTCACTAGAAATTTCAATGAGAAATTTCTTTGGGAAGCAGACACAAGGTAACAACAAACACAGAAATGTCTTGTTCTTCTCTAAGTCCCCTTGACAATGGAAGACACAAAAAAATCTCATCTCCTGTTTGATGCACAAAAATAAATGCTGTGTGGATTTGCACCCTGCACACATTGTTTCACATTTTCCAGAACTTGTTTTGCCACAAGAATATCTTTTTGGAAACACTTGAGTATCAGTGCTTTATGGTGCTTAAATACATAAGTAGAATCCTGCTTATCCTTTGAGCTGAAATCAAGCTATTAGGAAGCAATCAGTGAATACATGTGATAATCTATTAAAAAATAAGCACTTTCTTTTTCATACGAGATGCATTGATTTAGGTTTTCAGGTCACAAATTTCAGCTTCCACAAGCTGCAGCTTTAGGAGAAGGCAGTAGGGATGCAGAAGTTATTGCAAACCTGCAGTCAACTCATTTATAGAAAAACCTGCTCCTAACATATCCTCTGTTGGCATGTAGATATATATTCAAAGGTATTAACCAATGGAAGCTCACTTGTGTTGCTGTCATTACTGAAAATTAAAATGAATTTCAGAACCACGGTCCATAATTCCATACACGAGAGACAGACTTGGACATTCACTCACATATAACTGATTTTTACACATTTTACTTTCCAATAGCCTTATAATGCATATGCGTGAAAACAGGAGTTGCCTAAAAATTCCAGACTGCTTTAATGTAAGAAGATCATAAGGAATAATGCAAAGACAGTCATCAAACCATTTAACTAGACATATTTTTCTCATTTCCTTTGCGGTAATATGATTTTAATTCTGATTGTATCTGTTCCATTGCAGAACATTTCCCAGCGGGTGTGCATGGACCACGGGTATGCTGGTGTAGCCTAGCACCTTCCTACCTACAGCTGGGACACCACAGGAAGCATCGTGTATCCTACAGTCAACACAGAAAGGCCTGTCTATGCTTGCTGTTGAAATAGGAAACGGAATAATCTGAAGAAGGAAGATGATTTTTAAGTGAACCTCCTATTAATTGTAGCCAGAATTTTTTGTGATTTCTTAAAAGCTCTATCAATTCATGGCCATTCAATTTCTCGTTGTTTTTGTCTACAAGATATAAGGGTATTCCTGTACTTAAATTAGTCTGTTATTTTAAGGAGAGCTGTCCCTGATAATTTATTAAAGCATTAATATACCATAGATACATTTCTTTTTGTAAAGTGGAATTTCTCACACTAGACAGTTGGACTAGAATGACAGTAATTGTTTATACAGCTGAGCTGGTAAAAATGACTGGAAAAAAAAAAAAGAAAAAAGTTGTCATGGAATGTAAGGAGCATTAAGGGCTTGTAAGATAGGGTATGCTTGGACAGTCACGTAACATGCTTAAAAAAAAAAAAAATCAATGTGATTTTATACCAGCTCAGGAATTTCACTGGGAGTCTGCATCAAGTCTTAGAAAAACATGTTTCAAGCCTTCAGGAACACCTCCAGGAATCCCAAGAGCTTCATTCTTTATAATCTGGAATCTAAACAATCTGTTATTCTATAAAGCAAACTGTCCATGCTACTGGTGAAAAATACCATACTAAAATACTAATCTTGGCTTCTAGAGGAGAGATTCAAGGTAGGGCACACTCAACTGTTTATTTAAAGAGGAATGATGCGTCTAATGGTGGTTCTAACTATGCCTAGATGAAGGATCTGAAGATATAGCATTCTTCACTTGATAATACTAACCTGTCATAAATTGGACTTAGTTGCTCAGTCAGCAAATAAGATTATGTCTAAGAATCATGGTTTGCTTCTAAACCCCAAAATTGTGAGCCATTCGCTGGTGTATCTACTATCCTTAACTAATCTTAAAAAATAATG
>JAOXNO010000020.1:41638646-41666077 GCA_028565335.1 Limnodromus scolopaceus | reverse complement strand
GTCAAGAAGTTATCATCAATACACTGGAGGAACCTCCTGGACTGTACATGCCTGGCTGTGTAGACTTCCCAGCAGATATCAGGGTGATTCAAGTCCCCCACGAGAACCAAGGCCTATGATTTTGAGGCTACTTTCAGCTGTGTTTAGAAGGCCTCATCAGCTGCCCCATCCTGATCAGGTGGCCTGTAATAAACACCCACAACAGTGTCCCTTATATTGGCCTGCCCCTTAATCCTTACCCACAAGCTCTCCACTCTCTTTTCATCTGCCCCCAGGGAGAGCTCGATACATTCCAGTTGTTCTCTCACGTAAAGAGCAACTCCACCATCTCGCCTTGCCGGCCTATCTTTCCTAAAAAGGACATAGCCATCCACGACAGCATTCCAGTCATGCGAGCTATCCCACCATGTCTCAGTAATTGCAATGAGATCATGGCCCTGTGATTGCACACCACACAGATGTCCAGTTCTTCCTGTTTATTCCCTATGCTGCATGCATTGATGTATAAGCATTTCAGAGAGGAAGTTGAGCATGTAGTTTTCACCCTTGAGGGGTGATAGGCCTTCTACTTCTCAAAAATACTAGTATGCTGCCCCACAAATGCTTCACTAACTTTTTTTTTCATGTTTAAGTAAGGCTAATATAATATAAGGTGAGTAGAGGTGATTGTGATTCTCCAGTTTGACCTCTTGTATAATGCAATCTATAGGGCTTCCCTGAATCCTTCAAATCCCATGGTTATGGTCAACTCAAGTATAATTTTTACAAACATACCCTATCTTGCTTTCAAAATTTCCAGTGATAGAAACCCCTTAAAATCTAGGGTAAGTTGTTTACGCATTCCAATTACAATTTTTCACTCATTTGCTCTCTGAGCTCTTCTGGTTTCTATTTCTAAGCATTTGGTCTTGTCACGTTTTGTTGCTCTTTGTGAAGAGCGCTTTAGTTGTCTGACTTCTTTCACTTAGCCTACGTAGACTGATCAAATCTTTAATTAATTGTCTTTGATAAACGAAGTCAAGCTCTTTCCAGCATTCTATATCTAGTAGTTAAGAATTGGCATTCTGTTTCTGAAGGGAGTTGCAGCCAATTTGCTGATTAATCCTCCTTCAGTCCTGTAGAACAAGTTCTCTTTGACCTACATAAAAAGCATCAGAGGCTAAAACTCCAGGGCCCTTGAATACATTTTTAAATGAAGCTATTTTAATCAGTGTTGAAGAATTAAATATATTTAGGGAGACTGTACGTTTTGGGTGATTGGTAATGGGTGACTGGTAATGGGTGACTGAGCTTTTCATTTTGTGTCGCTGACTTGAACACTGCCCAGCACTGAAGTGGTTGGAAATCATCACTACTATCTGCTGATTTCAGTCCAGTTTCTAGTGGACAGGTGTCTATACTATGAAAAAATATAATCACCATTGACACTAATTTGTGTCTTTATTGAGAATCACAGTAGAGGTGCAAATATTCAACTGTGCTTTTTCAGAGACAAAAATGGAGTACTAGAAGAAGATGGAGGCATCTCTAGAAAATATCCATGGCCTATGTGTGTATATATATACATACACATATACATACACTGTACTTATAATCTACCAAGAGAAATAGTTTCCTACCCTTAAAAAAAAAAATCACATTGAACAAAAGGCCTTCCGATCAAACTGCCTTTCTGGAGTTCATTTCATCACAACTTCTGCTTTATCCAGTGTTATTCTTAAACTATTTTCTTGCACAAGAGCTTTTCCAAAGCAAAATCAGAGTGGAGGACTGCATCCCCACTCCTTAATTCACCTCCCTGCAGTCACAGAAGGTGACACCTCCAGAGTCCCACTAATGCTCACGTTTTCAGCCATTAACTGGCTGTCTCTTGGCACCTCATATGCTGCTAGTATCTCTTTTTCAGTCAAGGTGTAGTGGGCTTCTGATCCTCAGTCCCCCCGGCTCCAAAACCCTAGATGTCGATCTTGGGTTTCTCCTAGTTTTCTGATGGAAGCTCCAGGTGAGACCATGCTCACCAGCTACAGTGTAGAACACATTTTGCACAGCTGGTCCTGTACAGACAGGCTGAAGGATTACCACACGAGCTGTCTCCTGTTTGATCTGCTCAAAGGGTTGCTGTTGCTCGAGGCCCCACTCAAAATAGTTCTTCTTTCAGATTACTCAATAGAGAGGGCTCACAAGCTGACTATCACCTGGAATATGCATTCTCCAGAATCCCACAAGGCCTAGGAAGCTTGTGTTTCTTGTTAGCTGGTGGAGACATAGTTCCTATCTTATTGATCACATCCATAGGGACATGAAGCTTTCAGAAGAATCTGGATTTTTCTTCTTCCCTTCTCAAACAGTTCTTCTGCCTTGTTTTCCCATACAGTGATGTCACTGATGTATTGTAGATGTTCAGGGGTGTCACCCTGTTCCAGTACAGTTTGGATTAGTCCATGACAAATGGAAGGACTGTGCTTCCAACCCCTGGGGCAGTTGATTCCAGGTGTATTGGGCACTCGTCGATGTGAAAGCAAACTTTGGCCTGCATTCTTCTGCCAAAGGAATTGAGAAAAAATGCATTGGCAATGTCAATTGTAGCATACCACTTGGCTGTCTTTGACTCCAGTTCATACTGGAGTTCTAGCATGTCCGATACAGCAGCACTCAGTGGTGGCATGACTTCATTCAGACATCTTAAATGAGTACTGCATTCTGTTGCTCAGGTAACATACTCAAAATGTACTTGACTTTATGCTGCACCAAACTATATTACATTAAATGTTTGTTCATTATGGACTTTTTCTAACCTTGGGATGCATTATACATGCCCAAAACATACAAACATTTCACTGATGCAGTTGGATGTATGCCTTTTACATACACACTTAGAGAAAAGAATTAGAATTAATTTTAGGTGTTTTCAAGAGCAGCTGCAAAGTGCAGACGGATATAGAAACTCGCACTTGGAGACAAAGGCAAATGAAGGCTAGGTAAAGACTATAAAAATGTGGAGGTAATCTTTCAGAACAGTAAGTGTAGCAGTAATGGCCAATGACATACAGTTGTGAAGGTATTTTTTCCTTCTCTTCTCTGCTGTTTTGAATGCTATAGGACAATTCTGGGGGATCTTTTTCCCCACTCAGGACCATGCAGCTAGAAAAGGTTAAGCACCACCTAGCTATAGCTATCTATGAGAGCCTTGAATTTACCAAATGTTGCACAAATCCATTGTCTTTTCTTTGACTTCCTTTTTCAGATAATTTCTTAAAGTCCTAATGAATTTACATATGATAATCCCTCATGGATATTACTGGAATAGAGTTTAATATACTTGTTCTGTTTCATTTTTTTCTCATTTTCCTTGTTTCATAAACATTTTGAGAAGCCAGAAAGAAGAGGGCTGTATCTCAGATTATAAATTGTTTGTTGAGGACACAACGTACATTATTTTTTGTCTGTTGGACAAACAATTTTGTATCTAATTATTCTCACTTTGCTTATTCTGACATGATTTTGAGTATTATCTGGCATAAATAATCCCAAGGTAATTTCAGATGAGATTCACAAAAAAAATTTTCTTGGAAGGAAATTGCCCATTTTTTTAAATCAATCCATTATCAAACAGAGGTAGTACTGTTCTTGATAATGTATTTCTTAATTTCAAGGTGTTTATCCATGAATTAATCAAGTAATAAACCAATTAACATCAATGACATCTTGTCTGGATCTGTGGCCCATATGGCTAGCAAATAACTGTTTACTCACTTAGGATGCAATTTTGACATGTTTTACAAATATTTGACCAGTTCTGTGGTTTTTTCAGATGCTTTAAGATTGGCTGCTAGGCTGTCGTATTTAAAAATAAAGCAAAAAAAAATCCTTCTTTTCACACAGAATCACACAATCACACAATCACAGAATGGTAGGGGTTGGAAGGGACCTTCAAAGATCATCTAATCCAACCCCCCTGCCAAAGCAGGTTCACCTAGAGCAGGCTGGACAGAAATGCATTCAGGCGGGTTTTGAAGATTTCCAGAGAAGGAGACTCCATAGCCTCTCTGGGCAGCCTGTTCCAGTGCTCTATTACCCTGAAAGTATAGAAGCTTTTCCTCATGTTGAGATGGAATTTCCTGTGTTCCAGTTTGTATCTGTTGCCCCTTGTCCTGTCACCAGGCACCACTGAGAAGAGCCTGACCCCATCCTCTTGACTCTCAGCCTTTAGATATTTACAATCATTGATGAGATCCCCTCTCAGCCTTTTCTTCTCCAGGCTAAACAGACCCAGGTCTCTCAGCCTTTCCTCATCAGAGAGGTGCTCCAGCCCCCTGATCATCTTTGTAGCCCTCCACTGGACTCTTTCCAGTAGTTCCCTGTCATTCTTGACACGGGGAGCCCAAAACTGGACACAGTACTCCAGATGGGGCATCACCAGGGCAGAGTAGAGGGAGAGGATGATCTCTTTTTAATGCACCCCAGGAGACCATTGACCTTCTTGACCACAAGGGTGCGTTGCTGCCTCATGGTCATCCTATTGTCCACCAAGACTCCCAGGTCCCTCTCTGGAGAGCTGCTTTCCAGCAGGTCAACCCCCAACCTCTACCGGTGTATGGGATTATTCCTCCATAGGTGCAGGACCCTACATTTTCCCTTGTTTAATTTTATTAGGTTCCTCTCCGCCCAACTATCTAGCCTGTTCAGGTCTCACTGTACGGTGACACAGCCTTCTGGTGTGTCACCCACCCCTCCCAGTTTTGTGTCATCAGCAAACTTACTGAGGGTACACTCTGTCCCCTCATCCAGGTCATTGATTTCAGGTGACTCTGTTGTTATTAATTTGTCTGTTACCCTGGGTCTTGGAATTTTCTGTGGCTCCACATATTCTTTAAGAAGCCAAAACTGCCAGGACTGAATTTGAATATTTACAGAGCAAGTGCCTGATAGCATTAATTCCTTTAACAGATTCCTAATAATTTGTCTTCTGTGACAGTGAAAGACAATACATTCATACTATGAAATTAGACTATGAGTCTAGTTATTAGAAATGTCAATGAGAATTTTTTTGGGAAACAAATATAGGATAATAAGAAACATATTAATATCCAATTCTTCTATGAGTCCCCTTAACATTGGAAGACACAGAAAAATCTCACTCATCTCTCTGTTTGATGTGCACAGGCAAATGTTGTGTTAGTTGACTTCCATCCCTGCCCCCCACCCATAGTGTTTCACATCTTCCAGAACTTGTTTTCTCAAAAGTATATTTTTTTAAAATGCTTCAGTAACCAGTGCTGTATGGTACTTAACTATGGAAGTAGAACCTTGCTTTTCCTGTGAGCTGAAATCAAGCTATAAAAACCCAATTCAATACATGTTCAGGAGAAGGCAGTAAGGACACAGAAGTTATTACAAACCTGTAATTGACCTGTTCATAGAAAAACTTAAATTTTAGAAAAAAGTTAGATAAAAGTTATACCAATCACCAGAATGTACCGCAATCCCTGCCATATATAGAAGTCCAGCAGCTTTCAGAAAATGCACAGATTCATTAAAGAAAAAAATAGACACACCATATGTGATGTGATTGCTGATGCAATCTAGCACCTTTATTGCTACAGTCGGGACATGGTGTATATTTTTCTGGCATCAACACGAAAAGTCCTGTTTATGCTAGCTGCTGAAACATAAAGTGGAGCTGGAATAATCCAAGGAAAGAAGATGATTTATAATTGAATCTCTTAGTGATTGTAGCCAGATTTTTTTTGTAATTTCTTCTAAGATGTGTAAATTTGTGACCCTTTGATTTCTCTGTGTCTATATACAAGGTATGAGGGTAATCTTATGTTTAAATTATTATGGTACTTTTAAGGAGAGCTGATGCCTTCAGTCCCTGAACATTTATTAAAACATTAATATGCCCATAGATACAGTTTTACCTTAAGGTGGAATTTCTCATGCTAGACCGTTGGACTAGAACGACAGTAATACTTTATCCACCTGAGCTGGTAAAAACTGCAAAAAAAGGAAATGTCATTCATGAGCATTAGGGGCTTGTAAAATAGGGTATGTATGCTTGACCTGTGTAGCATATGAAGGCACGGACCCCAGTCAGTGATGCAACCAGAATCGTTTATTATAACAAACAGGCAGCTTATATAGTACCAATGTATCTCCTTTCCCAACCGACACGCCCCTGCAACCCCCAACTGCCAGGTGGGAGGAATTCCCCTCCATCAGTCGGGCTGTTATCGGGCTGTTAGGCATTGTTTGTGGGTCGTTAGGACTTGATCACGGGCCTTCCCCTGCCAGTGTTCCTGCTTCTTCTATTCCTTCTTCTGGTCTCTGCTTCTTCCACAATCCTGTTCACCCACAGGACTGTTATGTAACATGCTTCAATAAAAAAAATTAATAAGATATTATACCAGCTCAGGAATTCTATTGGGAGCCTGTATAAAATCTTAGATAAAACATGTTTCAGTCCTTCAGGAAGACCTCCAGGAATCCCAAGACCCGCATTCTTTATAATCTGGGATCTAAACAATCTCTAATTTCATAAAGCAAACTGTCCATGCTACTAGTAAAAAATAAGGCACTAAAATACTATCAACTTTAAAAGGAGAGTTTCAAGATAGGGTATACTCAACTTATTATGTAAAGAGCAATGGTGGACAAAGGATATAAGGATACAGTAGCCTCCACTTGATAATACTAAACTCACATAAACTGGAATTAGTCATCCAGTCAGAAAATGAGATTATGTAACAAATCATGGTTTACTTTTGAAAACAAAACCCATGTCAGATCTTGAAAAGTGAGCCATTCACTGTTGTATCTACCATACTTATCTAATCATAAAAAATAATGCAAGAATTTCTGGGGCAGAAAACCTGTGATCAAAGGTCTGATTTCCAGGACATGCATGACATAGCATATAGTTAAATCAGTCTGTCTCTTATGCAACCTCCAAATCTACTTGTTTACTGTTTAGTTCATAAGATTTTTATGTTATGTTATCAAGGAATGGCAGTTCGGGCATATTTATATTTAAGAGATCTAACAGCATAAGAACAATATTGAAATCAATTTCTGTAGCCTGCTCTAGGACCTTCACTATATTAAGAATTGGGCTATTGCCAGATTGAAATTTTTGCTCTACAGGAGACATGTCCTTTGAAACAAAATAGGTCTCCAATTATTTGCCTATATTTTTTTTTCAGAAAATTAAACAAAAAAGAAAAAAAAAGAAAAATGAAAGAAACTGTAATGATGTCAGAATAGCAGTTCATTTGGAGAAAGAACAGGGATTTTTTGTTCTGCTTTTTTAAACAAGATAGTCTAGCAGCCAGTTTTAAAGCATCTGGAAAAATCACAGAATTGGTCAAATATTTGTAAAACATGTCAAACTTGGATCCTAAGTGAGTAAACAGTTGTTTGCTGGCCATGTGGGCCCCAGATCCAGACAAGATGTCACTGATGTTAATTGATTTACCACTGGATTAATCTCAGAAGAATTAATGGCTAAACATCTTGAAATGAACAAATGCATTAACAAGAACAGTACTAACTGCTTGATAATGGATTGATGTCAAAAAATGGGCAATTTCCTTCCAGAACTTTTTTTTCAATGTCTCATCTGAAATTGTCTTGGGATTACACATACCAGACAATACTCAAAATCAAACCAGAATAAGCAGAAGTGAGAACAATTACATACAAAAGTGCTTGTAGAGCAGCCAAAAAGTAATGAATGTTGTGTCCTTAACCAATCGTTATACTCTAAGGTACAGCCCTCTTCTTTAAGTCTTCTCAAAAAGTTTATGAAACAAGGTAAATGAGAAAAAATGAAATAGGACAGATATATTAAATTACATTACAGTAATATTCATTTGAGATCTAACAGTATATTTAAGCAGGCTGCTTAGAAATAGTAAATCATCATTTTTGGCCAAATCTGATTTCTTCATTCCACAAGTAGTCTCCCTAGTGACAATTGGGTTAATCCTGGAAATAGTAAATAATTCAGGCTCTATCCTTTTGCATAATGATACTGTACCAAAAATAACTGTTCAGAATAAATAATCAGTGCAAAATTAGCAAAAATATGCAATAAAAAATAGGGCAAAAGTTTGGGTTTGTTTTGTTTCGTTTTTTTTTTTTCTTAGCAAAATGATAAGGTTAGCAATATGAATAATGATTGCTACATTATCTTCACAACCAGCACTTTGACCATGACAAAGGTGGGCTATCTGAAAAAATATTTCTTGCCAGAACAGCAGAGTCTGATGAGAAATGCTGGAAGAATACAATAAACTTTTCTCCAGAGAATCATGGAAAAACACAATGTCACAGGGTGGATTAAGAAGAAGATCACCATTCAATTTGGAAGTATCAAATAGCCTTCTTATGAAATCTTGGCTGTGGGAGAACAGACATGGATAATTATTGCCATAAAAAGGAGTCTCTATACCGCAGGTGTTTTGCAGAACAGTAGGAGATCATTTTCATCACTAACTTCTGCATAATGTCACCCTTAAGGGCTTTATGATAAATTTATAAACAAAACATAAGAAATAGTTGCCTGGTTTATTCACGCATTCTCATCACTTACAAATCAGCCAAATTGTCCCATGAGATCCACAACGCTACTACCTGTCCTAATAACTTCAATATAGAGCCCCACGGACAAGAATATTAGCTATGTTAATAGGAGACATTCTTCTTTTCCAGGATGCATAGTCAGGGTGAAGACGCCTGTTGCAGCACAGAACTTTAAGAGGGATGAGACACGAGGACAGCCTCTAATTGTTGTGCCTATTCTGGGCCTAGGTGTCTGAATAGTCTACACCATAATTGTATCCTTGCTGAAAATAAGAAGATATAAAAATGGACCCAGTGTTTAACAATCCAGTCATGCATGCACATGGACATACGAAACATGTTTTTGATGGGTCAGACACCCTTATGGGTTCTAATTTTCATATACTCTCCAAATAACCCTGTTAACTTCCTACTAGAAAAGTAAAGAATATCATGTGCTTGCTGATCAGCATGTAGCTCTTTCCCTGCAAATGTAACTGAAGTTTCTGCTCTAGTAGTCTTTTCATGTTCTGACCTGGCAAACCACTGTTAATTCAACAAATATATCAAAAAAACCCATTTGGTTATTCAGAGTTAGCTCTCAGTTCCTTCTTTGCTCACACTTCTTTTCTGGGTTCCAGACTGATTGTCAGAAATTCGCCATTTCTCCTGCTAATTTCTGATTTGCATTCAATTTAAACCAATCAGATCCCTTCAAAAGAAACCCATGCCTGGCTAAAGATAACAATCCCTTAAAACTTAATGGCAACTGAAAATACTGTAAGTCAAAGGTCAGTTATTAGTAGTGTAACGGCATATGCAATAGACCTCTGTCTAATGAGACGTGCAATTAATGAAATTTTGGGAAAATATCAAAGGATCGAAATTGCTGTCAGTAGCCTTTTATACAAATTGTCTTTTTCCTCCTCTTTTTCCATTAATAGCTTAATTTAGGTACTGGACAAAGAGCAGTGATACACATCTGAAAACAAATTGCTGATTAATACTCATTAGGAACACATAGTTTAAATTAATTACATTCTGAAGTGTCCTGGTATTTGCCATGTTTCACTGTGGAGACACATTGGATCCATTCATTTCAACAGTCATTAGTAACTTCAATACATCACTTACTATTTTAAACATATTAATCTTAAACACCTCAAGCTCACAAATTCTACAATACCAGATTTTTCCATGCAAAGCTATAGCTTTTTGAACATCCTTTCAAAGTAATAGCATTTGCCTGTACAACATCATCTTTATCTGTTTATGTCTGGCTCTACTTTACGTCATTCGGTTTATGTTTGTGCATCATCTCTATAGTTTCTTCAGTGCATCCTAGTCTTTTCATGAGTCAGTGTTTGAAGGCTTTTGCATTGCCCACAAACATCTTTTGTATTATCTTCATATTGTTTTTTAGGATAAAATACAGACAAGTTGTGATATGAGACAGCAGATATATTCCTACAGATGAAGAGCAAGATAAGCAGTCATATATCCACTAGCAATGATGTTCTGATGTACCTGTGTCAAATCTGCAGTGCACATAGTGGTGGCAGATTCCAAAGAGTGTTGTGTTTTTCCCAGAGATAGAAAAACCTAAATGCTAACAAGAAAACAATCAGTGGCCCAGCTGCAGGTTGATAATGATGACTAAGTTGAAAACCCTCAAGAGAGATACCTGAATCACATCCCTTATTGTGCTTTCTCCAGAGGAAGAATGAAATGGGACCACCTACAAGACAGTGTGCACAGTCTGCTGAGGGACAACACCATGGAAGCAACAGCAACAAAAACCTTAGTTCAGTTGTCAGTTTTAGAACCAACTGTGACTGTGCAGGTGGGGAAGCCTTACATTATCTTAGGTTAATGCAGGCAGTTATGGTTAGCATGGTACCCAGGCTATTGATTTGACCTATCTGCTAAGTCCGGTGATACTGATCACTTCAAATATAGTTGAGCTATGGTGCTATGGTGAGTGTGGTGCAAGGAATCTCAAAAAAAAAGACTGCAGGGAGACTGCAATTCAGAAAACTTGCTCCTCTCCCACCTTCCTCGTTTTCCTCTCCCTGGAAGAACACAGACAGGGAAAAGCAGATGAGCTCCCTGCTCTCAAGTGAACACCCAGCAGCACCCCTAAGAGCAACTACAGACATCAACGCTAAGAAGTGTCTGAAAACTGAGACTAGAGAACCAAGAAACTACAGGAGATAGAGCTGCCAAACTCTTAAAACTCAACTGAGCACATGCCAACTGAGATTTTTGAAAAGCTTATAAAAGTAAAAGGCATTGCCCTGGCACCAGAGCAACAGTTATCCACTTGTTCTATTTCTAGCTGTTGCTTCAAAGTGCAGACACAGTAAAACTCAACGCAAAAGTTAAAAATTATCACAGTCAAACATTTTTTTAACCTAGACTCAGTTTTAGAAATGCCTGGATGGAATTTTCTTAAAACCTTTTTAAAGCAAGTTACATGGAAAATCTCAAACTGAACGATTATTCTTTGGCACAGTTATAAGTAAGTGAAAACAGGACCTTGAAATGGGAAACATTGAGCATCCTGAATTCCGGAAAGTACTTCTAAGTCAGTATCAATATAATAACTGAAATTGCCTGAGTGGTGCAGGTGGTTAAAGCTCAAGAGAAACACAGGTTCTAAATTAAGCCTTTATTTATGTTTACTTTTTTCAAATACTTCACCATCAAGAGCATTATTTTAAAACTACTCCAAAAATGCAAAGATTCACAAAAAAGATTTCTAACTCACACACTCTAGCATCCTCTTTTATAATAGGCAGTAAATCGATGGAGCAAAGACTTAGCTAATGCTGATGGACGTAAATGATAACCTCTCCTTCTCTCACACTGGAAGCCCATGTACAGAGGTGATTTGACAGCACTACCACAGTTCGCCTCAACTGTCTCACCAACTTTAGCCCCGACTATATTTATGAACAAGCAAACCTCTCCTAACTTTGACGTAACAGAAATATGTTTCCTGTATCCAAAACTGCCCCTTGATAGCAGTATACTACTTTTCTCCTTTCTGTAAGAAAATCAATCAATACGGGAAGTATTGCAAGTATCTGATCAGGTTTCAGAAATCCAAAGTTACCTTCCTCTGACACTCCTGACCCTTTGCAAGTGAACTCCATTTTCCTTTCATCTCAGTGATTACACTTGTTTGTACTGCCTTTTAGAAGAATGCGGTGTATTGTTACTTTTCTGAATGGATGACTGGTATCAGAAATCACTGAAATTCTTTATCTCTTCCCAGCACTACCTTGTTCTGGCCTTGGTTTCATATAATCAAAGACAAATGAAGTATATAGCTCATGTGAAGAGAACAATGGAAGAAAACATACTCTCCAAAGCTATACCACTGAGTGCACCACACAGTGGAAATACAGCAGAACAATATTTCTATTTCAAGTGTTACTTCTTACTCGTGTAACTGCAGTTTGTGTACCACGGGTTGGAAAACACGCATTGACTTATAGACACTGGAGCACGCAGTTCACTTGGGGATGTATAATGCATTCTTCTGTCAGCAATGTAAGATATTTTTTTTTTAAATTGGCTTCTCCAAAGGAACATGGCCCCATGCCCACTGGAACAAATGTGGGGATACTGTCCCTCCTCACTCCAATTTACCCAAATCCCAAATTAAAACCTTTCAAAAATGAGAAAGAGTATTTCTAATATCAACAGTAGATGGTATCATGCAATGCAAACAGTTATTTTTAGCAAGAATGTTGCTGCTTCTGATGACTAAATCCATTATACTTTGCATCCATAATTGCTGGCTTACAGTTAGCAGAATTCAGCTTTATGTACTGACTAAGTGCAATACACAAGCAAGCATTTATTTATGGAGCCTGGACAGGACACTAGATACACTATGAATCACCAGATAAAACAACGAACTACTTGAATACCGTAAGGAAACCATAGAATATGAATATTAAGAGACATCTTTTTTTGTGTGACAGTTGTGGCATATGAACATTTCTGCATTACACCCTCATGGTTTCCAAAAAAGCAGTCTGAAACTCGGTTACACTTATTTGGTTCCTGAAGGAAGACACTTGATCCTCCAATACCAGACCAAAACCAAGAAAAGATGTATTCACATCATTTAAAATTGGGGTAGTAAGCAGATCACCATCCAAAAAAAATTGCTGTCAGGATTTCAGGAGCAGATCCCAGTTGGAAAAACCAGTCAGTAGGTTCAAATCAGTAGGCAGGCAATAGGCTCTCCATCAGCTATTTGCCAATCCTTCCATATGGGGCTTATCAACGAAAGAAACTGGCAGGTTGGAGTGGAAATCTGCCTTGCTCATTTTCCATTGGTTTAATGTGCCTTTGCGTGTGAGTTGAAGCAATGTCTTGGCTGTCCTAACTCATATCCAAGCCAGACAAGTGCTCTGTTCACCTCTTGATGTCTCCCAGGAACAGAACTTGGCTACTGGGGATAACCAACCTCATAGGCTCAAAACCCTCCCACAACATAATTTGTTGTGTTTTCCACAACAAAGTGGAATGAAATTACACATTATTACAGACATATTCAAGAAGTGTTCAGGACTAAGTGCTCCAATTTTTAAGTAGCTTGCTATATGAGGAGCGTAATTAACCTTGCAAAACCCCTTTCCAACTAGTCTTTTTAAAAGATCTCATATAAACAGTACTGTTATTAGCTCAGGCACTAATATGGAATTTAAGGAAGAATCTATGTAAATTCAAACTCTTTTTGAATGCAAACTAGTTCCAGTAAGCCACATTATCATGTGTCCTTTACATGCCTTATATTTTAAAAGTATTGGAAAAAATACTTAAGATGTCTCCAAAACTTTTTTTTGCATACTTTAATCCTAGTATTTATTTAGGATCTCCTAAATTGGCAGGTATCACAGGTGAAAAATACAACCTGAACTTTCAAATCGTACAAATAAATAAGAATTACCGTTCAGAAACTGCTTAAAATAATCTGAATAATTTCATGCAAACAAACCCCAGACAATAAAATAGAATATATTATGATAAGATCTCCTTCTACTATTAAAGGACATGCTTCATAATCTGTAACTTCCCAAGATCAAAGGCTTCTCCAGCCATAGGAATGGATTAATTTATGCTAAAAACAGCATAGAAAAACTAGAAATATTTATCTCATAGCTTCCTTTTTTTTCCCCTTTTTATTTATTTTTTATACTTTTTTTCTTTTTTTTTTTTTTTGTCTTTTTTCCTTTCATGGCTGTGTTCAGAAAATTAGTTGTAAGTACACTAATTTACTTTAAAAAGTGAAAAAGAAAAGCTAGTGAAGGGAATACAAATGAATAAAACCACATTCATGATATTATTAATACAATTCCTTTGGATCTATTCAAATACACGGGCTAAGATTTGGAAATAAGTAAGTACCCTCCATATACTGAAACTGAATAGAATCTGAAAGGAGGCAAAATCAGTACATTGTCACTCTTGAATCTCTTGCTAGCATCATGCAACAGAGTACTACAAATACAAAAATGTGACTAGGATCTTTAGTCACTAGCACTTTTTATCTCCATCACCCCATGTGAAGCTTTGATATGGTCTTGTCTTTGCTCCTACCATAGCAACTATTAATTCGGAAAAAACCCAAACTAGTCCATAGGCACTAACCTGGACTTTCCATTGGCATAGTCACCTAAGTTCACAGAGAAAGAAGGCTGTGTAAAGTGTAAGCTTCTCAGTGTGTTTTAAGATGTCACAACCAGGAACAACTTGGTTGTAGGTATTGTGTGCTATAACTCCTTCCAATCACAACAATGACTCCTCAGAAAATGCACGAAAAATATCATATAAAATACAAACAATAAATTACAAGCCACCTCAATTCATTAAGAAATACTTCGAAAAACTTTAGGCAGAATGAAATTTTGGCACATACAATTTTATCTGCATGTGCAGATTGTTTAGAATGAATTTAAGGATTTTTTAAACTAAGATTAAAAAGAGACTAAAAACATAGGTTTTTAAAACAAGAGCACTATAATAACTTTTCAAGATACCTTTGTTTCTAATGACTACATTTAGGAAACCTAATTATAACGACACAAGCGCTGCACTACCTAGCAGCTCTTCAATTACTAACTCTTATTCTCATGACTACAACTCAACAGCTAAAAAGTATTCTGTGTTGAATATCGTCCCACGGTTTCTTCAAAAAAGGAACATTAAAGATGGAAACATAATTCTGCTGCTATGAATTACATACAATTTAAAATGACAATTGTGTGCAAATTGTTTACTTCCTTCAAAGGAACTGGCTTCTCCTAAAGAAAACAGGGTTCCTTCAGAACTGAATACAATCAATCTCCTAGCACTTAGAAACATTTAATTTCAACCAGGATTTGGGGTGGAGAATTCTACTTTAGACCTCCAAATATTATCCAACACAGTGCAAAGTAATGCAAAAGTTTTTGAAATACAGGTTTACCTGATAAATCTCCAGTATTTCTGCTGCTCCATAAAGCCCACTAAAGATAGACATTATACATAAAGAATAAAATCCTGCAGTTGAGAAAATGCTTGTAAAGTGAAAACTTTTCTGAGTTACAGGAAAAGAACTATGGAGCTACATTATCTATAAGGAACTTAACCCATTAGAAAAAACAGACTTGTGTCAGCATGCAGAAGTTGAGAATTTTTATTTTTCATACTATCTTAATTTTTGTTCATGGTATCCCAACACTATCCCAAAACTTTCTTCAACATTCAAGAACGGACACCGCTAAGAGGACCCTGACGAATGCAAGAGGCGATCTACAGTAGCCTGCAGAGTACAGTGAGATAAGGTCACAGATCTTTCCTGACCTTGGAAGGGTACTGTGAATTACTACAACAAAGTTTCCAAAGCACTTTGAGATCTCTGGATAAATGTGCTGGATGAGTGAGAAAGATGTTTCTGTATGCTTAATTTTTTATTTCAGAGTATAACTCAGATCTTACTTTGCTTCCAGTGCCAGTGCAATGATGCCTGCAGCCATAGGTGCAGAGGCTGAGGTTCCAGTATGGCTGTCTGTGCAACGCTGCCTCAGGTCTGTGGTGATCTGGAAGAAATTGAATGTGTGAAATTTAGAACACAGCTTCAGAAATCAGAACAGGTTTCATTTGCTCAAATGAGTCGCATGTACGTGGAGGGTATTTCCTTCTTTCATTGCAGGGAAAGGAAAATAAAAGGTGTCTGAATACATGATGTCAGATGTTCTGAGCTTGAAGTCACTTGTGAACTTGGAGAATTATTCTCTGTATTGCACTGAAAACATAAGTTAGTCTCCATTTTTTCATGGGATTATTAACAAAAAGACTTGTGAATCAGAAAAACATGCAGAGGGCTTTAAAACTGCACAGTTAGAACTCTGCCCTTCTATTTGCATTTATAGAGCACTTTCAATCCAAGAATCTCAAAGTGCTTTACAAACAGGAAAGAACTAAATCTAACAGCGCTCCCTACATATAGACTGGCTATGCCCATTTTAGAGACTATAGAAGAGGTATAGAAGGGTTAATTAGGTTGCCTGATGTCACACTGGAAGTATGTGACAGAACAGAATACAGTTGTGCTCATACTAAGTACCGTGTTTAATCCTTCCTTCATGCCTTATGCAATAATTCACATGAAATTAAGCAACAATTCATTGGAAAATTCTGATGTAATCACAAATTTGGCCTAGACATCACCAGCCAGTTAGTGATTTGCAGCTTTAAACTGTTATGTATTGCTTAATTACATGCTGCCACATATTTTTATATGTAATCTAAGTGGATGTATAAATTCTAACGTGCAATACCAACTAGAGGCACAGCCTTCCACTTAGTGTTAGGAGGTTCCAATTCCATGATGAATTTTAGGCAGATCCTTTCTGTAAGACAGTAAATCACACACAAAAATGTGTTTATTCTAAATTCTGCTTCTTTCAGGAAATGTTAATCTAAAGTGATTCAAATCTATGCTCATCTTCCTGAAGACGTGGTTCCTAGCAAGAGCAAGGCTGTAGAGACAAGACGTCACTGCTGCCTAACAGAAGCTCAAGCAAAACCCACACAGACTTGAGAACAGTTACCAGCAGACAACAGTCCACAGCATGGAAACCTCCATGAAGGCGGCAGAATGGATGACCTGTGACGCCAAATCTTAATTCTCAGCATTTCAGCTGACCCCTGAGACTCAGTCACTGTGAGAGGTAAAGTATCTGCCTGAGGGGCAGAGAAGTTGCTCGCACAGATCCTTACCTAGGTGTACAGAATTATTGTGTCTCCATTTCCTCTAATTCACTAGTATGATAGTTCATTTACAAAATCGATATGCACAAAGATGGGAGGAAAGGATCAGAGGACCAAAAAACCAGCAAAAAAATCACATGTGAAAATGCCTCTCTAGCTTTGAAACTGGAAGATATGCAAAATATGATCTAAAAAACCAGCCACATCCCATCAGGGTAGAATACAAGCAATTTCATGTAGGACGTTTCACACGTTTGCATTAGCTATATTCGGTCGTATATGTATTATATAATTGGTATAATGCTGCTGAAAGTTTTCATGGCATGTAAGCATATGCAAGCTAACACAAAAGACTTCAAATAGAGAAGAAGCTAACTGCACCTAGGGAAAGATTGTTGAAAGCAAGTAGTGAACAAGTGAAACAAAATGGAAGCTTCTAGAAGTTGAAAAAGATAGATCAAAGCATTTATAATGTCATATCCTTAAATTAGTGAGCTTACCAAAGGCCAGATTTCTTGAATAATGAAGTCTAGAAAGAACCTTTTTTCCCTATAACTTAATATTGTTTGTAAATGCACACGTTGTTAAATGACTTCTTTTATCTACCATCAGCTAGAAGTTGAATCCCATAAATAAAACGTTCATACAATTTCTTTATCTCTTTCCTTCTGTCCTATTGACTGTGTATTAATTTAGACAATGAAAATTAAGTGTAGGAAAAACCTTTATGCATGTACATTCCATAAATGCCCTGACAATATTAAGAGAAGGAACTGTAGCAGGAGCAACCCTCACTCTACATTGCCTACATGTGCAAATGCGAGTAGTGATTTTGCAGGTGGAATTAACATGTCCAAGGACTACAGGGTGACACGCACCCAAACAGAGACATACAAGATTCAGGGATTCCATTTGGAAAAAAACACTGGTCAGTGCTGTGGTGAGGAGTGGAAAGGAGGCCAGGAAAAAGAGAGGGTAGAAAAAGAGACTGGTACATGCTAGTCTCTGTTGTAGTTGGGTACCTTGCTCCCTGCAAAAAAGTGGTGCAGGAGGCGCTTTCCTCAAAGCACCAAAGGGTAGCAAAGCCTGCAGGAGCTCAGGCAGGGAGAAGTGCCCTCAGAGCAGCTTTTCCCTAAGAGACAGCCTCTCTCAATACAGTGAAAAGCACACTGCATTGCGCTATCTGTATTTCTCATCCTCTGGAAGAACAGGTTTCCAGAGAGTTTTTATTGTCCTGTAGCTACAAATACCAAGCACAATAAACCACGAAACCTCTTTATTTGGCAATGTTGTCTCTCACATTCCAAGCGGACGTTGTGGCAGCAGTTTGAACTACAGACCTTTACCTCTCTCTTTCACTCAGCAAATATTTCAGCAGAAAATGTGTAGGGAAAGCTTCCTAAGTGGAAATCCCATATGAGTTATTTCAAAGGAAAGCTACTGACAGGAGCTGAGTTGTTTGGGTGTAAATTACCTCCAAGATCTGAGGCATGTTTTTCAGCCTGTTTCACTGTCAGAGAAGTGTCATGTCTACCCTGAGAAAAAAAGAGTACAGGACCAGCAACAGACGAGTAAGTTTCAAGAAGAAAAATGGTGCCCCAGATTCCTGAAACACATGAGGGCAACATCATTTATCACAATAAAAGGATATGGTATTTGACAGCACCATGAAGCTGTCGTTATTGTCTATTAGCTGTCATTCTGACCAACAGGGTGGGGAGAAGCAGAAGGAATTTTTGAATCTTTTGTTGAGTACAACAATTTTGTATGCTTCAATTACCTTTGCAAGCACTGCTAATCTACGAAAGTGCTGATCAGACTGGCAACGAGAAGTTCATGCAATATTTCTAGGGCTGTGAGTTATATCCATGTCTAAGTCTTTTGAATCAACTAGATTTGACTGAAGACAATGACAATGTTTCTGGTACAGGCCGAGTTTAATCAACATGAAATTAGCAACCTAGGACAGACAGTCCAATGAAAGGCAGATAAAAATTATATGAATCACCACAATGCACTGTAATACCTGCCATATGCGTAAGTCCAACAGCTTTCAGAAAACCCACACACTAATTAAAGATATAACTCTAGACACACTGTACTAGTTTTATAGAAGCATCTTGCTCTGAAGAATTAAGAAGATACAATTTCTGTACAGTCATTATTAAGGCTGTATTATCAAACTCTCCATAGTTTCATCAACTGGGGGGGTTAATGACTAAAGTCAATAATGGGATTTACCTTAGCAGAGAACATACTCACTCTTCCTCTCACAAGCTCCTGCATTTCTTGCTATTTCATATTTCATGACATGAGCTTTCTGAACTGATGGAACCATTTTTTACCTTATGCTACAGTTCTTCAAGATTTGTTGATTCTATGAATCTGTGTCCCTAGAAGTAACAAGGGTTTAACAAAAATCTACTGTTCCTTCACACATCCTTTGTGTATCTATCTACCCAAAATCGAAGGTGCCACGTTGTGTCTATCTTGATACCCTGAAAGAATTTCTGAACAAGAGCAGGTTTTTGTCTTAGGAACTGGCAGAAGATGGATTTTTTTGTTGTTTTTGTTTTAAGTTCTTCTCAGAGCAGAAGCTAGTCAGCAAGGCACAAGAGAAAGAAACTCAGCAGATGAATTGGCATATTTTAGAAAACAAAGAAATAGGTGGAACAGTAAGTAGAGAGGTTATTTTCAGAAGGTAAGTCATGTAATAGGTTTATAAATTATATCTGTGAGAGACTTTCATATGTAAATTCCTTGGTGCTTTAAGAAATAAATTGAAAAGGGAATTCAAAGGAAATGTGATGCATTTGTGCAACATGTTTGATAAATGAAAAGCCAATATAGATAACTATAGTAGGTGGTTCTTAACCTATCCTAGCTGCATGGTCTGAAGTGGGGACGTTATCTTCCAGCATTGTCCTATAGTATTCAAAAGAGCAGAGAAGAGAATAATAGGAAAAAATACCTTGACAACTGTATATCATTAGCCAATACTTCTGCACTCACTCTGTTATGAGAGATAACCTCTATAAAGAAGTATACTTTCATGGTCTTTACTTACTGTTGTTTTGCCTTTGTTCAAGAATGTGAGTTTCTGTGCCTATAGTTATGCCAGCACTTTGCAGCTGCTCTTCAAAACACCTAAAAGTAATCATAGCTCTTTTCTCTAAGAGTCTGTGTAAAAGGCATACATCCAGCCTGTGAAATATTTGTGTGCTTTGGAGGGTGTTAATACATCCAAAGGTTGGAAACTCAGTCCATAATGGGCTAACAGTTGCTGCAATAAAATTTGGCATAAAGTCAAGCACACTTCCCTGAGCAATAAGGAACTCATGCAAGATGGTAACAGCAGTGTGTGTTTAACTGTAATTGTTTGTTAGCTCAAATTATTTCAGGCCAGAATTTGCTTCCATTTTCTTTAGTTCAAAGTCAGTAAAAAAAGCTCTATATGGAAAACAGAGATGTGTACGTGTAATTATGTGTTCAAGCTATCGTTGTACAAGACTGAAAAAACCCTCCTGACTAGAAAACCCTCTAAATTTATATTAAGTCCTATATTTGGAACAAGCAATTATAAAAATGTGTAGTAATGAAAAGAGAAAAAAAAAAGTCTTTTGTGTAGTTATAAAAGTGTTGTTTTTTCTATTTTTTCATACTGAAACCAAAATGTTTTTGTAAGCATTTTTATTCCACACAATGAGTGCTTAACATTTGGTTACTGTTTGTTCATCTACTTCATAATACCTTCTGCACATATTGGATGGAAGAACAGAAAAAAAAATATTAAACTGAAGAACTGCAAGGAAAAATATGAAGGAACTGTGGAACATGACAATAGAATGTTGTAACCATTCATTGTCACTTAACCACGTACAGATATTTCTGTACTACAATGCTGAAGGATCTCATATGATATTGGAGTTTGTTCTGAGTTACTTAAAAAAAAATGAGTTCATTTGACTTTGATAGTAAATCCCATGCCAGGGGATGGGATTTACTTCCTGATGTGCTTATTCCTGATTTACTGCAATACTATTTTTGTTTCCTATTTTGAATATCTGTCTCAATCCAACAAACCAAGTCACCATGTGCCTTGATAAAATATTGTTACTCTTTTCATATTATGGCATGAAGTTGAGCTCTTCATTGTTAATTTGGATATTGCATATAAATCTATATGCACAACAGAATTTGGAGAATTTAAATTTAATAATAATCTTTGTATTCTTCTATTGCTATTTTTCCTTTTAAACCTACTGCAAGCTCTAAGCTTTTTTGCGGAAAGATATGAAGACAATCTCTGACTCAAAAGGAGCAGTAGTCTAAACAAAAATGTGAGGTATGATGCAGTGAAAAGGATGTGTGGTACAACAATGAAAACAAATACGCATCTTTATTTCAGACTCTCAGCACTTTATAGCAAGATTTCTTTCCAAGTTAAATGAAGCTTGATAGGTCTTTAGAAGGATTGTATTTTAGTGGAAAAGCTGCAGAAGAGAATAGCAATACTGTCACTTGCGCTCTCAAAATCAGGCTATGAGCAAGGCAGTAACACAGGCGAGAGCCATGTCCCTGTTCTCACTTTGAAAAGCTGGTTTCACAATTTCTTGTCATTTCTCACCAGGCTGTAGTGTAACAGAACCACGTTGCTGTTATCCCTTATGGGGGTAAGTGGTTTACACACAACACAAACAGAAAGCTATTGACTGCATCTAGTGTACACTGTTCTGCTTTGTCACTGAAAGTGTCTGGAGGCAGAGCAGGCTTGCCTGGCTTTAAAATGCAAGTAACAGTAGTAAAACACCCTCTGACAGGTTGTGTGTTTCAGAAGTCTATTGATAAAATACCACTGAAAGAAGAGTCTTGGGAGGCAATATTTATGGCCCAATATTGAGACATTTGAGATCAGTGAATCTTATGACACACGCAACATCAAATTTGCTTTGCACAAGATAGTTAAGGATAAACTAAGTTCTGGTAAACAAAGGATCAACAGCCTTGAGTTAACTCTTATGGCTCCTCAGTACACTTACGCTGTTACAATTCACTGTGCAAAATGGTGCACTTTGCAGGAATAATCTAAAATTGGTATACGGAACTGGTTTGCTCCCAAAAGAATGAAGGTTCTGTTTAGTAAAAGCAATCAGTGCTCAAAGTATTGATGGATTTCAATTAAAAGTTATTTTTACTTATCTCTGATAGACTGTGGAGATCTCTAATGGAGACTCCACATTAAGGACATTTTTTAAAAGGCATCCCTTTAAATCTTTTCAATAATGGTTATGTAAAAGATCTTCATTATTTCTTTAATTATGGGATAATGTATCTTCATTCTAAATATAATAATTGATCTATCCCTTGTAAAGTATACCTTTCAAAAATCTTATTATAAAATATAAAACTGCAAGTATTAGCACAGTGCATAAATTCTAGACGTGCTGGGTACTTTACTTCAGTAAACTAAAAAATTATCTATTCTCATGGTTCATATGAAAGTCTTTAACAATAAAGTTGAGATCACCTCCAGGAGCTTTTGATGCTAGCATAAGTCATAAGGGAGTGACATGACAGAAATAAGCAATAGTCTCTTACTGAAATAGCAATTTTGTAAAAGCAGGAAGTCCATGCTAATTGAAATGAATGGAAGACAATCACCAAGAAAATTACAGCTATTAAAAAATCAGAGGAATGCACCAAGAGTAAATTAGCTAAGTAGAAAACTACAAATACAGACTGAGAAACATACAGATATTTTACTAAATGTTTAAAAAATGAGCAAGGATACACTGGTCAAAACAAGTACTGACAGGTGCAAGAAGTAATAAATAAATAAAATTAAGTGAATAAAAGGCAAAGTGGATAGCAATGAATAAAAATTGCAAGACAGAAGGGGCATAGAGGTGATAAGGAAAGACAGAAGTCAAATGGTGAAGCCGCCAAGAACACAATAAAGTATAAGGATGTTTTATTTTCAAATATATCAGAAGCAAAAGAACCCCCAAACCAGTATAGTTTTAATTGTCCAGAAATAATAGAATAGTTAATAGCAGTGTATAGTAAATGGCTATTTTACCGAATGTTCCTTTTTGGAAAATAAATCTAAAGGAAGTTTTCAGAGCATCCAAAGATGATAAATCATCTTCCTATTTATAGCTATTTTAAATAGCAAGTTTAAATCAGAAAGTTTGGAAGCACCAAAGACTTTTACAGGAGCTGGAAAGGGAACATGTTAGACTGTACTGTTGATTTTAGCAAGTCTTTGAACACTGGAGAAGTTCCAGAAGATCGAAAGAAAACCCACGCAGTGTCAATGTTTTGAAAGGGTGAACAGTATTGCCCTAATAACTTCATTTTTTGCCAAGTTTTTATCTAGTGTGAAACAGCTGATACAGGGTTTAAACCAATTTAACTAGTAGTATATTTTATGGTGGATAACAGAAGCTGCTGGAAATGAGAGCTTGCCAAAGTGCTGCAGTATTTTTTTTTCTGGCCACCACTTTGGTTGAAAGTAGTACAGTCAGGATTCCATAAGACACATAATGTGATACTGCACAGTAAAAAAAAAAAAAAATTATTTATATTTAAGAGATTAAAAATGTACATAATATGCATAATACATAGATTTAAAATTATAACGTCTCAAAATGTAAGCATATGCAAGAAATCAGATATATACTTAAAAGCAGAGAAATGATATATACGTATATGCTTATAGCACATAAAAGAAATGAGCCTTGTTTCTAATTAGGCCTTGTACAATTTGGTTCTTGGCCTTAGTATAACCTACATCTTTTATCAAAGACCTGGAAGAAAACACCAGCACCTACTGATGAATGTTGCACTTGGAAAAACTTTGGAGAAAGAGAAAGTGATGATGAGGGGTGGTCTGGACTGAGTACTGCACCAGTACAGTCAGTGGTAAATGGTACAATAAAGAGTCCATAAGTACCCTCCTATCTGTCCTTGGACCATCAACTCCGACAAGGAGAAGCAGCAGCTCTGAAGGCAGGCTGGGCATCACACAACGATGAACACGTTACATGACAGTGAAGCTAAAAAGTCACAGTCAGGCTAAATGTATAAAGAATGAGCTGGCACTCACAGATACACTTTTTCCTGTGCATTTGGCACTGATATTGCTACTCCCTGATCAGTATGTCCTGTTTGGGTGCTTGAAGGTCATAAAAGGGGAGAGGGTTTATAAGAGAACATGCCTTACACAGAATGATGAAAGAAGGTTACCTTTATTTATCAAAAGGGATTAACTGATCAGTCTACATGGGTAGAGAGAAAGACATGAGACAATTAGAGCACTCTTTCATACTAGCAGTAAAATCTGTGACAGAACCAAATGCCTAGAAATTGAAGGAGGAAGGAACTCAGAGAGCAGTCAAGAGAAATTTTTTAATAGCAATTGGTAATTAAACCATTTGCCCTAAATTTAAGTGGATTTTCTGCCACTGGAAACTTTGAAAGCAAGACTGATTGTATTTATAAAAATTATTGTTGAGTTGACAGGAACTGCTGGATTTGAAGGACTTGGGGAAGTCCTACAGACTTGGCTAAACAAGAGGTCAAGCTGGGGAACCGTGATTGCCTCTGCTCACCTTATATTGAATTAGTTTCACTTAAACATGAAGAAGTCAGAGAAGGTCTTTTAAAGGACAGTAGAGGGAATTTAATCACAAGTGAAGAGTGCTAGGAGATGGAGTAATTTCTTTTCTTTATTATTATTTATCAGGGAGAACAAGAAACATGCCAGGAAGAGAGATAAGGTTTCACTGGAGAGAAGCAAGTTAAGAACAGAAAAATTACTGGAACGAAGAAGTACCTCAGAACAAGTTTAAAACAAAAATTAGATCATCTGTAAATAAGGAAGAATCCAAGAAGGGATGGCCAGCATCCCAGAATCCTGAAAGACAAGGCAGACAGTATTAAAAAAACATAGCTGCAAGAATTTTTAACTCCTCACTGACACCAAGAGAGGTATCTGCTAAGGACCAGAAAGAATGTAATGTTAGATGGGTTCTTAAGAAAACATCAAGGAGGGGATTGTGGGGTGGGGGGACCTAAATCCCTAAATTTTATTATCAGGAAGAAATTAAGATCTGTAAGTTACACATTAGAATAAATAAGCAGGGAAGAGGACAGTATCAGCAAACCTGACTAATCCTAGTACAAGGGTTTAAAATGTTAAAAGGAGCAGTATATTGAGTGCCGGAAAGTTAATCGAATGCATTCAATTTGAAAAAACAGATAAAGCATACAAATACTAATGGCACCAATAGATTATCAAACAGAATTAAAACAATTTGTCAGTTTCCAGCCAAGATGAGGACATAATGGGAAATGGATGCTCGCTGTTTAGGAATGAGATGAGGAACAATACAGGAAAGATGAACACTGAGCTTAACCTTGCTTACAATATATCAGCTAGCTGGAATAGGCAGCAATATGAGCAATAATTGAACATCACTGAATGTAAAAGAGGAATGAGGCTGGGTGGAAATAAATATGAGAAAATAGAGAGGTACGTAGGAAAACTGCTTATATCGTTTGTGTAAAATATGAAAACTACTGATAACTGGTTTAAAAACAAAAGCAGCACACATTTTCAGACCTACAGATGGGCTACAAGATACTGGTAATGAAAGAAATGTCTTCCAGCAGCAGTGGCAACAGGATCTTAGACAGCATCACTCGGAGATGGCAGCAACCGGTTGAGTGGAAAAACCTGCTATGAACTGGGTATACCTGTACTGCATTAGGCTGCAACATGCAGAGACACCCATGCTGGTTTGAAAGAGCAGTATGGTGACTCCAACTGAGTAACACACTTGTGCTAAATGAACTTGCCCTCATATGATTTTTTCCTAATGTAATCCATTAATTAATATAAATAAGCTCCCTTTCCCTCCCTCCCCCCACAGTCACTATGCAAAACACAAACCCATATACATAAAAAAATACAAAAACCGTACTATTTTCCTGTCATAGGATTCCCCACTGCTGTACGTTGTAGCTAGTGTGGATGCACATTCTTCCAGATACCATGGCTTCTTCCCACTTTCAGCTGTGCTGCTTATGGAGATAGTGTAGATGCTATTGGTGTAGCCATCACAGGAGCAGTGGTCTCGACTTCTTCCGCCATTTCCAGAGGCCCAAACAAAGACTGAGCCTAAGCCCCTTCGTCCCTGTTTGGAAACAGCACAAAAGATTTGATTAATAATTCTTCTTTTCCCCCTCACCTGCTTAACAAACAGGCCTTTCCCCCCAAAAGACATCTGATGAGAGAAAGACAATAAAACAAAATAGCTCACTGAGAAGCATCTGTAATCAAAACAGGATTTAGTAGAGTTCAGAATCAGACATCAGAAAAATTCAGAAAATGAATGGTATGAACACAGCTTTATAAACAACTTTTATACAGTGTCTGTTCATTGTTCTGCATCTATGCTACCCAGTTGTACCAAGAAAGAGTTTTGAAGACTCAGAGGAAGCATTAAAACATCATAGTGGGGTGGAAAAGGGAAAGAAATACCATACTTGAAACTAGAAACCTATGTAACACATAACATGAAATTTATTATGGGGCTCCCAGCTGTTTCTTCTTGGATTGCCTGGTGGCACTAGGTATTGTTTCGGCATTATACACTGTGAACCAAAGCATCTTCGTTTCACAGACACTGTAAACCATGAATTACAGAATACCTGAGCTGGGAAGGGACCTCAGGTCATCTAGTTCAACCCATTATGAATGCTAAATACTCAACACAATATATAAACAAAAATGGACAAATAGATTCTTATAGATTATTCTAATGAAGCATTAAAGCATTAGTTCAGCATGATATTTAAAAAATATGACTAGTTGGGCAAGTTACTTAGGCGTATTCATAATTTCAAACGGGGACTTAAAATAAGTAATCTCACCTTGACATTTTCTAAATATTCCAAAGTTATATAGTATCCAAATGAATCAAAACATTTTTGGTGGTGCTAAATAGGTGCCTCTTAAAGAGGTATTTATATGAAAAGTGAAAATGATCAACAACCTGTATTGCTGATATGTGTGAATTAACAATTACTGATGGGCAATTGGGCTTTTCCTTATTTAGATTTACATATTTCACGCCACTGAATGAAATTCAGATTCATGCAACTGTATGATCTGCATTAATTATCAGCATTCACTGCCTGGAAGCACTTTACCACTCATATAAGAAAGGTTCACCAGAGCACTAAACTTCTCTTTGATAAGCTAAATTGTGTCAGCTTTTCTTACATGAGACTCTCTCAAATCATGGGACATCCCTCCCAGTTACAATCATGCTAACAATCTCATTTATACCTCGCTTGCAACTCATCATGCAGTACCTATCTATTTTTTGGGTTGGCCCACCCCTGTGTATGATAAATTAATGTTATAAGGCATAAACCACCACTTTCTGTGCATGAATTAATTGCTTGGACATGGGGGGAGTTTGTTTGCTTCTTTGGGTTTTTTTTTTCTAAAGAGAGTGCAACTGTGTACCACAGAAAACATAGACAGCTGTTGGACATCTGCCAGGTCAACCTTAAACAATTAG
>JAOXNO010000020.1:41576623-41593330 GCA_028565335.1 Limnodromus scolopaceus | reverse complement strand
TCAGTTTTTGGGTTTCAGGGTGGCTGTATGATGAAACTGTTACCAGATACAGCATAGAGAAGGATATGGATGTAAGTGTGGCTGATTTAAAATAAACGTCTTTAAACTGTGCAAACAATTGTAGCTTTTGATGGGTAGTTAAAGATGTTTTTGTCATCTTTGTCTCTTAAAGCTCTGTCAAGATGATATGCTTGCTGGCAAAAAGCATGTGTTCAGGGCTCTTTTACAAGATCTACATCTGCAATGGGACTGAAGGTACATGCATGTCTCATGCTGGTCATCTTCAGCGGGCTGGCTCAATCCAAATATATTTGTTTGTTTTCTTACCTCGTGTGAATGTACATCTTGCACACTTTATTTCAGACAAATGATAAGGTCCTCAAGGTTATGCGCTTTCAGGTAAGGCCTACTCCCAAAGCACAGGACTAATCACTGGAGCAAAGTGTGGTCTTGATGATCTGAACAACTTCAAACTCTGACACTAACACAAGAAGTCACCCACTAGGGAAGGAGCTTCTTCTCACGTTATACAACCCACCAAGGTATATTAATCCAATCATTTAAATGTGACGAACCACACACAAACAGAAACCTCTTGACATGATATGAGACATAGGACACAGAAAACAAAGGATACAGCTCTACTACAAATTGTGAGGGGACTCACTGGAGTTATGAGAGATTTACTAGGAAGACCCCAAAATATTCTACACCTGTTTTTAACTGAGTGAATCATAACAAGTCATGTGTTTTTCCTTTAACGTTATTTCTAGCAAAAAGATAAATAGTTTTAAAAATAAATGCATGGAAGAATATGCCTAAAATTACAGTCTTTGAGAAAAGCTACTGCCTTGCTACCTAAATGTATTGGCCAAAAATGGACTTCAGCTGCAGGCATTAAATGAAAAACAGTGTATTCCATTTCTGAAGAGTGTGAGGCTATTAATTAAAATAATTGCAGAAAAAACAAAAAGCATCTGATGATTGGTTCCAGTGCTTCAGAAATTCAGGACCCTGCTACAAGATGCATACAGATATTAGATAGGTTCAGATGGAACATAGTCTTAACTAAAATAATACAGATTACCAAAAGCAGTCTTCCTTCTTCTCATCAGTGTTAACATTTGAGGAAACCCTCGTATGATTCTTCCTCCCTCCCTCCTCCCTCCCCCCATCATTCCAGAAGCAGCAAATTTATTCGGCGTAATAATAAAGCGGCAAATCTGGACTCCTTTGGACACTCACATAATTCTGCATCAGGTCTGGATGGTTTCTTTCGATGCCGTCATCCAGGATGGTGACCACAACGTTCTTTCCAGTGTACCCTCTCTTCCAAGCACCTACTATATTCATATCTGATTGGCAATGGTGGGTGTTATCACTGCAGTGCTGGGGAGAGAAGAGCAGATAAAGATGTTGGATGTTGCAGATTAGTGAACAGTTGAGGGGCTGAGATATTACTCTACTTAGATCAACATCACCTTTTAAATCAGCACTTAAGCATATTGATTGGAAAAGCAACTATATCAACAGCTTCATTTAGACAAATAATTTTAAAAGAAATGCCAAATTAAATGAAAATTGCTAGTCCTGCTTATTTCCCTTTCTAATTACTCATCATGCTAAACAATAGAAAAGGGAAGCGTCCAGCCATACTGAACCACTAGAAGCCATGAGTAAAACAAAGCAACTATTCCTGGCTGTTAAGCACGCTCATTTGAAATGTACATTTGAATTATTTGAATTTTTTCAGAAAAACAAACCATATGTGGATAAAAGTAGACAAATGCCTGTACAGAAATGGTCATGGAAAAAAAACCCTTGCTTTTTGGAGCTTATGTGCTGTACAATTTCTTGACAGAATGTCTGGAAACTGATCCAGATTCATTTCTATCTACAAAAGAAGGCTTTTGGCAGGTTTTGTGCAATATCAGCAGGAGATGAGCAGCAGTTAAGAACCTGTAACCAAAACAACACCCTGAAAAACCTGCAGCTTAGGGTGTCTCATGAATTGTAGATAGTTAGATTGAGAACAGCCTGCGGTACAGCTTTCAGAGCAATCAAGTCCAGTGTGGTGGAGAAAGAAAGTTTAGGGTACATTAAAACTGAAAGCCTCTTCCTTGACATGAATGCACCCAGTTATTGTGAAGAAATCTGGCTTGCCATGGCAATGAGACATGACCCTCGGGTATTCGTATGCCCCATTAGTGACTCTCTAACCCACACACAGAGCCCTCCCCTGTGAAGTGGGTTTAAGCCCCTCCTCAGCACTGCATTCCTCCAGCTCCTCCAGGCTCAGACAGAGCACTAGGCAAAAAAAAATTAAAAAAAAAAGAGGGAGTGCAGGAAAGGGGAAAAAAAAGAGTGGAAGGAAGGAAAAAGAAATTAAAAAAGAAACTTGTATCATAGCAACAGTGGCCACATGAGCTTGCTCCACCTCACTCCCTGCCCCACTGCCTCATGTCCCCACTTCAGTCTCATGTTTTGGCACTCTACAATTTGCAAGGAGTATAAATACATTCAGAGGTATGCACTCCTCCCTGATTTAGTCCACCCCTCTTCTCCTGAATGTAAGTGCACTGAAGAACTGTTAGCCATACTGGGTGCAAACTGACATCAAATTACTATTAAATCATAATTTTATTCCTCCTATTTCTCCAGTTCACCACCCTGTACTGTCATAGGATAAAACCAGAGGATTTAAGTGTGGTCATTTGCTGTTACTGTAGCAATATTATATAATTAGGCACTATATATATGTACACATTATAAAGTCTCTCTCATGGTCTTTCCCTTGTGTCTGCAAATATGTGTGCGTTTCTCTCTCTCTGTCTATCCATCTGCACACAAAGGAGCTTGAAGGACTTCAGGGACCAGTTCCAAGGAATGTATAGGCCAGGCTTAATGCTTTTGTTCTGTGTATTGCTTGGAAATGCTCACACTGCTGGCTTTATGAAATTAATTACAGCCTAAACTTGCCATCTGGACACTGAATGTAATGGCTGTACACATGAGGGTTTCTAATGTACAAACAAGGGGGTTAAAAGTGTGTAATGTTTCCAAGTGCCTTTGCATTTTTTGAAAGCGTCACTGAATTAAGTATCAGAAAATACCTGCAAAAGCTATTAATATCATTATTCACATTTTGCTGATGTGAAGACAAGGAGACAAAAAGGTGAAAACACCAGCCTCCAGCCACAGAGTAATCCCAAGAGAGAACTGCAATGGGCAATAAGGATTCCTGGCTCTGATCTCCAGTCAAATTTACTGGGCCAGTACTTTATCCCCTTCTCTGAAATGCCAAATGACTCTCTGGCTGCTTTGCTGACTGTCTTGTCCCCTCTTCCTAGGGGATGGGCTTGTTGTCTTGCTTCCATGCTAGTCAAACCACTCAGGCTGAACAAGCATATGGGTTTTTAATCCCCATTCCCTTGCAAGCTCTTAGGCTCTCTGCCAGAAGATCACTGCTTTTTCCCTTAATTATGTTGGCACAGTCAGCTGCCCTCACTTACCTTACCTGAACTTACGCTTTTGTAGAGGTAGCTGAAGGGGGTAGCTACGCACATGTTGACAAACAAAAGACAAGAGACACCTCTTTCTTTACTGCGTGCTCTGATTATTTTCTCAAGAGACATGCCATGTCAAACAGATGCTTAAATTATCTTGCTCTGCTCCAAGACCTGGCAGAAAGCTAGTCTAAACAAAATCTTTCTGCATAAAAGAAAATCCAGGGATAAAGCTGGTGTAACTGCGTGCCCACGGATAACTTTGGATCACAGCATACGTAATATATGGATTCAGAATGCAAAGGCAGCAAAGAAGCATCCCAGTGGGTGTAGTTGAACAGCAGAAGAAGGGTTCATTTCTTACGGTTACAATATATAACTAATTCTCAAGTCCTATTAAAAATGGCATCTTTGTTTTCTTTTCACCTTACATTGTTCTTACATTGTCTTACATTGTTCCTCTCAATTCTTTATCTACACTCTTCTCTCCCTGCTCCTACCCTTGTTTTTTTCTTCCAATACTGTCATTTACCACTTAGATTCCAGTTTTGTTTGGTTCAACATCCGATCTCAGATTCCCGTATTTTATCTACAAACTATACCTTCCCTCAGATTAGTGTCCGATTTTCTCCAGATTAATCAGATCACGTACTTTTCTCTTAAAGCAGTCAGATTTGGCTTTTATCAGGCACACTTTAAATCTTGGAGTGCAATTACTTTTGAATACTATATAATATGGTATGGATATGCTGTTCCACATCTAACAGCATCTAAGATGCCATCTATTACTTAGTTTAATTTGTACTCTTTCCTGTCCCTTTAAATTCCTCTTTCCGTCAAAAACATTTCTTGTAGGGGATTTTCCGCTACTGGGTTCCATTCTATAATTTTTCTTTAACCGTGTGATGCTTCTTTACCACCTATCCAAATTACATTTTCTTAGCAGAGGGCTGTTTTTTACTTAATTTGGAAGCACTTTTTCAATTTACAGTGTAACTCAAATAAAAAATAATAAAAATGCTGTTGTGATAATAAAAAATATGTGATTTAGAGTGACTGAATTTTATATTAATGGGCAAGTACTGAATTTTATAGCTCATTTTCAATCTATTTTTCCTGTTCTTTCATTTTAGAATAAAATCAAACTTTGTCATAATAATGTACAAAACCTGTGTGCTTGCAAGTTTTTATTAGGTCTGTTAATCTTTGAACTGCTGTTCTTTGAATCTTAAAGGGAATAGCATAAAATAGTTTAGTCTACGGAGTTTCCCCAGTCTTCAAGCAGATAAAGTAATTCAAAAATTTCCTGCATTGGTACCGTGACTAGACAACTGCAGTAAGCTAGCATATATCATTTTCACCTATTGCCTGGAGGACACCATCAAAAGGAATAAATGACCTCTCACCTAGTTACACAGAGTAATTTTATTGAGATTTTTAAAAGGCATTCAAAGGATGATGTTTTTCTTTGGACTGTTTAATTGGAAAATGTTAATGATATCACCATTAGTATTTAATAGAAACCATCTGCAAGGTTGAGAGACTCTTTAAGTACATGTAGGAAGGAAGAAGGCTATAGTAAGAAAAATTTCAGATATTGAACTTTTCTCATAGCTGAAATTCAATGCTTATGAGCATAAAAAGACAAAAGAGGCACTTAGATATCTTTGGACAGATAATTTGGAAGCCTGCCTTTGTGCACTTAACAAGCAGACATATTAGAAAGGTTTTCTGTTTTGATGTTTGCATGATGCCTTTGGTATCAGACATGGGCCTGGATTCTCTTAGCTATTTTGTGAAAAAGTAGCTTATAATCATTATCATTATGTTAATGTTCTTGCCTGCTGCACTAATTTTTGTGGTCAGAGGCTTGATGTATTCAGTTAGGGATCAATAACAAATCTGAACAGTTAAACTGAGAAATCAAGAATCATATCAATGGTCAAAATTCTTTGGAACTCCAGAGATTAAAATCAAATTAAAAGAACAATGACTATAAAATTCTGTTCTTTCTTTTGCAATGCCTGTTTGTCTACAAAAACAGAATAGAAACAGAAGTTTCTAATCCTGTGGCATGCAGTCTCTCAGAAAGGGCATATTGTGCCCTCTGCAAGTCTTCATGAGGTACCTTGCATTGGTTTCCTGTAGTTTTTGAGCTAGAAGGAGTTCTTTGACAAGATCTTGTCAGTATCTAAGGGGATACAGAGAAACAGAAGAAGAAGACAAACACGAACAAGAGTAAAAATAAGAACAAGTACAAGAACAAGAACAAGATGTCAGTCTTTCTGGTTTCATTAGAGCAGTAATTAAACGGTCTTTGTCACAGATGGAAACATGCAGACTACAGTCCCATTCTCTACATCAGGGGGTTTTGTCAGCTACTACTCTGCAAGCATGGAGAGGAAAGGAGAAGTTGCACAAGATCATACATAGAGGAAGAAGAACAGTTGATTGCCTACACATCGACCTTGATCAACACAAGCAGAGAGAAGGAGGACACACAGGGCCAAAGAATGGATCCTGGCATTTTGTGGAGCTATCAGAAAAAACAGACCATCTACCTGTTCTGTGAGTGTAATGTGGGGCATTTGGCACTCTTAGCTGGTCTAGGCAAAAGCACAGGCAGTAAAGTTTATCAGGTTTTAACTTCAGGAGAGCGGACATCCTGATGCTATGTTCAGTTTTCTGAGGTACAGTTTGGGGCAGTGTTCTAATTAAAACTTTCCAAATATTCTCTCTTTTTCCTGCAAAAAGGAGAAATAGTCTCTTTTCTTTATGTTCTTGATGTGATCCAATTTTAAAGTGGAATGAAAGAAGTAAGCAGGGAGGTAATCAGTAGAGTTGGAAAGGTAGGCTCCTTATTAAAATGACTTGTGTAATGTAATAGAAATTGTGACACAGGCTTTGAAGAGCATCATAACCCGTAAAGTTAATATCATCTACTAAAATTATTTCCTAGTAGAAAATAATCTGAAAGCAACATTTTCTAGTAAGACTATTAAACTAATGTTTCTTTTTAAAAGCATTTCTCACGTTTGTTTAGTTTTTCATCACAATAAACAGAAGGTGAAAGAAGGATTCTTAGAAGAAGAAGGTACACTTGTAAATTTATTTTTTTTATTTTTCTCAGACATAACCTGATATTTAGTGCATGATACACAGAAACTGCGAACTGCATAGGAAATTATTTTCTTCTGAGTTTCAACTTTAAATAATATTTGATTATTGCTGCACACAATGTTTTTAAGCTGTAGCAAGAGCAGGCAAATAATATAAAGTCTGTTTCATCTCCAATACAAGATTTTTTTGCATTAAATACTATCCAACTCCTGGAGTCATGCTTTACTGAATTGCTACTTTTTTATCTGTGTCTGCATCAAGATAGTATTTCAAGAGTGTACCATATTAAATATTTAACACCAATTTATTGCTTCTGTAACTTCAGAAGGTTTAGTTAGTTTACTTCAGAGATGAATTTCGTTCTTAAGCTTTATTGATTCTCTAAGTTAACAAACAAAAATACACTTAGAGGCCAATAAGAACAATCACAGACTTACATTATTTTATGCCTGTTAAAGCAATGAAAGAGAACAGGAAATCAATATAAAAGGGCTTCTTGTATTCATAGGAGTATCTGATAGCTATAGTGAGACAAGAATAATTTACAATACATATAGTATGGGGTTTTGCAGTGAAAAATAAGGTACTCATAAATCTTATTTTTTGGCTGTGATTACATTGCTATTCTTTCCAAAAATAGAATAATTCATAATGTGTTAATTTTGTATTCAAGACAATTCCATCACTTTCCCATCACTTGCACTTTTTTAAAGCCAACACTGGTTGTTTTTCTGTAACCTGTGTGCTGGCTCAAACATTAGTTAATTCAGGGAAGTCCTGTATGTCCATGTTCCACAGGCTGACAACACAGCCTTGTCAGGAGTGAGAAAATCTCCCCCTTCTGGGTCTGCAGACAGCAAAGTTTCTCTCTCAGCTGCAAGTTCTGGAACCTGCAGAGGCACAGAAATAATCTGCCTCCAATATTATTCTTCTTTCTACATGGGGCATGACCTGTGGCTCCATAGGATGCCTGCATTTAGTCCTATTTCTTTCCCATGTGGTAGCAACAAGAGACACTCCTTGAAGGCAAAGAGAGAAAGGTTGCTAAAAATCCCTTATGGTGATTGTGCATGTTCTGCCACCTCCACTAAGAGGCAAATATGAAAAGTGGCATTCACAAAAACTGCAAAAGGTGCACCACATCATCCCAAAGAGCAAAACCACATATACGTACAGAAAGAAATGGAAGAGGAAGAGGAAGAGGAAGAAGAGAAAGGAGAAGAAGGAGAACGGAAAATAAAGAAGAGGAGGAAATAAAGGCAGATAGAATGTCTCCATTTCACCCTGGATGCAAAAATCATCCATATGAACGGCACATTACAGACCTAGTGCATCTTGTATATCCTTGAATCAGTGTTCACATATTGACAGGTATGTGTCAATGCATGGACATATTTCTCCCTGGGAAGCACTGGAAGAAATATAGGAAGGTAATGCAGAACGTCTTGGGCAGCCAGTATAGGACAGAGAGGGGAGAAAAGAAATAATTTCCACTACCTGTGGCTACTGCTGAG
This sequence comes from Limnodromus scolopaceus, assembly GCA_028565335.1. NCBI lineage: Eukaryota > Metazoa > Chordata > Aves > Charadriiformes > Scolopacidae > Limnodromus > Limnodromus scolopaceus. Next base: position 41,585,190 of record JAOXNO010000020.1, on the reverse strand, counting down.
AAATGTAGGAAGGAAAGAAGCATGCATGGAAATACATTTCTATATGTGGCTGTATCCTGTTAAGATGACTGTATGATGACTGTTACTACTGCTGCTACTGCTACTACCAATACTACAACTACTATACAACAGCCTACTTAGAAAGAAAAGGCCAGCAAGCAGATCAAAAGTTAATGCATTTTTACCTGCCTGAAGTCCTGTCTAGGACAAAAAGTATGGCAATTCTTTTATTAATTAGAGAAAATATGTGAAAAGAACAGCTGTGCCCTGGCCTCAGCTGTGCGCCATCAACCCTGGGGATCCAGTATTCACGAAGGATGAATGATTCCTCAGAGAGACAATTATTTCCATTCTACCATTTTGTGTGGCCTTTGCCTCATATTTTCATTTGACCTCATCTAAGTCCCAAAAAAGAAAGAGAAATAGGGCAGTTTTACATAAAGTCCCAAGAAGCCTTTTTTTTATGTAGCCGTTTATGGAGTCACAATTGTCTAGTAAGACCAAGTTTCTCCCCCTCTCTCTCTCTCTAGCTAGACTTGATGTTTTCATTATTTCTAAGATACCAATTAAACAGAGACATGGTAAGTCTTGCTCTAAAATAGTTTCCATAAGTTTCTAAGGATTCTTTCTACACTACTAAAGACAGGCTCTTCACAATTTACTTTCTAAGCTGTTTTCAAGTTAAAGACCATTACTTCTATCTCAAGTTGTTAAGAAGCATGGGAGAAGAAGGTGGTTTTATTTAGACTCTGTGTGAACATATGTGACAGAATCAAACTAACCACATGGAGAGAAGGCCCTGAGCAGATGGCTTCAATTAATCATTAACCTTCCCAGAGAATGATGAGAGTGGGAGGAGCCCGGGTCTTTTACAAATCCACTTCCCTCCCCGTCCCCTCTCTTTTCGTTTTACAGAGAAAAGAGAAAAGGATATGCTGTTATGTGATTGCTGGGGGGGGCGGGGCATGGCATGCTGAGCAGAGCGCTGATATAGGACGGACCAGTAAATTTGATTTTCTAAGAATGTTATGAACTTGTAGGAATGAGGGCAATTGTGAGGAAATCGATGAATTTGCACATGCCCAAATTTTAAGGACTTTTGCACTAGTGCAGTCCTTTTTTTCTCTATTTTGTGTTGTGGTCTGGTCCCTCTGATCCATGAGGCAATAGCCTGGTGACATCTGTTGTTAATGGTGGGATGTCCTCCGGGGAGAAGGAGGGAGAGAGGGACAATAAGAGGGAGGGATGTGAGACAACGGGACGTGTTCAGGAGGCTGAAGGAAAGATACACATCCCTACTCTTCCTCAAGGGACAAAAGCGGGTAGGAAAAGCAGGGCAACTTATGACAAACCCATATTCCATTATTAGTAATGCAGAAGGGGTTTTCCCCTGTTTTCTTGTAGGTATGTGGAGTTCCTGAGGCTGGAACTGTTTCACAGTGCCTTTACTTCAGCAATAAACATCTATGCTACTCGATACCTAGAAGCCTTTTCCCTAAGAATCATAAAAAGCCATCAGGTTATTGTACCCTTGGTCCCATTATTTGCTTGGCTGGTATGTCAGAGGAGATTATAACTTGCCAGAGGACAAACTTTAAGCTCATGAAACTATTCTCTTGAGACAGAAGTATAAAAATCACTCCATACCCTCCTTAGACAGCCTTACAGAAATGTTTAATCTAACACTGAAATGCATGCTGTGAAAATTCATTAACAGTACAGGATCAGACTAAGATGAATGGCTGCTATTTTAGTTTGCCTATAGGGAAGTAAGTGCCCTAGGCACCAGTGGGCTTTTCACGATTTGAATGTGCTATGGTTGATGAATGCAAGGCCCACTGTGTATTATAAGAGAAACCTGGGAAGATAAGGCCAAACCACTAGAGGGAGTGGCTAGTTATATTTTGCAGATGAGATCATCTGGCAGAAATGAGAGAACTAGCCCAGAGAAATCTAGAGAGGCCTGGGAAGGAAAAGGAAAGGCTATTCAAGAACAAAACAAAACAAGTTTTGCATAACGAAAAAGCATACCACACAGTTACTCGTTACTGTTTCAGGAAATTTGACTTGGCTGATTAAATGTTGCAGTCCTTCTGCAATGCTGAGGAAGGTTAGTTCAAAGACATATGACACAGCTGTGCATGAAAGACTGTGCAAAATAAGCAACGAATGCAAAAATATTGTGAAAATTGCAAAAGGTCTTACAGGAAATCTCAGCAAAGTGTCAGGATTCAAGCTATCTCAGAAAATAAAGATACTGCAGAAAGGTTCTGGAGAAGTCCAATATATTGGCAAACACTGTTTTTATAGAGAACTAGACATAGACCAATGTCTATGGAGCTTTCTAATAACAGGACTGTAAGGGACTTGGGGAGCTGCTGCTAAACCAAACCCCCAAGTTCATCTCTCAAGACACTTAGATTATGTTGACTGCAGCAGTACTATGAAGGAACTTCCCCCAGTTGCAAGTACAGTAATTGAGTATGTGGAACTGATCTGAGAACATAATTTTGAACTGATACTACAGGAATGTATTCCCGTAGACAGAGAGAATATACAACCTTAGTATAAACACCTTTTATGCACATCAAAGACTAAAAATATAATTTGTCTAACTGGAACTAGGAGGAAAACCACACTCATGACTGTCAGGTTTATACAGAGTCTATCTGTAGAGTAGTCTCAACTTTGAAATGATACCCATTAACAATAACTGCCTCAGCATTTGCAGATATCTTAAAAAGCCCAGGAAGTCTGCAGATGAGACATCCAGAGAATGTACTAAAGAAAGCTATGATCAGAGCATTGTCTGAAGGGAACATGATAAACTAAAGGTAAGAGTTCTTAATTTTATGATTGTTTACAATTCTTGTGCGTCCCCTGCTTTTCCTGGTACTACAGCTACAAGACACATTTTGTGGCTCCTCTCCTCTGTTGTCTGTATTCTTCCTTGTCATTCCTACTGTCTCCATCCATCACTTCCGTGATTCCTGTCAGTTGGTCTTCTGACTCTCAGTCTTCTCCATTTTCAAATCACAGCTGTAAATGGATCTTCTTTTCCCTGTTCATTTTGTTTCTCCTACTGGCTCTGCTGTTTAACTGGAAATACTATTTTAACAGGAGTATGTGCCAAAAATACACTGTAGAGCTAAAAAGTGTCTTCCAAGTAAAAGGGGAGATTCTCAGGGAAATGTAATGTACCTCCAGAAAACTAGTTGTTTTTTTCAACTGTTGTGTTCTACCATGGAAATGCATGTGGCAGTTACAAAAACGTTTTTATTTACTTAAAAACTGCAATGAGATCTTTGGATCCATTGGAGACACAGTATGAACCTGTAAGCACTTAATAACACAGCCACTCAAAAGGAAGCTAACAGAGGATTTAACATGCCAGTCTGTACTTTGAAGCCATTATGATGGCTTAACAGATATAGTTATACGCATTTTATTTAAGGAAACATTACTGAGCATGTGCAATTATTAAGTCGCAAATCATAAGAGGTTACAATGCTTCCCTGTAGCTCAGAAAAGTTGAAATTACATTCTCCTATAGCATATTCTCAAATCTGATGACGCAGAAATTAGTGGAGTGGGAAGTAATGATGGCAATAGAGACAGAGTGATCTGGATCACTTCTGAAGGTGAATCCATTTAAGCGGTGTGTTTGTAATGTAATTTTATATTAAATCATACATAAAATTATGCACGTAGGACTAAAAGTGCAAGGTATAAAATGAAAGTGTCCAGAAACACAGTAATGGTGAAAAGGATTTAAGCCGTAAGGCAGTCAGTCATCTACAACTTCAAGAAGGTGCTCTATGAAACCATGCATTATTCTTTGATAGTTAAGCAGTGGGATAGCGAGAAAACTGGGTTAACACACTTTTTTAATCACAGCAATGATACCATTGCTGGAACGGTATGTGCATGTGCCTAAAATTGATGGTTCAAAAAGGATGCTCTTGGAAAATGAGCAGTGAGTCCTTGCTGCTTGTTTTGTGAACCAAGTGCTAGAAACACAATTTACAGTGATTCTTAACAAGCTCAAAGAATTTATGATATCTAAGAGAGGGTGAAGACATGACTTGATTGTAGCATGCAAGTAACTCAACACAGATGGTATTTTTGGAGGAGGAACACTTCTTTAAACTAGTAGAGAACGACCTAACAAGGTAAGTACAGAGCAAGAAAAACATGCAACTGCAAGGTGTAAGATTTTTAATAGTTAATTGTTAAGACAATGCACTTACGGATGTGACTCTTTTACAAATCCAATCTTTTGTCTAATATATGTATGTTTTACTGAAAATCTACTGCAGCTTAATTAGAAATTCTAGGCTTGTGCTTGTAGATTACCAGTTGTACTGACTGTTGGTCAAACAAAATAATCTCACAATCTCCTGCCATATCTATGAAATGAATCAACCAAAGGAGTTCAGATCTTGATGCTGTCTTCTGTGAGACTAAAGCAGCTTTGTGCTTGGAAATCACTCCACAGACGCCCCAGCTAGGAAGTACAGTCTGGGAGAAATGAACTTTTCCTGCCATTTAACTGCCTTCAAATACTTGGGGAGGGAGTTTCAGTGTCTGCAGTTAAGTGTTACTTTAAATATAAGTGTATCCTGAACAACTCCACACTATATACATACAGAAACATTAATTCCTATGAATAAAACACAATTAAATATACAAAGAAATAATGTCAAAACAGAATTGACATTAAACATTCAAATGAGGTAATGTTTTGATTTTTTTTCCTCTTTGACCTTTACATTTAGGAGTGGGTGACAAAAATTTCTGAAAAAAATAATTTTCTATTACTTCTGGAGCAAAATGTAGACATTTAATTGATGAGCATTTCTGTGCATAGGTATGGATTATTTTTAAACAGAAACATATGAGCTTATGTGGACGATCTTCTACTTGAATGAAAGATAAAGATCTTTGAGGAAAAAAGGTTTTTTACCAAAAGCAAGAAGAAAGTTGGTTCTGTTATTATAACCTCGGCACAATATAAAATAAATAAGGCTTTTGTATTGATTCAACTGAAGATCCATTTCAGTGTCTTGTTACAAACACCCTTGCCAATTCCTGTATAGATCTAGGGTTGACATAAAACCATCCACAAAACCAACTAAAAAGTAATCACAATGTAAAAGGCTTATTTCAACACAAAGTGGGGTCAGTTAGCAGCCCAAAAACTTGTTGGTCTGGAGGACTTTGAAAAAATCAACGCAACTTTTAAGTACATGCTTAAGTTTAGGCTAACGCTTAAATCTACCCTTGATCTGCAAAGCATTGATAGATGCCTAATTCCAGTGAGACGCATGAGACCTGATCATGTGGCTGTGTACTTCATTGCACATCATGCATTAACAGCATCATTGCAAGTAGCCACTTTAATAATAAAGAATTCTTTTTTTTTTCCTTATAAACACCCAAAAGAACTTTTTTTCTTTTTTGTTCAGCCACTTTCTCTCAGTTAACCTATTGTCCTTTAACTTATGGATGCCAGGATTTAACATGGATACAAAGGGCAAAACAAGAATCTCGGTGAGAACTTCTCAATTCACAATAAAAGTTTTGTTTGATTGCTCTATATTTTTCTCCAACGCTCTCCCCCAAAACCAGCACTTGAATCGAAGGAACAACGTGATGCAGTGTGACTATAATAACAGGGTTGCTATACAAAGGAGAAATGGACAAAACCCGCTCAGTGCTGTCATTGCATGCTTTACTTTTAATTTTAACTTTCCTATTTGAATCAATTTCCTATTAGGTCCCCTATTCACAACTGCCTAAAAGACAAATGGTGATAATTTAGAAATTATTTTTTTTCTCTAAACGCATATGCAAGCATGTAAATTTTTCCTGTCCTTCCCCATACGAAATAACCGCATCAGGAGATCTCTAATGCTCAGTGCCTGCCTGGAGGCAACAAACACGGGTCATAACCTCTGTTTCATTCACAGTCACATTCATATGTACAACTTCTACCTATTGAGCAGCAAAAAGAGATGAATGGCTCAGCCTTAGGTTTATTTTTCCTGTTAGATAGTGGGGAAAATATTGCGTGTGAGACTTTCAAATGTTGAGACAATGTAAGGCTTTTTCTTAGTAACAAACCAAGCTTACAAAGCGGTTTTGGCCACCGTTGTAGATTCATTCCTTGAGAATATCTACTGAATTAGTCCTCAAAACGTTTCAGTGGTAATAGTTTACACAATGTATAACATGGTCTCAGGCTATCAGCATGTCTGAAGTTCCAAACAAGATCAAAGCTATTTCACACAGCGTGATCAATACTTGACGCTTTTTAATAGTGGAGAAGAAGCAGTAGCCACACATAGTGAAAGCCAGACCGTATGCCCAATGTGAGTGGGCTTAAAAGGCAGGAACCTTTCAGAATTTTGTTCCCTCTCACTGGTCAGTATCATGCAACTTCCCTGCTAATCAAAAAATGGATCAATGTTATGGTCTCTTTGGGCAAATATTTTCAAAGGACAGACATAAAATACAAGGATGCTTTCACTTTCACAGTACTTTTATCCTCTTACATAGTTGCAGAGTTAATCGCCAATCTGGAGTGGGCGCAGATGGAAATTGCTGGAGACAATGTTTTAAAAAGGAAAACCATATGAAGGTAGCAAATACACCTAATCATGAAATCTAAACTACGAAAGTAGATACTCTAAATTAAGTGTAAACATCCTCAAGAAAACTGAACCAATCTAACTTCTCAGTATTGTCAGAAAAGTTAATCCTGCTTCATATTTTTTGGTCTCTGCTGTTCAGATACTCGTAAGAACGATGCACGGGATGGGGACAGGATTGAGAAGGTGGGGGCAAAGATACTGTAGGTCGTAGGATGTGACACACAGAGCCTTGAGCTTGTCTTTGGTGTCTTGGGAAACTTCATTATCAGATGAGGGCTCTGAGGAAGTCTTGAGACACAAATTCAGTGGAATACAGGAACTCAGGCATTTTTCCCTGAATCACGTTTTCTGTAAGCAGGCCAACTCCTTACCAAGATGTAAGGGCTGTAACACTTTCTAAGTAGGCTGTATTAATTCTTCTATCCACATTTCAATTCAGGTAGAGGGGGACTTAGTTAATCAAGAATATATGGATTTCAGTGTTTCAGCAGCTGGGATCATATAAAGCCCATTCAAACAGTGCATTTGAAAGCTTGCAGTTAACAAACTTTCCTCAACGGCCTACTCTGCAGCGTACCAGTCTGCAGCAAGACCAGGAGACTTACAAGAAAGAAAAAACAGTCAGATTAAACCTCCTGTTGAATCAGGAGGTTCAACACTAAACCTGAATGTGGAAGAGTACATGGAAGTCGAACAAAGGAGAAGTTATTCAACCTCTTTGTAACTTCAGAAACTTCAGAAACTCCAGAAACTCTGGCTCCCAAGCATAATCTTGTAACCAGGAGTTGATATTCATAAAACCAAAACACAATCACCCAAGTAGTATTTTACTGTTTATTAATTCACACTTGCACTTCTTGGGGCTGTCTGATGCTCTTCTCTCCTGCCCATTTCCTTTCTCTGACCACCATGCATTTCTGCCGTTTCCTGGAAATGAGTTTATTTTGAAACAACCAATTTTTAAATTTTTGCAGAACTTATAAGCTCCACAGCAAAAGAGCAACCACAGATGTTGCCTGTATTGCTCCATACCACAGAACCGGTATATTTTCCAAAAAAGCCCTACTGCCTCTCTTTGAGATAACCTGGGGTCTTGTGCTGACAGGGTCTCCTGTATTCAGTGACTGAGTTCAAAACGATCACTTAATTTATTGAGGTTAATTTTAATTGAAAGTGTATTTAAAAGTCATGCAGATGTGCAAAGACTTGCTGGACTTCTCTCCAAAATGGCACTCAGTTTCCTATACTTTTAGTCTCTGCTATCTGTTTCTTGTTTGGCTAGAAGAAAATCCTCCTCACAGGGCTTAAGCAGCAGATGTAGTTCACAGCAGAGATTTCATGACATTAGAAGTAGCTACAAGCAATGCCAAGGATGACCTGCATCTAATGAGTGGCGTAGAATGCACTTTATTGAAGTCTCTGCCTTCACTGTGTTTGCTTCTGCTGTTGGTTTGGTTTTGGTGTGGTTGTTGTTGTTGGATTTTAGTTGACTTTTTTTGTTTAAACATGGTTGAAAAAGGAGCAAAAATTAACATCAAAAAAGGGTCAGCCAGAACTAAAGTCTTCTGCATACTTTTAATTTTAGTCATAGCATTTGCTCACGTGATATGCAGGAAGATACATTAAAGCATGGATGCAGGAATCAGGAAAGCTGGATGGAGTTTTGATGTCCCCATTCTCATGGTATCCTATGTCATAGCGCATTTCTCTTCAGTAAAGAAGAGCAAAATGATATTTAAAGACTGGTACGAGACCTAACATCCTAAACCTAAATAGTCATTCTCCAATTTCTCCTTTGCAAAGGGGACCTCACAGATCAGGCTGTCCCCTGTACAGAATGGTTAGGAAATTGCCTTATGGAAGCACAACACTGATTTTTGCTCCCTGACCAGGAAATAATATAGCTACTGG
>JAOXNO010000020.1:41533796-41544135 GCA_028565335.1 Limnodromus scolopaceus | reverse complement strand
AAGAAGTTGTTCAGTAGCTCAGCCTTATCCATATCCTGGGTGGCCAGGTCTCCCGTTTCCTTCTGGAGAGGGCCCACTACTTCCCTAGTCTTGCCTTTATCCCAGACATATCTATAGGAGTTTTTATTATTGTCTTTGATGTCCTTGGCTAGATTTAGCTCTGCCTGGGCTTTCGCTTGCCTGATCTGATTCCTGGCCACTCAGACAGTTTCTCTGTATTCTGCCCATTCTACCCGTCCCTGCTTCCACCTTCTATAGGCCTCCTTTTTGGTCCTGAGCTTGTCCAGCAGATCCTTATTCATCCATGCAGGCCTGCTGGCTATTTTGCTCGACTTCTTCTTTTTTGGGATGCACCTCTCCTGAGCTTGGAGGAGGCGATCCTTGAACACCAACCAGCTTTCTTGGGCCCCCCTCCCCTCCAGTTCTTTTTCCCACGCTACCCTGCCAATGAGATCTCTCAGGAGACCAAAGTCTGCTCTTCTGAAGTCCAAGGTAGTGAGCTTGCTGCACACCCTCCTCGCTGCCCTATGAATCTTGAACTCCACCATTTCATGATCACTGCAGCCAAGGCTACCCTTGAACTTGACATTCCCCACCAGCCCCTCCTTGTTAGTAAGGACAAGGTTCAGCATGGCTCCTTTCCTCGTTGGCTCCTCAATCATTTGAAGAAAACAGTTACCATCAACACATTCCAAGAACTTCCTGGATTTCTTGTGCCCTGCTGTGTTGTCCTTCCAACAGATATCAGGGTGGTTGAAGTCCTCCATGAGGACCAGGGTGTGCGAGCACGATGCTGCTCCTGTTTGTCTATAGAGGGCCTCATCCTCCCTGCCACTCTGATCTGGTGGTCTGTAGCAGACCCCTACTGTAACATCACCTGCCCCTGTGCTCCCTTTAATCCTGACCCATGAGCTCTCCATTGGGTCTTCATCCATCCCCAGGTGGAGCTCCACACACTTCAGCTGGTTGCTGACATAGAGGGCAACACCCCCTCCCCGTCTTCCCATCCTGTCTTTCCTGAAGAGTCTGTAACCCTCCATTCCAACACTCCAGTCATAAGAGCCATCCCAACCATACCCACGTCTTGGTAATGCCGATAAGGTCGTAGCCCTGGAGGCGTGTGTACATCTCTAACTCCCCTTGCTTGTTCCCCGTGCTGCACGCATTTGTGTAAAGGCACTTCATCTGGGTGCCCAATTGGGCTGACTTACTGGCTGGAATGGCTCCATTTCCTTTGTGTTACCCTTCAGGTGGCCTTCCTTTGTGGTGTTTTATCTGTGATTCCTGGATTCCTTTTGGCTCAGGAGCCTCAAGGACAGGCCTGATGTTATCACCCGCCTCCTCCTTCACATCTAGTTTAAAGACCTGTCAATCAACCCTGCAATCTCATGGGCCAGAAGTTTATGGTGGTACATGCATTTGTGTGTAAATTGCTCCACCTTTGTGCATAAGAAACAGTATGGACTGACACAGACATGACCACTTCCCCTTCCTTTTGCAGTACAGCCGATTCTATGTGCAGTGCTTGTTGTTTGAATGGTGGGTCTCAGCACTCACGGCAACAGAGCTTTGGGCCCTGATCATTTTCATACTAATCCCCAAAATATGCTGCTCAGCAGAGCTGCTGGTGCTTGCAGAAGGTTAAGCAGTTCAGCCCTATCAACACAGGGGTGAACATGATTTACGTGTGCCTCCCTAGTCTTGTCCCATTCTCAAAAGGAACTTCAGTCCTAAAAACAGTTTTAGAATTATTGCTGTATATGCTCAACTTGTACACTCTCCCTCTACAGTACTCAAACTGTCTTTTACAGATAACTTTTACTTCTCATCAATTATTTGGCAGGTAAAACCTGACAAATCATTTACAGTCAACAGTCATCATCCAAGGACTTAAAAAAAGCTTGACTCTGTTATAACCACTGAAAAACACCAGGGACTTGGGGGTTTGTTGGTGAGAATGGGTTGCATGAACAGCATAAAAAAAGCTAATGGGATCTTCCTCCAAACCAGAGGAAATCCAATTCTACAGTCAGTGATGAAACCAACTGAAATTAAAGGATTAAACAGAAGTGTACCATGGGTACAGATAAAAGACAATATTATTCTTAACTACAAATCATTAATTAAATTATGTTGACAGCTGCCTATTATGATATATACTCCAAAGACATGACACCATTTTTCAAACATATCCTAAAATTAAGATCAGTAGGAACTGCCAAAAGGACCATGAAAAGAACATTCTTATTTTAATCCCTCAGACACCAAGGCCGGAAAAAGACCAGAAAAAATCAAGAGAAACTTTTTTTCTCAACATTGTACCATCCCACATTGCTCATCTTCATTCTGGAAGCTGGCTGATTTACAGAAGGAGATCTGCAGACATGAATGTTACACATTGCAGAGAAGCACAGCACAGTGATTAGTGCATTAGCAAAATTCCTGTACTCCTCCATGAATAATGTTGGACCTTATGTTCCAAGAATAGCACATACTTAATGGCATGGTATTGTCTTCACTTTATTTTAATGAGAAGCAGAACCTTAGCAAACAGATAGTGTGTCAGTTCTTGTAATGCTATACGCCATTCAGGTGAATGTCCGCTGGTATGATATTTCATATAAAAAATGCAAAGGCTTTTGCCTCAGACACATAGGTGGATTTTCTTACCTTTGGTTCCATGGAAATGAAGCTGTGGGTACCTCTACTTGAGAGAACTGACCTTTTAATTGTTTTACTATGGTAGAAGTGGTAGTAATCCTTCAGTGTTCCAATCTGCAAGAGGAAAGAAGAAAAAAAGAGAGCAAGGTTTAATTTATGAAAACCAGTTTTCTGTTTTTCATTTCTAAAAGTCTATAAATTATGCAATTTCCTGTGTGCTGAAATGTTACTTGAACCCACTGATCATCTTTCAAAAGAAGGACATATGATATGAAATGGATGGAGTGTCCTTGAGGCAGTAACTGCATAACCAAAGATTATAATTGAGCTGCTTAGTCTGGCTGTATCTACCTTTTTAATGTTTAATTTATATGCAGTACTTTAAGTAATTCTATATCAATCTATATTGAAACTGTCTTCAAATGGCAAGTATAAAAATCACCAAATGGCTATATGGTTATTAAAAAGCATTCCATCTAGTTTGCTTAAGGAAATGTACTATAAAATGCACTAGATTTGGTTATTTTTATAATTAAGTTATAATAGCACATTCACAGCATCAGACTATACAACAGGAATAGGTTACTCTTTCTGCCAAATGTGGGCAGGAAAGAAGTAGAAGAAAGATGGGAATGGTAACTTCATAGGATAATGACTAGCTTGAAGTACAAAATCAATTATGCAAAATTGCAAATTTCACAATGGTAAAATAAAAATACTACTTGTTCATCCCATCAGTACACAGTAGCAATAAGTATTAAACAAAGACAGCCTTCACAATTTGACAAAGAAATTTTCCTTTCCAGAGTCTTTACTATCTAAACATTCATAACTTGAAACTTTGGTTTCACGCCCCTATAAACAAACATTCAGCCTCCTTATCTTTAGGGAGAATGTCTCTACAACTCATTTGGAATTTGACCTTCTATTACGCTGCAAATCTTGTAAGACACAATAGTTTAGTTAATAGTTCCTTAACGATGAGCAAAAAAGGGACAATTAAGCTTAATGTCAAGTTGAAAATCAAGGTGACCTCTGATAAAACAGGCTTGGTTTGGCAAATAAATCTGAATGAAATCACCAGAGAGGATGGAGCAACATTCAAAAATTCTGATTTAAAAAAACCAATCAAACAGTATTCTGAATTTGCACCTGTAAGAATACACACATAGTTCAACAGTAACTGTTAAAAAAAAACTGGATATACACCACTAAAAAGAAAATCCAAGAATATGCTTTTAGAATATTGGAAAACAAAAATCTTGAGAAAATGTCAAAGTATACTAAGAATAAATATTGATAGAAAATTATTATTCTCAAGGAGCACTTGAATATTTTAGCTTAAAATTTAAATATGTGGACAGCACAGGGGAATAAGGGAGAACGTTTTTTTGGGGGAAAAAAATTGAAGTCAACAATTTAAATTCATTCACCTAATGAGAAAAACTGCAATAGGGTCTAAGATATTAATCCCAATCTGTGCAGTTGGTCCGTTGACATTTTTGTTTCAGGAAGAATGACATGTTTAGTTTAAGTCAAATACCGAAACATGCAGTTAAACCAAGTTAGTTTACCATAAATTAAATAGGACGAGGTTTGACTAAACCTAATTAAAGTACATTAGCACTGTGATAATAATTTTCTTGCCTCCTTCTCTTTGAAAGGCAACTCCAGCTGAAGTGATGCAACTCAGCAGCATGGATGAGCCTGGTCTCACATCTCCACGTGCCTGCTTATGAATAAACCCTCCTTAAACATATACAGGGAAGTGTTCTTGTGGACAGCTCAAAGAGCTGCAGGACCTTGGGCCTTCTGGGGAGGTCCTTGCTGACTGGAAGCTAGCCAACATTATTCCAATTTACAAGAAGGGCATGAAGGAATACCCAGAAAACCACAGACGTGTTAGTCTAACCTCAGTTCCTGGAAAAATTATGGAGAAGATTACACTGGGTTCTATTGAAAGGCACTTAAAGTATAATGCAATTATCAGGCACAGTCAACAGGGGTTCACAAAGGGAAAATTCAGCTTAACTTAACTAGATATCCTTCTATGATAAGGTCACTCATCTAGTGGATAAAGAGATGGCAGTGGGTGTAGTGTTTCTGGATTTTAGCAAGGCTTTTGATCTCTTTTGAGGTTGTCCCTCACATTTTCTTTCTGGCCAAGTAGTCCAGCTGTGGGATGAGCAGGTGGTGGGTGAAGAACTGGCCAGAGGGCTTAAAGAGCTGTAGTGAATAGGGCTACACAGCACAACCAGCCGGTCAAAAGAGGGGATTATCCCACTGTATTCACCATTGGTGCGGCCTCACCTTGAGCACTGCGTGCAGCTCTGGGCCCCACAATTTAAGAAAAGCATGAAGGTCCTTGAATGCCTCCAGAGGAGGGCAACAAAGCTGGTAAAAGGTCTGGAAGGAATGCCCTAGGAGGAGCAGCTAAGGACTTTGGGCTTGTCTAGTTTGGAGGAAAGGAGGCTGAGGGTGACCTCATGGCTCCCTACAGCTTCCTGAAGAGAGGAAGCAGAGAGGGAGGTGCTGATCTCTGCTCCCTGCGATCCAGTCACGGGATGCATAGGAATGGTTCAAAGCTGCATCAGGAGAGGTTCAAACTGACCATTAGGAACCATACCTTTACCGAGAAGGTGGTCAAACACTGTAACAGGCTTCCTACAGACGTGGTTGATGTCCCAAGCCTGTCAGTGTTTAAGAAGCAACGCTCTTAATAAAATGCTTTACCTTGGTCAACCCAGAATTGGTCAGGCAGTTGGACTAGATAATCATTGTAGGTCCCTTCCAACTCAAATAGTCCTATTCTATTCTATTCTATTGCATCACTTTTTACTGCATTAACTAGAGGAGTTTATTCTGAGTTTAACAGCCTCTAGCACACTGAATAGCCCTTAGCATCAGGTTACTGTTGTGCCCTTTTTGAATTATTATTATTTATATCAGACATCGAAATTTGGTGCCAGGGTTAGCACCAGTGCAGGTGATAGCATGCTTTCCTAAGACAAAGGGGTGTAATCAATCACTTCCTGGACACTTCCTGGATTCATCCATAGCCTCAAACAGCGTTGAAGTTCTAACTACTAGTAGGAAAGTGACGCTACTCTTGCTCCTTAAGTCCTCAGAGACCAGCAAAGTGCATATTCACCATACCAGAGTACTCTACAAAGGTTACAGACCTTTTATGGACCTTGCTGTCTTCTGAATGAATTAGAAACCTACTACTTTGTGTGTGTGTGTCTGCACAAGCACACAGATTACTGAAATGACAAAGCTCAAACAGATAACTGTATTTTACCACTGCACAGAACTGCATAAATGGAAAGGTCATATTTTAGGGAAAACAAACATATGTCCTGTTTTGTGCTACACAGATCTCAATATCAATCACCCAGTTCTCTGTGTATTGTTTTGCAGTAGTTTGAGGATATTTTATTTTATTTTATTTTATTTATTTTATTATATTAAAATAAATTCTAGCTGACCTCTCTGAGGGCATCCAAACCAGCAAATTTAGGAGATGACCTAATTGCACTCTTGGAGGTCCTATAGTTTAGCAGCACTAGCCACCCACAGAAAAGAAGGTGGAGGGATCCGCATGCTCTACCTTCCAGCAAAAGGGGGACAGCCTGAGCCTTTGTAATGCTTGACAGCTGTGCTCCCTTTGAAACTTTGGGCTTAGGAGACAGAATTAAGCCCTTAGAATTAAGTGTGGTAATTGTAGCACCATGTCTTCCATGCATCATCACTTTTCACATAACAATTATTAATAATAATAATTAATTAAAATTGTGAGATCTACAGCTTTAGTTCATAACTGCCAATGAAGTAAAATGATCCCAAATCTTTTAAATGTAATTTAATTCATATTCACTAACTGCCAGTGCCTCTCACAGTAAGGCAACACCAGGATTATTAAAAATTTTATTGCCCTCTTTTCCCTTAATGGGAATTTACTTAGACCTTCCAAATCCTTGGACCACTTGGAGAACAGTTAAACGATGGAAATATAGCATAATAAAACTTATCATTATGGATGTTCTTGTTGAATTGGTTTTTATACTTTTAACTACCAGGTCTTAGAGTCACTCTCAGAGGAAAAGCAATGCAAAGACAGAAACATCAGACTGCAGAGCTAACTACCTTAGAGACCGATGGCAATTTAACTGTTTTATCCTTGGGAAATCTTTGTAATCTCCTTTTTGACCTGGAGGACCTGACTTATTTAAAAAGAAATAGAGAAACATTCCTGAGGAATTGCCTAGTCAAAAGCAAGGAGAAGGGATGGTGGGGGAGGGGGAGACTTACTCTGTCTAGAAGTAATCTACATCACTGAACATTTTAAATAGATATATACATACTTTTTAACAGTACCATACAATGTTTATTCAAGGACACAATAATTCCTGGAAGTAACAAACCTACAATATCACAGTAGAATCCCAGAAAACCAGAGCATCTGCATATTTACATTACTTCTATATTTATTAGGTCTTATTTTCTATTTAAAGTTGAGAAAATGTGTGAATTTTAAAGATAATATGAACCAAGAGCCAAAATTTCTAGGTTTTTTCTTCTAGATATAGTTTTATACTCTAAGGCAATATTAAAACAATTCAGGATAATTACTGAATTCATCTACATTCACATTGTGTCTTCATAAACTATAAGGAAATACAAACGCTAAAGCTGCACGCTAAATACACATTAAATATCTATGTGATCACCATACTAACATTTCTGACAAAGCTCTGAAACTACAACTGAAACTTCCATGTAGCAGAACATGAGCAGTGAAGTCAGTCAAGCTTATGCGAAGGAACCCAAGAGAAGCCTTCCCAACAGTTTCTTAACTAGTAAATAACTACTAGTAAATAACTTTCTTTTTTTCTTTAAGAGAATAAGCCTCTCAACATCTGGCTGCATAGTACACTTCTCTGAATTGAAAATACGCTTTTGAGTTGGTGAATTGGTGAATATATTGTAAGGTTTGCTGCTTCTCCAGTCTTTAATGACTTTGCATTGGGATGCATTGGTCCTAAATGCATTGGGAAAGGAAGACAGATCAGGTTCAAATCTGGTTCTGAATTCTATACAGCGCTAGAAGAGCCAAAGAAGCACAGACGTGCTACCCCTGTGCAGACCTGGAACACAAACCATTATAAATAGGTACGGCAATGTGTTTCACATGGGGCTGAAGATCTGACCACTTCTTTCAGAATTGCAACAAATTTCCAAAGTGCTGAAGTCCTTCACAGAAGGAAATACTAAGAACAGAGAGACGAAAAAAGTTTATCAGGTTTACTACCATCATCTCATTTTGACAAAATCACTTCACTTATATTTCAATTGTTAAAATGTTTAAAATGTTGTCACATTACACAAAGTACACTGGAAATGATGCTTCAGAGCAAAAATGCAAACATTTCAGTCTGAAAAGGTTGAAACAGAGTATCTTGGTATTACCAGAGGTTTCTTCCCTGCACTAAATACCAGTGAAGCCAACCTAATATGACAAAGCGTTTTGACAGAACCAAATTTTGACACAGGTTACAATACTGCTTATGTTCCTTCGATGCACACCAATCTGTAATGAACATGAAGGAGGTGAGCCCATAGCCCTTAATTCTCATCCCTGGTGGTCCCTTGTTATCCACAGGTGGAAGACAGGTTTATTTATGCTACAGAAACCTGCTGCTCCCTTTCTTTCTTATGTCCCTCCAGAGTTACTAAGTATTAAGCATCTTAAAAACAGGGACATCAGCACTTAGGGGCAAGAAAATCCCGCAGAGGCTATTAGTCATTTTCTGCCCTACTCAGATTAAAGCACCCATATCTGGAAAGGGCATGTTCAACCAAAACCTGGAACCTGAACTTGACTTGTATTGTAAGCAGCAGAAGTGTCTACTGAAGTTTTTTGTGGGGTGGGTTGGTGGTTGGTTTGTTGTTTTTTTTTATAGGATACTGCAATAGTGACCACACTTTCCTAACCTCCAGCTTTCTTGCCCAAAAACCCCACTGTTGGGTCAGCACTGACAGATCTCCATCATGCTGGGGCTGGAGAACCAACCACCATGAAGACAGCTGCAGAGCTCCTCCCCTATCTGACCTGGAGACTGAGATGGGGCCTCTTTTTCTCCCACATATACCCTCTAATCAAAAGTTTTTTCACTGGTTTTTGTTTGTCATCAGAACGGCGAATTTCACCTACTATGTGTCATTTACAAGAAATAATAGCAAAATTTGCCCATATATGGCACACTGCAGTGAAGTGAAAGACTGGACCACTTCCAGGTTTGGACAATTTGGGGCTCTCACGAAGACCAGTTTATGAGGTATTTAGGAGAGAGAGGCACAGGCCGTACAGACCTTACTCAGCCTCAAACCTAAAATTCCAACTCCTAAGAAGAGGCTTCTATCCAAATATTTAGGCTCTGCTAATCTACTGTTGGGCTGATAGGCTACACTACCCTATATGAGTACGTTTCTTGGATTACTACAGGCAGATCACATTATAAAAATATCAAACAAAACCACTGGCACTACTGAACACTGTGGTCTTAGTCTTGAGCTGCAGTAGCAAGATAATACTGCTCTGGCGACTAGTCTAAAGGATGGAAACAGTGATGTTTGGTCTCTGTATTAGAGAGGCTCTGAATCTGTAGGTAACAGGAGTATCTACCGGGTGGGGGGAAAAAATGCGCTTCTGATGTGCCCAAACTTAGTTAACTAAAAGAATTTGAAGCAATAGCAGAACTAAGGTGATGGGAGCATGAACACAGATTGTCACCTCAGACGCAACCCAGACTACTCTGAAAGCTTGAATTCCTGCTATGCTCAAATGCCCAAGTATCCCAGTGCTCAGCTCTACTTTAAACCCAATTAGCTAACAGAAATTCAACAGGCCGCATTGCGAAAACTTCTCCGTATGTGCTCGAGGTAGGAATAGCCTAACTTGGCAGTTCGTATCTTTGCTCCTGTCATGTCCCTTTCACTTCAGGCTTGTTTTAAAGGGAACTGTTATGTTTGCAGAGCATTGCTGTCCCTGAACAGTGACACTCAGAACAAGCTGGGCACCCTTCCTTCTTGAAAGATTTTTTGAGTCTCCTAGATGGAAAAAAAAAACCCTATACTGTAATCAAGAGTTCTTGCCCAGTTTGTTAAATCTTTGGTCTGGAGGACAGGACAGTTCAGCCAGAAAAAGGAGATTCCATTCTGAATCTCCTCCATATAAAAAACAAACAAAACCCAAAAACCAGCAGATAAATTAAACCGCATGGCTATTATAGCAGAAATATCACAATTTCCACATAAATATATCAGGTTGCATCTCTTCACATAGTAGGAACATGCTAACACTTTACCACCCTTGACATTCCCTTTCCTTCTGTTTAAATGGGGAGAAAAACGTATTACCTTACTGAACTAACATATGCCACTCCGGGCTTCTTTTGTATTTTTCTCTTGTGTTTCAACTATTTGAATGGAGAAATTTTGTCTGGGAACTTGCCTTGAGCTAGGAAAGTACAGTTGGCTTTTTAAACAGCCGATGTCAAAAATTAATACCAGAGCCATTAAAATTATGGTTGGACTAGATGATCTTTAAGGTCCCTTCCAACCTAGACAATTCTATGATTCTATGATTCTATAAAGTACCTCTGCATTATGCTCTTTC
>JAOXNO010000020.1:41514154-41533637 GCA_028565335.1 Limnodromus scolopaceus | reverse complement strand
AATTTTAATGTGACTTCGAATTCTTATGTATCTGTTAGGAAGCTTTAAAATTGTCAGAAAATACTACTGTAGCTAAACTCAGTAAAAATGCAGTTTAAAAAAAATATAAAAATTTGCAGGGGAAATTCTTTACATGAGTCCATATAATTTTGGATTATAGCTATTAAAATACTTTTTCTAATAGGTTTTAATTTCATGGTTTTCTACTGCATTTCAGAATATAATCTAAATGTAATTAAAATCTCAATTCTAAACTGTAATTAAAATTTAATTCAAATTAAAATCTAAATTTAAATGTAGAATTCTAAATTCCTACTTAGATTAATTTTTAAATATTTTTACAATTCCAAAATTCTACTTCTCTAAACAGAGAAGTGCTCTGTTCTAAATATATTATAAAATATACTTAGCAATATAAAACAAGATAAATTTCCTCTGAGATTGATAATCGGCCTAAAATTTTTACAAAGTTCAGGTAAATTAGAAAAACTTCCTAGATCATACCTTCTGCATACAGGTTATTTTGTACAGTTAAAACAAACATTGTCAAATGAAATTCTGCTTTTTGAGATTCCAGTACTTTAGTGGTCTCTTGGTAACCTTATTTAACATGTGGAATTACTTGGAAAAAAAAAAAAAGAGAAAAAACCTAACAACCAAGCAGCAATATAGAATGTTTTGCTTCATCAAAAAAATAAATGTTTTGTCATGTAACACAACTAAGTTTTAGTACACCTATTTTTGCAAGAATGGGAAAGCATGAAATCATAAAAGAGGTCACAGGTCTCAGGAGGTAATATGAATTTAGATTAGAAAGTATCATAGTTTTATTCTAATACATGCCAAATCACACTAAGATTTATTAATTTAATCTACTTTACTATTCAGGATGAACAATCCTTCCAAAGAGGATTGTGGCATCTTTTTTGGATTATATATTCATGTAAATCCTGTGGATATTGGAGTGAAGATCTTTCTGCCTTATTAATTGGTTCTGAAAGGAGGGGCAGGCCAGCTGATTTTCTTTAAAATAAAAATACACTTTCATCATATTTAATTAAAAACAATGCTACCTCTAAAAGTGCAGGAAAAAAAAATAAGAATACTCAAGTCAAATCATAAAAAGATAAATCCCGAAGACACCCAACAGGTAAATAAAGCCAATAAAAAGCTGCCTGAATAAAGACCAGGTGAAAATGTTTGAGTCTTACATGGATGAGCAGTGAAGAGAATTGTACCTTATACACCACAGGTCATATGAGACCGCAGTAAATACATATTCCTTCCAAAAATTACAACAGAAGCAGAGGCTGAGCCTGGCCCCTACCTTTCTCTCTTGCAGGTGTGAGAACAAGAACATGCATCAGGCTTTACAGGAGGGGCAAAAGCTGGTACCCTCCTTGAATCTGAACTGTGCTGTGCATCGGCACCCTCTGAATGTGTGCTAGGTGGTACCACTTCCCCAGCGAAGGGCCATACAAATGTGCCCTCAGTGAAAGTAAGAATGAATAAAACGTGACTAGTGAAAGACGCCTGGACACTATGTTGATTGTTCAAACATTAAAATGAAACAGATCTCCCTATAGTACTTGAACTCTTTCTTTTAAAGTCAGTAAGGAACAGTTTCCTTCTCTCTAGGACTGATAAACAGGTTGTGACTATAAGAACAACATTCAAAAAAGTAACTAAAAATTAATGAACACAGAGTCCTTCATTACGGGGGGTGGGGAGGAGGGGCAGGAAGGAGGAGGGAGGTTTTTGTATGAAGTACAAGTTTGGTCTTCCAACAGATACATTAGCCTAAAAGAGTTGGTGGGAGACGGCAAAGGAAGCTATTTCCACAGCTGTCATGTGAAATGTGACAATTCAAATACAACGATGTGCGTTAATAATTGCAACCGCAGTGTCACTGCGAGCTTCACTTAAGGAGGCATTGCAGGAATTGGCAAGTTCATGTCCCTATCAAATAAAGCAATGCAAGGTTGCTCAGCAACCTGTGACCGTGGGTTTGCAGTTGCAGGGCAACGTTACACATTTCATGACAATTCTCAAAAGGAAATCAATTACTGCCTTTATTCCCATTAATCTTTTCTATTGTTTCTTTTCAATACAGAAAGCAGTTCAATGTAAACTGGTAGTTCATGCCCCTTTTTGTGAAGCCCAATGAGTCACCACCTTATTTCTGCAAGTAAAAATGAGTGCAACAAAGTGTATTTATTTTCTGCTGTATGAACAAACTTAACGTCTGCAATATTTCAAGTGACTTCAACACATCATCATGCATTGCGAGTTCAAGCCATAACAAACGTTGTTTGTATCTGCAAAGAAGCTGTTAGGCAATATGGTAATGTTTGTTTCAGTAAACAGCCCTCATAATGAAGCCATCGAATAGGAAACAAATACCTTTAACATTTTGAGGGGTCAACTACATTGCCACTGCTTTCTGAAATCTGGTATCTTTTTTTCCCTTTTCTAACTCACTACTCTGTAATTTAAAGTATCTAAATGATATAGTGCATTGCCTGAAGGGAGCTTTATCACTATTAAATTGACTTCCAATCCTATTTCATGTTGTATCACTGAACAAATGTAAAATGATGAGAGAATGAGGATGGGTACTCATGCAGTACCACAAGTTTTTATTTAAGTAGCAAACAGAACCGCCATATTCCATACATTATTAGCTACTCCAGAGTCTAAGGATTATTGTTTCTTTGTAATCTGTACTCTCTGATACATAATTATAATAAAGTGTAAGAATGAGGCTTGACAAAGTTCTGACACTACTATTTCAATCATGCAAACAGTATAAAGGGAAGTTAAGAAACACGTTTTATTTTTTAACAAATGTTCACATTCATTTCCTTCTAAATCTCAATCATGAAATATTTAACAGCCATCATCCCTTGTCCTGAAACTTGTAAACATCTACTTAGTCCCAGTGGGACCAAGTCCCTTCTCATTTACAAAACCATAAATCAGAAATACCTCTGTTGAAGCTAATGGAATTTAAGAGGCATAAATCAAGGGCAATCAAATCTAATGGGGTTACTTGTATGAGTAAAAGATTTAAGAACTAGGCACCAAGTTAGATATACTGTTATATCTTTATCCAGTTATTTAAACATCAGTATAAAACTCTTAAGCACATTAATAGCAAGAGAGTTTATAACATTCAAAATGACTAATGCACTGACCTACAGTAGTCATATTGTTTCCAGTGAACATTTATATTGCCAGCAATAAACCTTTTCACGCTGTACTTTGTCTTACAAATCTGAATTCAGCTCTTATTGGCCATAGTAAATACAGTGTTTTCATTTAACTGACTTTCTCATGAGACCTGATTTAAGCAATTTCCTCCTCTATCACCAATATAATTTACTGAAGAGTAATAAAGAAGTGACTCATAGGAATATCTAGGGCTGAGTTAAGTTCATCTACGTGGTATGTGCAGGCACTAAATTCAACACTCTTTTACAGTGGACCTAGATGGTATGTCCTCAACTTTGTACTTTATCAAAGTCTGATGATCTTCTACTCTGTACAACATGCTTAACTGAATATAGAGAAGCATGCAACTTGTCCAGAACTAGGTATGATGCCCATACATTCACCTATCTTATTTGGCTAACACCAGAGCTAACCAAAGTTTATACTTTTTTTTATGTAAAAAGTTTGCCAGTAACCATTATTTATATAAACAGTCTCCACACCCACATGTAATCTCATTGATTTTGATAAGAAAACTTGTGCAACAATTATTCATATGAGTAACAGTTTCTGGAGAGGACCTTATCGTTTCCTAATCTTAATAGTATGAAAACAAAAAAATTTCTCTTTTTGACAGGATTTAAAGCAAGTAAGTAAGCAAACAAGACCAAAATATAATGCCCAAAATAATTGCATAATGTACCATTCCAACCTAGTGAGAAAGGAAATGCCAATATCCCTATAACTAACATTTAGCGAGGATTCAAAAAAAATATTACAGCACACCAAGAGACTGCTAATTCTAGCATAGTCATATGATATTCCCCTTAAAGTAGCTAATTTCAATCACAACAACAACAAAAAATTGTGAGGCATTAATTCAGAGGTACACTGTTTGCTGTACAAACTTCCACAGTGCCCAAAGAGAGACTACAGTTTAATTCAGCTTTCACTGGAATCAGTGGGCTCTTCCACTGTATTTAATGGGAGCTGCAATAAGCATGTAATGAAGAAACACTTAATTTTTCTTTAATCCAGACCTCCGTGAAGCCTATATTTTAGACTAAGTTAGTCTCCTAATGTCTAGATTCATATACCAGCTTCTAAATTACTTCAGAGTACATGGAAAAGTGAAGAACTGGTATCTAACTCATGATTAAATAGTTAAATTTACTAAAACCAAAGAAAAACAGGTCACAGATTTCATATACTCTCCATTTCACACGTTTAAAGAATATTCCTTGGCAGCATTCTTGTTTGGAGAGCAGAATCTTACAACCTGAGGGCTGAGTGAATGCTTAGCTGCACACCTGAAAGTGTATTTTCTTGAAAAAAGGAGAAATGTTTCTACTGTATATTTGTTTAACACATTGGAAAAAACACTGAAATAGGGAAAAGTTGGTCACTTAGAACAGTAGCAATGCATTGGATAAAACTATATATTCTTCCTTATAAATGGTTTTGCATTTCCATTTTGAAACATATGTTTTCACATAAAATGAGCCCAACAAGATCAGAAACATCAGGAAATCAACATAGATTTCAGCCACCACTGGAATTGCTCATTGTGCAGTTAAGCATGTCAGATTAATATTTGTAGTTGGCAGGCAAGAAATGGAAATTACTCAAATTTTGCAAGATGGGAACGGTATTTATCTACAATAAAGCTTCCAAAAGAGCAGTCTGTTTCAACAGTAGAACCATGTATTGGCAAGACCTGTGATGCCAACATAGTCCAGAGCCCCTTTAGGTCACTGGATGGTTAACTCTTTTAGAAAGCAAGGCTCAGCTTTAACTGTTTAACTCCAGTTACCATTTTTCCAGGCAATGGCTTTGTGATTTATTAGTTGGCCACGATCATCATGCACTAGCCTAAGAATTATCAGGAGGGGTCCATTCACTGATGATGGGTATTTAAACTTCTCTGAGCTGAAGCAAAGGTGTCACTT
This sequence comes from Limnodromus scolopaceus, assembly GCA_028565335.1. Classification (NCBI taxonomy): domain Eukaryota; kingdom Metazoa; phylum Chordata; class Aves; order Charadriiformes; family Scolopacidae; genus Limnodromus; species Limnodromus scolopaceus. Next base: position 41,528,475 of record JAOXNO010000020.1, on the reverse strand, counting down.
CATCAGACAGGCAGAAAGGAGTAATGCAGTAATGCAGAGATGGACATGTGTCAAGAGTGTCAAGGAAATCTCATTGTCATACACGTCCTCTCTGGATATGACCTTCTACTTCAAACAGATGTAAATAAAATCATACTAATGTTGTGCTTCCAGCCCAAGAAGGAGGAAATGATTTGGCTTACAAGGAGCAAAAGGGAATCCTTCCAGAGGAAAACTGAAAAAAAACTATCATAGTTAATACTGTCATGCTAGTTAGGGATGGAGCTTTTCTTGTGTGGTGATGGGACACATCTGGTTTGTCAGACTTTCTGATACAATCAGGGTACCTGCAAATGCAGTATATTAATACTAAAAGGCTATTGAGGCCCTTACAAAAAACAACTGAATACTTTTCTGAGCTAAATTTCAGAGACCCTCTTTGAGGTCCAGTGCTTCTCTTTAAAAGCAGAAAAGGCTAATCCAACCTGTAAATCCACTGTGCAGGTATCTACGTCGGCTCCCAACTGGTAGAACTACTGCTTCTCATGCAGGACAGGGCTTAGCTGCTCAAGAGAAAACAGGTTATTCTGAAGTATATTCCTGCGGGGAAGCGGTGCTACTCATTTCCAAGAGGGGGAGGGGAACTTTCTCAGCTTAAAGCCCTGCCATTGCTGTCCATTCATGCTTGGCTCACTGGAGCCCAGCATACTCACAAAGCATCGAATTTTTCTCAAAGTTTAGCATTTGATTGATTTGTTTGCTTCAGTTCAGCTCAGATGGGTTACTCGAGACATGATACTTGACGTACAAACATTCTACAGTTCTGGGTGTGAAAGGAATATGGATGAAACAGCTGAAGAAAAACATTCCGTAAATTAAAGTAATTGAAAGCAATAGGAGCAGTGGCATGAAATCTCTCACTTAAAAACAGTTTTCCGATTCACATTTCAAAACAGCTGGGTGACAACTGTGATGTCAGTTTTTAAAAGGAGATCTGAAGCACTATGAACTTGCAAGTCATTTCTAAGCAAAGGAGTAGAAACTAAGTTAAATAAGATAGTTAATGGATGCTAGAATAAAGAAGGACTGGTTTGGAAGCAGTTAAATACAGAAAAATTCTGCTTTACAAATTTATTAGTGTTCCTTGAGAGAGGTCAAGCATGTAGATAGATATACTATGGTTGGACTTCCATAAGCCTTTTGACAATGTTTTTTCCAACGGCTTTTAAGAATTTAAGAAGCCATAAGGCTTCATAAGGTCTTTGCAGAAGTAAGCAATCAGTTAAAAGACTGAAACCAAAGCTTAGGAGTACTTAGTTATTTGTTTATTAAAAAGCTTCTCAAAATGAGTGGAGGTCCCTGCTGGATTTCTGCTGGGGTCTGTGGCAGAATTTCTTCTGGGATCTACACTATTACATGGAAAAGGGAGTAAGCAATGAGGTGTATGTGTCAGCTATTGTTGACAATCACAGATGTAAAGACTGTAGCTAATTGTGTGAGCTGCAGAAGGACCCTGCAAAATTTAGTGATAACATTAAAATGGCAAGTGAAATCAAATGTAGACAAATGTGGATGAACTGGTATAAAAACCTAACCTAACGCAAAAACGAACTGTTTAGAGCTGCCCAGTACCACTGAGGAGCGATACTGCCAGGGTTATGGCATACTAATCCATGGAAACTCAGCTTGGCAAGAGTCCCAACAGCAAATGACACAGCAGACATGATCACTAAAAATGTGGAGAATAAAGCAGAGAACATGGCACTCTATGAATACTCCAAGGTGATGCCACACTTTAAGTATTGTGTGCAGTTCTAGGCCCCACTATTCAAAGACATAGTACAGCTGGAAAAGTTTCCAAGAGGGAGCAGAAGGATGAAGAAAGGCATGGTACACCCTCTGTATGGGGAACAGTTAGGTGAACCAAGACTCTTCAGTCTAGATACGACACAATTTAGGGGAAAATATTAGAAAAATAAAAAATCATGTATGGCATAAGAGTGGACAGAGATTGACTTTCTCCATCTCTTTCAGTAGCCATCAAATGAAGCTAATAAGTAACAAGCTAAAGAGAGGTGGTTCTTCATGCATAAGGTCTTTGCAGAAGTAAGCAATCAGTTAAAAGACTGAAACCGAAGCTTAGGAGTAATTAGTTATTTGTTTATTAGAAAGCAATTAGCTTCTCAAAATGAGTGGAGGTCCCTGCTGTAGAAAACTTTTAAAATCCTTGCCAAAGAATATTATGGATACTGAAAGCTGACTTTCATATGAAAAACTGGACAACTGTCCGGACAAAAAAAACATAAACAATTTCTAAGTATGCAGAAACCATAGCCAGCTCAGGTAGTCTCGTGAGCTGAAAACAGTCAAAGGGAGTGTTAAGGAGAAGCATCAGATGCTTTTGTTCATTCTCTCCCACAGACAGTAACTTAACACCTCTGCAATGGGCAGGTAGGCTAGATGGATCTTCTAACTAACCCAGAATGACCTTGCATCTTTATGGGTCTACTTGAATAAAAGCTGTTCATGTGAACAAAAATGTTATAGGAACTACTTCTCTGGAACTACTTCTCTATGCCCTAGATGTCATACTACTGGCTTTAGACGTATGACACAGCATGCACTTTCATTCCTGTTTATCCAATTCATTATCCAATTCTAGGCTTCAATTTCAGCGACATTGCACCACTCAGTAACTTTCACTGCCCACTAAGCACTCTTGGACAAAGTAGTTTTATTCCAGTTTGAATAAGAATAAATACAAGAACGTAGCAAAGGTTTTAACTGTGTCTTGTAACATCTCTACAGATTCAGTTTGACCCTGGAAAACAAACATAAATGAGTCCTATTCCCTAAACATCTCTAAAAATTAAAAAAAAGGGAGAAAAACTGTAACTTCACCAAAAATGGTGCCTTGTTGATGGCTATACCTCATTTGTAAGCATGCTGCCCCATGGGATCAGATTCCTTCTATATAGAAGAATCCGTGCTAAGGATGTTTTTCTTTCTTAATTTGTACAGAACTAGATAATCCATGATCATGCCCAGATAACGTGCCTTTTACAATCTCATCTCCATTATAGTCTGTCATGTAATCCACAAGAAATTCCACAACAAACTATGCTGGCAGGATTTCATGGTGTAACTCTGATGCTCTTCTGGACTTGCCAACATTTCAATCCAAAGAGTTTTTCATTCTGCAAATATCAATCAAATTGGGTCCAGCATGTTGCCAAATAATCACTTACTGTCTTAAGCTATATATCTCTGGCAAGAAGGATTCTGTTTGATCATATTTTTTCCTGTGTTTGGCAGGTGACAAAGAGCACCACAGCTCCTCACTAGGGACCATATGATTTATTCACATCCATGGCTGACATATATATCTCCCCACTTTGTGATTTTACAATTCATCATTTGGAGAGGAAGAGAAATCTGGCCAATCACAGAACAACAGAACATAGCTACAAAACATGCAAATGTGATACTGGAAATATCTTGCCTGACAACATCTAGAGAATTATTTATGACATTGTACAAAGCAATGGAGAGGATGTATACAAGCTGGCCATCTATTCTGGTCAAGGCAAACAGATGTCAAACAAAACACAGCAACAGGGATGACTGTGGGAGTGGGAAGCCTATCTTCTAATAGGAAACCAGAAGCTACAGAAGCAAAAGTGAAGGCTGGTTCCCCCTGCAAATGTGCTGGAGAAATAGACAAGCCACTGAAGCACAAAAACAGATATATACCGTCTATGACTAAATTCGGTCTATAATTCGGAAGTCAGTGGGGAAAAAAAACAACTTTCCAGATTGACGACAAGTAACAAAGCCATTTCTAAAACTTATTAGACTTGTTTAAAACTGGTGTAAAAAATCTACTTATGACTACCCTAAGGTATATATTTGCAGTCACTGATGATCCAGTCCAATCCAATATCCTTGTGATTTTTGCATTTATTTTGAGCCGATACTTTGCAAATTAAAAACTGCATCTATCTTCAAGTACTACTTGAATGACAGTCCCCTTCAAATTCCTGAAGTAGGGCACAAAATTAGGTATGGAATAGTAGGTCAAAACTATGTAAGCAACATTGGTATACCTATTTATTACAGCAGGGCTGCAAATGACTACCTGCCAAAGTTCCTCTAAAAACTGTTTTGTTCTGTATTTCAACTAGTGATCTGAATATTGGCATAAGAAAGACACCTATTAAACCTAACATACGTGAAGAAGCAGAAAGGATCTGAAAGCACATTGAGGGGCAGGAACAGAATTCAGAACAAACTGACACTGTAAAATGAGATCTGGAAAAATAGGGCAAGATTCAGCAAAGGCATGTACATAGTACTACAGCTAATTAACAATAATCTACAAGACAAATTCAGGCTGGAGAACAAGGGGCTAAGAATTTGGCAGAATCATTCTATGAATCATAGCAGTTCACAAGCTGAACTAAGTCAACAATGTCATAGGGTTACAGGATAGCCAAACACCACAATGGGCTACATAAATAGGAGTGCTGTCCTGAAGACAACTGAAGGAATCCATGCGATGTACTCAGCTATAACGCTCTAGCAGCTTCTTGCTCAAGCTGGTGAGGATCACTTAGAAACACCAGTCAAACAGCAAGACTGATCAGTGAAAGTATGAGCTACATGAAACAAAGGAAAGAACTGGGCTTGGATGAAAAAAGACAAAAGTGGGGCAGGAAGAGTGGAATGCTACAACTTCTCTGAGGTTGCTACACTTTATGTTCATAGAGAAAACAAGAAACAGAGTCTTTAAACTGCAGGAAGACAGCAAAAGCTTAGACTTCCCCAAGATGAAGACTATAATGAGCCACTAGAATTGACCATGCCTCGGCACCGTGGAGCTTCCTTGCTGAGTACCTTTGAAAACTGGTTAAATATCTGCCATGAAAGATGTGGGCATATTTGATCCTTGCCAAGGGCACTGTGATGGACACAGAGATCTGCAGTGATGTCTTCCCTGTCTTTCACTTGTACAACTGTCAGCCAGAGGTCACATCGTACCAGACATGACCACACAGTGATATGATGGCATAGTGATCATGAAATGACAGAGTTTTAAATTCTTGAAGAAGTAAGGAGAGGGGTTAGTTGGAATGCCACCTTGGACTTATGGAGGGCAGACTTAGACCTATTTAGGAAACTGGCTGACAGAGTCCCTTGGGAGGCAGTCCTGAAGGACAAAGGAGTCCAGGAAGGATGGACATTCTTCAAGAGGTAAACCTTTAGGTGCAGGAGCAGGCTGTCCTCATGTGCCATAAGATGAGGTGGTGGGGAACAAGTATGAACTGGGTAAACCTGAAGTTTTGGCTGGAACTCACTCAGAAAGAAAAGGAAAGTTTATGCCTATGGAAGAAGGGATAGGCCACTCAGGAAGACTACAAAGATTTTGTGAGGCTATGCAGAGAGAAAATTAGAAGGGCAAAAGCCCAACTAGAACTTAATCTGGCTGCTGCCATAAAAGACAACAAAAATGTTTCTATAAATACATTAACAGGAAAAGGAAAGCTAAGGAGAATCTCCATCCTGTATTGGATGGGGGGTGAAACACAATGAAAAAGGATGAGGAAAACGCTCAGGTACTCAATGCTGTCTTTGTCTCAGTCTTTAATAGTAAAGACCAGTTGTTCTCAGGATACCCAGCCTCCCGAGCTAGTAGACAGGGGTGGGGAGCAGAATGAAAGCTCCCATAATCCAAAGGGAAATGGTTAGCAAACTGCTACACCACTTAGATACACACAGGTCTATGGGGGCGGATGAGATCCACCCAAGGGTACTAAGGGACCTGGTGCAAGTACTCACCAGGCCATCTTCCATCCTTTATCAGCAGCGCTGGCTAACCAGGAAGGTCCCAGTTGACTGGAGGCTAGTGAATGTGATGTCCATCTACAAGAAGGGTCGGAAGAGGGATCTGGGGAACTACAGGCCTGTCGGTCTGACCTCGGTGCCTGGGAAGGTCATGGAACAGATCATCCTGAGTGCCACTACGCATCATGTACGGCACAACCAGGCGATCATGCTCTGTCAGCATGGGTTCAAGAAAGGCAGGTGCTGCTTAACTAACCTGATGAACTTCTATGACAAGGTGTCCTGCTTCGTGGATGAGGCAAAGGCTGTGGATATTGTTTACTTTGACTCTAGCAAAGCCTTCAACAAGTTGGGCAGGAGTGTTGACCTGCTTGAGGGTAGGAAGGCTCTACAGAGGGATTTGGACAGGCTGGACTGATGGACCAAGGCCAGTGGTATGAGGTTCAAGAAGGACAAGTGCCAGGTCCTGCACTTGGGTCACAATAACATATGTGCAATGCTACATGGAGTGCAGTACAGGCTTGGGGAAGAGCGTCTGGAAAGCTGTCTGGCAGAAAAAGACTTGGGGGGCTGTTGATGGACAGCTGGCTGAATATGAGCCAGCAGTGTGCCCAGGTGGCCAAGAAGGCCAACAGCATCCTGGCCTGCATCAGAAATAGTGTGGCAAGAAGGACTAGGGAAGCGATCGTCTCCCTGTACCCAGCACTGGTGAGGCCACTCCTCAAATACTGTGTTCAGTTTTGGGCCCCTTATGACAAGAAAGACATTGATGTGCGTGTCTGAAGAAGAGCAACAAAGCAGGTGAGGGGTCTATAGAACAAGTCTGGGAACTGGGGTTGTTTAGCCTGGAGAAAAGGAGTCTGAGGGGAGACCTTATTGCTCTGTACAACTCCCTGGAAGTAGGCTGTAGAGAGGTGGGGGTTGGTCTCTTCTCCCAAGTAACTGGCAACAGGACAAGTGGAAACTGCTTCAAGTTGCACCAGGAGAGGTTGAGATTGGATATTAGGAAAACTTTCTTCACTGAATGGATTGTCAAATATTGAAACAGGGTGCCCAGGTAAATGATTGAGTCATCATCTCTGGGAGTATTTAAAAGACCTGTAGATGCTGTGCTGAGGGACACGGTTTAGTGATAACTTGGCAGTATTAGGCTAATGGCTGGATTAATGATTAAGACTGATGATCTTAAAAGTCTCTTCCAACCAAAATGATTCAATTCCATTCGATTCTATTCTACTCTATCCTAAGCACTACTGATTTGCCTCAGTATGTTTTACAGATTTCTTCTGGTTCTTGCATTTTAATCTAGCCTGGTCCACTTCTCTATATATTTTGTTTTAGAGGAGCAGTTCCCACAAGCGTTGCCATTTGTAAGTTAGGCTTGCAACTAATTGTTATTCTTAAAAGTATAATTTAGTGTGTGTTTGCCTAAGGGCTTTAAATAAAAAATCATCACATAATTTGTAGCTTGACTGCTATGTTGTTAAACAAGAGTCTCATCTTCCCTCATTTTGTAACAACACTCAAAGACTACTAGATTGCCCCTATTACCAGAACCCATTTGGCACATCCTTTTTTTCATCCAATTCCTAATGAAAGCTCACATTTAATACTAGTAAGCTCTGCTCTCTCTCCCTCCTCTCTCACATTTTTAACTGCACAGACAAGAGAACTACTGCTAAGTATGAAGTACTTAAGTATGAAGGGCCATGCCATGCCCTTTGTGTTCTCCAATATGTGCTGGTTTTCTATTTTTCTGGCATGTGAGCATTTGCAAGAATGTTCTTTCAGTGCTTATATTTTCCAAAGATCTCTCTATCTTGTGGTTATTCTCTACCAGTTCCTAAATATACCTTTTTTTCTGCCAAGAGAAAATTCAATTTTGCTTGGTGTATCTGTGCAACACCACTACATATGCATGTGCATACAGCTTAGAGTACACCTAGCTTCGATTCTTTTAACAGTATAGTCCTCATGCTTGCATCTTTAATACCCAGGACTTCATTAAACTCATCCCAGGTATTAAATTTTAGTAAGAGTACATTCTGTTTCAATGCTGTGACCACACAGGCTCTTAAGCAGCATGTCTTTTCTGTTAACTGTCTATACATTATTCTGGAGCAGCTGAACTTCTTTGCACACAGAAGAGCACCATCCTGCTTTTTTGAGTCACCCATGTAACGTGGTGGACATTATGGTAACAAAGTCCTTCCTTTGCTGAGGACACTATCCTTACTTTAGGCTCTTCATCTTAAAACAAGCTCCCTTTTCTCTAAATGGAATGCTTTTTCTCTAGTCTTCCAATTTCAGCTACTTAGTTTGCAAAATTTTCTTTTGCCTCCCATCAGGAACAGATTTGGAAAATGGAAAACAGCCATTCCTCCCATTCTTTCTGATCAATTGATCTTATTACACAAGAACTTCTCTGTGCTATTACTGAAACCTCAGGTTTGAAATGAAGTAGTATTTATTAACTCCTTGTATGATTTGCTGGCTTTAAATCCGTAAAATCCTAATAAATAAAAAAACCCAAATACCCCCCAAACAACAAAAACAACAAAAAACCCAAACAGAAAAATACCACAAACAAACAAACAAACAAAAGCCCAAACAACAACAACAAAACCCTTTTGGCAAATCATATCAGCATTTACACTGTGTAAAAAAAACACATTGGTATATCTAACAGTGACTCCTGGGCCACACCTCAAGTTTAGTGCACTTAGGTGGTTTTTGGCAAGACAGTGCATATTCACTGCAGGAAGTAAATTGGAGGGAAGGGGTAGTCTGTCACTTGCCAAAGGTGGGGAGTAGGCCACTAGACCCTGGAAGAGATCAGAAAATAAAAATTACTGGAAGAATACAATTAAGAGAGGAAAGATGTGATCTGGGAAAGTGCTGACCCATCCTCAGCCCCCACCTAGAATTAAGAAAGAAAAAGGAATAGAAGGATCTAAAGTTTACTCCTGTACTAATTAATGCAGCATTTCTCTCCCTTGTTGGTACAACAGATAAGATATCTTTATCTCTTCCATTCTTCCACCATCTTTGGGGTATCAGTTTTTTGTTTCTCCTGCTCTCCTGCATCTCAATGAAAGTTCCCTGCCTGAATGAGAAACTTCTGGCACCTGATGAAAGCAACCTGGAACTGATAAGGTACCCCTTTCTAGAAGAGCACAAACCTAGAAAACCTTCCTTATTTTGAAGCCCACATATTTCAATTAAAATAAACTCATGTTCCAGAGTCAGTTACTGAAGCTTCTCCTTTTTATCTAGATAAACGAGGAAGTAAGGGGGAAAAGGTTAAATCAACAGCTCAAGAGCACAAAAGCCTTCAGCATCAGAGACCAGAGTAGCATTCTCAGCTTCTCAGATGCTTCACAAGTCATCCCTCTATGAGCTCATGTTCCTTTCTCCAGTCTATTGAGAATATTTTAGCACCAAACCACAAATTTATATCCAGTGAGAAGCTGTGTTTACAAGAAATGAGGAAATTCATGAGAATCAAGATGACATATCAGTATAGCTTAATTTTCATTGCTCTATCAAAAGAAAGTTTCCCTCTTTCACTGTATAGCAAAAAATCCCCATGCTATCAACAGTCATAATATTTATGCCAATTGTATAAAATGCTACACAGACTATATGTTTAACCCTCAGCAGCTAAGCAGTTCAGCGAAAGAAACTTTCCCAAAAGTCAGTAACAGATACTTTGGTTTAACAGAAAGGTCTGCTTGGTACAGCCACTGCAAGATAGAGGGGTAAAATATGTCAGCAAGGAGCTGCTGGAGGATGTGTTATACTCCAAATTGCTCCATCCAGCGTGTAACTTGGAACAACTCCTCGGCTGCTTTGCTATACTACCTTATAGCAGCCCCAGGGAACTTGCTAGTCCAGATCACTTTCTTAAAAGACATGCAAAAACAACAGAGGCAATTTTTTTTATGCGAGACAAGGATTCGCTTGCTAGAGAAACTACTAATTGCATTTCAAGGGTAGGCCAGAAATGCCTGCAATAGTAGGGAAACTGATAAAAAAAAAAAAAGAGAAAAGTCAACTCTCTGCATTTAACTCCTGACATTACATGTTTGTGCAATTTTTAAAGCCCAATGAAACACAGGAACCCTTGAGCCACTTCTTTTTACTGATGCTTCACTGTGTTTCCTCCATCTTCTTTAATGCAGCTGTGGTTCCGTCACAGAAATTATATTACCAGTAACCAAGTATGCAAGCCTGAAGTTATGGAACAGGCCTTTAATAGGCTTTAAATGAAGGCCTGTTAATTTGAGCATCAGCTCAAGTAGGCCCTACTGTCCAAGTCAGAAGCTCGAAACTGGTGGCACTAACTGGAGCAATCAAAATTACTGACTTTCCAAAGGATATCTTGCCCAGTTCTGTCTGTCAGTAAAGGGATCTACCACCTCTGGTTTTGTGATACGGACCTTCATTCAGCTCTGTGGAAAAAAGAGTTTTCCAATGGAAGCTGAATAACAATTGATAGAATTATTGGTCTAAGTTGCTGCTCTACGCTTTGTCAAGACATAGATGAAGAAAATTAATGACAGTCTCACTAGATTCACCACAAGAGTTTCAAGTATCCTTGAAGAACAAGCTTTTATGTCTAATGTCAACTTCACATTGGTAATGGTAAGGAAATACAGGATAAATACATTGGAGCAATTTGTAGGAAATGAGAACCAGAATATGTAGCCCGGAGAAAACACAGAATAAAAGAGGATTATTTCTGTGTTGTGCTGTGTCCCCTAAAAATTAATGGAAAACTCTTCTTTTCAATAAGCAGAGAAGCTAAAGCTTCACATTTTTGTAACAAGAGACGGAAACCTCAGAAGAAATTTGAGCGCATCAGGAGTTTACTAGAAGCTGTGAGTTTTCAACTGCTCACCAGGAGGTGATCTCAAGGCCTTTTCTAACATCCCTTTCTGCCACCTATTTCTGACTGACTCGACTCGTCCAGTCATTCAGGTAGGCTTTGTAGCTTTCCTGTCATCACCATGGCGATGGAAATGGACTTAAGAGGCATTTCAAGGCTCAACTGGATATTCTGCAAATCACACAAGCACCAAAAAAAAGGGAAAGCTAAATTCTGCCTGTTACCAGGAATGCACCAAATGACAAAAACTGGGAGAAGGGATGTCGTCTGGTGTTTACAATTCACAGCCTTCCTGGGTCTACGGTCTTGTCTCCACTGATCAACTTAATATACCTTTCAATTTCAATATACCTTTTTTCCACAAACACTACCCAAAAATACTGCCTAGTCTTAACTGTTTTACTCCTAACCTACCCTAAGCTCTCTCTCTCTCTTCCATAGCACCTCGCATTTCTATTCCTGTAAAAATTAACAATGTGGTTGGTAAGAATAAGAACTACTCTATTTCCACTATTCCCTTCAGCTCTAATCATGCAATTAACTGTTGTCAGAATAATCCCAGTTTGCAACTGTGCAACTGCATTGACTTAACTTTCATCTTCTATACACAGTTTCACTACACCTTATCTTGAATATTTTAATTTCATTATTTTTCTGAGTCATTTGTACTGAGTCAGTTCTTTGGGTCAGACACAGTGGGATTTGGATTTAGCTTTTTGCACTTTCTCCTTAAAGGTGAGCTAACAAATTTAATTTAACCAAAAATGTTATGCTTAATGCACTGCACTAGTTTTTTTTTAATCTGTTTTAGATTATTTCTGGATTTACGAGATTTGTAATTACCTTCTTCAAGCAGAAGTAAACAGCTTACCTCTTACTAACACTTGCAGCTTTAATTATAATATTTCAGCTTACCTAGAAGAGATAGAATCTGCAAAATCAAAGTTTTATTGTCTGGCCATAGCTGCTACAATATACAGACATTAAGCATGTGAAGTCGTGTCTCTAACAGAGAATTCTGCTTACTGGTTATCTCTTTCAACAATTTCATACTGTATTCAGCTAAGAGAATGTCTTTCAATATCTCACATCAAATACAGGTTTTAAATTGCTTGTAATTGTCTCTCAATAAGCAGACTCTTGCCCCATTCCCATATTCTTTTGCACTTTCTGTTCTGTGTAAAATATCCCCCTGCTTTTCCAAATTTATACAAAAAGCCCATTACGGGCAAATTGAACACATCAGTCAGTAAAGATAACTTCTTTATCAAGTGATACAGCCTACAAAGAGTGACCAATAAGCCTCACAGAAAATGATGCATCTTTTTTTGTATTTTTAAAAAATACAGCTATAGAATTATTTTACACAGGGTTTGAATTATATACTTGCATGATAAACTACATAAGGTCAAATCACAGTCATTTGGATTGTTTTATAAACTCTGAATTCTCAAATTATAACTTCTACCTAGTGGCCAGGTCAGTCTGATTAAAGTTGTATAAGCACTTAGCTGGGAATAAAAGAACAGATGTTAGACTGACCACCAACATACTAATGAACATGCTTTCACAGAAATACCATTTGGAGATGATTTTGCAAGGAATTATCAGAAACTTTACACTGGCCATCGTAAAATGATACCAATGAAAAGAAATTTTGCATAAGACTTTGTGCAAATGCACAACTTCTTAGGGTATGAGCAACTGTAATGGTAGAGTGCTGAGCTCTATGTTGGCCCACCACCTGCATCTTGTTCTTAAAGGCTGGTTACACCCAGAAGACAAGGAATCACCCATGAGTCTAGTTCATATTATTACTTGAGTTTTCTTGCTCATGCATCTGTCATTTAGCATTCTTATATTCATCTTCTACTTGCACTCTCCCTATTTGTATAATTAAGTAATGGTATTGGTACGCTGTTACATATCCTTCACATATGCTGTCTTTTCATCTGCATACCGAGTAATTTATTTTCCAGTTTTTCATTATTTATAGTGTCTATTTTCTCTCATTCCCATCTGTATACCTGATCAGTAAAGTATCTATTATTAATATCTCATAGGTGTATACGTGGCACTTTCACTGACACATAAGAAGCAATAGAAGCTTACTACATTCTTTTCTTAATTCAGCATGAGGTTTGGATGTGCAAGGTATAAAAAAGCAGACTCTGAGTTAGCCAGCTGGCCTGACAAAAAAGGAAGAAGGGCATCCTCCAACTGACTAACTGTTGCTAATTTTGGCGTTATAAAGGCACAGATAGGAATACAGAGAAACACCTTAGGCAAAAGATGAAAGACAAAAAAGAAAGACATCAATGAAAAAAACTCTGTGGTTGGATTACTGAATGGTAGTTTCAAGCTGGTGATTCAATTTTGACATGAAAGCTTCCTCCCGAATTTTTGTGCTTCCAGCTGTGCCTACCTGCCCAAGTGCTCCAAGAGGCAAGTTGATATGTGGTCTTTCTAAGTAATGGCATCTTTACACATCATGTTTTGTGCTACCTCGGTGTCATTTTCCAGCTCTTCTTATGTAAATTATTTATCTTAATAGACGGCACAGCTGTCTTATTCAGGCTGGCAATGATTGGGAACAGTTGAGATGCGCGCTTCAAACTTTTGCGTCAATGATGCAGTATGTGGGAACCCATTCTACAACACAAATAATAATTGGGTCTCACTTTGATCTGGTTGATGTAAAAGGCCTGCTCTATAAACGCAGCTGCATGTTTGTGAATCTCATGTATAAGATGAAGCCTTCTGTACCTGGAAGTGCTCATTTCTAAACTTTCAATTCATGCAGTATAAACTACTGTCTAGAAAGACTGCACTTGGATGTTCGCACTCAAGCGTGTGGTGGAATCGTTTATTTTTCAGGCACCCACCTTGCCAAACCCTATATATGCAACTCATATTTTGAGGATAATTGTCAGGAAAACCTAGGATGCTGGTCACAAACTCCGTCAGAAAAAAAAGTGATCTTAGGACATTTTAAATAGCAACACTGCCTAGCCGCGGCAGCGGGGCATTTTTCAGCATGATGGGATCCAGCGAGAACCAGGTGCTTCCCGGACCAAGCTGGATACGAAAATTCTCTCACGGGGCGATCTCCCGATCTAGCCGGTTCAGGTGGTTTTTTCTAGAGAAAACATCTGCGGGCTCCGCAGCCCCCAGGTGTTGTCCAACCGGCCAGCCGCGGGCCGGGGAAGCTCTGCCTACAGCGGCGGCACCCCGGAGCCGACCCTCCTCTCCCCTCCTTTCACAACCAAGCCGGCGGGAAGCCAGCGGGCTGCGGGACACCAGCGCGGGCCGCGGCGGCGGGCGGGCCGGCTCCCGGCCCGGGGCAGCCCCCGCCACTGCCCCGGACCACCTCGGGCACCCTCCCCTTCTCCGCGGGACGCCCGGCGGCCGCCCCGGGCCACCGGGGACACCCCTGTCACCTTTTCCTTCCGCACGCCCGGCCAGAAGCGGGGTCGGGACGCCCCCCGCGGCGGGCCGGCGGCCGCAGCTGCCACGTCCTGGCTGCCGGGGAGACGGGCGCTCGCTGCAGGGACGAGATCCTCTCTCCCTGGCGTGGGTTTTTTTTTTTGGTATTTTTTTTTTTTCC
>JAOXNO010000020.1:41482157-41512552 GCA_028565335.1 Limnodromus scolopaceus | reverse complement strand
GGGGGCGCGGTGGGAGAGCCCCGGCGGCCCCGAGAGAAGGGCAGGGCACGAACTCCCCCAAAGCCGCTTAAGGGGACAGTTCCGGACGAGGAGCACGGCCTCCCCGGTGCCCCCTCGTCCTCGTCCCTGTCCCCTTGCAACCTGGCTGGAAGACGCGTCCAAACGCCGAGCGCCTGCGGGCCTGGGAAGGGTGCAGTTGATCCGGTGGTGGCCCAGATGCCACCAGCAAACGGGAGGTGCCCGGGTGGGGTGCCCATTCGTGTTCCCCCAGGCCCAAACTGTCACTTGCCGGATTAAACCTTAGAGCCACGGCAATGAGCAACCTATAGATCTGCTCCCTTTTATTTCAAAGTTGAAAAAAGCGTGTATAAAATTTAGTCCAACAGACCTACTGTGGGGATCCATTACAGGTTGTGCAGGAATTTGAACAGAAGTGCTATTGTAATGTCCTAATGTAAATGTTGTGGTTTTTTTTTCTCTGAGGAACCAAAAGTGTCCTACAAAGTCAGTGGGCCATCGTTCTCCTCATGGGGATGTGAAGTATGAGAAGTTAAGTGCTTTACAGAAAGTCATACAGTAATATGGAGTTCCTTTTCACCTTCCCCAAGACCTGTGCTCCTACCTTTAACATCACTGTTTTCCTAATAAAACAGAAATAGTAAAATGCAGACAGCCAAAACCACATGTTCCACTTTAAACCATTCTCTGCCTTAAGTTCAGTTATTTTTCCCCTAAACATCAGTATTATAACTAACATCTTCCCACATCCCCTGATTGTTTTTAAAGGGGGTAAAAGGGGGAAATCCATTCTCTGCCTCCCTGTTTGTTTTACGGCTCCAAAAATTTATTTGCCAGTGATTAGCTTTTTCCTGATAGTTTTTTTCCCTGTAGTTTGCATTATTGTTTGCTCAGTGTATTACAACACACTGTTTACTCCTGTTTGTAGATTCAGGACCTCGATGTGGCTCACCTTCCCTGGGGTTTCACAGGTGATGGCTCACTGTTCAGCAAATCATTCTTCTACTGAAACCACAATCAAGACTGTCATCAGGTTCAGTGGGAGCAGCGTTAGGCCCAGACGATTTACATCTCGCAGCTAATATTCGTAAATATACATTCATTGAATATGACATTAAATCTCCTCTAGCAATTAGCCCTCCTTATTGATTGGTTCAATGTTAATTACACAAGTCAGCTCTCTTCCTATATCTGGAGTGCTTAAAGTATGCTTAATCATGAATGGCCACCTTACTGAAGTGCACAGCAATCAATGGGTCACAAAACCTGAACCTTGTGCAGTCTCAGTTTGCTTTTCTGAAGAGGATAAATTAAAAATCTATTTTCTGATCTCTTCTCAGTGAATTTTACTGTTATTTTGACTGCCTTATTTCCTGCTATAGATGGTAGGTTTTTTCCTGGCACAAAAGGCACAAACTACAAGCAAAACATAAAGCCGCACTGTCGTGTATCTACTTCCAACTTGCCTTGTATGACAGAGGGTTTTATGTGCAGGCACCAAAGCCTCTAGGAATTGGTAGACTTGATAAATGCATCGTTGTCACCAAGTATCTTTTCCTAATGCTGCGTTGCCTCACGTTGCCAAACAAAAATGTTGTGCAAGTTATGCAATACCTAATAAACAGCCTCTGAAAAGGTGGGATGTAGTCGCCAGAGGCATTTTTTCTATGATTATAGAGTCCTTTTTGCTGAGGCCACCGAAGCAGATGGCAATCGTAGCCATTGGTCACAATATGGAGCATTTGAACCCCTTTCAGTGTGAACCCCAAACTTCAACGTTTTGCTGAGTACCTCATCACAGCCACATCCTTAGGGGGAACTGCACCCACCCACCCCACAGACACACAAAGGCAAAGGCAAGAACTCCTGCATTGCTCACCTGTGCCATGTTCTAATTTAAGCTGTTCCTTTCTGACACAGCTAGGAGGTAAATACACTGGGTGCCGCTGAGGGGGCTGTCAGCAGCGGTGTGGTTTTATTCAGCGTACCTGATGTATATGGAGTGATTGTAGCTGGTAGCTGAGCTATCAGCTCTACTTTCCGTGCTCTCCTGGAGGCCAGATAGATTGTCTGTACACTCCACACTCTGGGGAAGGTTTTTTCTCCTCTGAGCAAGGGCACTAAACTGGTCCATTTCATCACTCTTGTCACAACTTGTGCCTTTTATCTCCTTTCCCCTCCCCTCTCCATGCACCACCACACACCTCACACCCGCCTTTCTTTACCCCTCTACTGTGATCAAAATCAGTATTTGGCTGACTGCTCAAAATGCAAGTTCCCATGTGTCTCTATCTTGTTCTTTCCTTATTGATATTAATCCCTGAATCCCTCCTCTCTTTTTAGTCCCAAATGATTGTGATCCAGGATCTGACCTCAGTCTCTGTTCTCGTTTTCCTCCTATTTGATCTAGTTGCCTCTCTTCTCGCTATTTTGCCTACCTATCCCTGAAATTATTCATCCCTTTCTAGTCCTTTCCCAGCCTGAAAATCCCTCTGGCTCACTAGCTCTGGCAGCCTCTCTACTGTATTGTGCTTCATTTCAACTTTCCAGCACTTTTCTGTGTGATTTTTCACAGATCAGTGCTCCAGAGATGTGTTAGGCACCCCGGGGTCATAATTAAGGAAGAAACCACAGAAGGCATATCTATTCAAAGGAAGCGGCAGTCCAAAGTCCTCCAGGAAGAAGTCCTGCAAGCAGATGTGCTGGCCCCTGAAGACCTTCCGGAACAGAGAACATTTTCAGAAGGAACTAAGGGTTCATGTTCATCAGCTTTTGGAGTGGAAGAGTCTAGAGCATAGCAGATTAAAGAATACTCTTCAGGGAAGAGAAGAAAAATCTTCAAAGAATGAAGGTTGTGGCAGGGAGTCATTAGAGGTTGCCTTAGAAAGATGGATAGTTTTGGAATCCAAAGGAGTATTCAGATTTCCTTGGTTTCAACCATAACTGTTTTTTATAAACAGTGCAGCTAGGTCACTTGACACCAGCCACCATACGATCCAATTTGCTGGTACACAGTTCTTTGATCTGCAGTTTTCCATGCTTCAGGCTTGCCTCTAATTTTATTTACTTTTAACTTCAACTGCTTTTGAAAAGAATAAAGTATTTGTTGTTGGTTTGTGGGTCGTTTTTTTTTAAATAAAACACTGGGTTTGCACATGACCAATTATATTAGCAGTTATTCCTTAGCAAATATCTCTCTCCTTATGCTTTGAAACAGGTTGTGATCCCTGTTTTGAACACGTTGCTGTTCTCATGAAAAGTGACCTATGTTATGTCCAAATTTTAAGTGATAGTTTTCACCTGTATATTAGGCACTTTTTTTTTGTGTTCCAGCAGCCAATACCTTAGGATTGCTCACCCTCACGGGGCATGCCTCTCACTGTTCCCGGTGTGTAGCCTATGGATCTGTACCCCTAACCTTGTGTGCAGTCCACAGCAAAGCTTGACTTTTACGCAGCAATTGCTGTTCCCACTTCTTGTCGGTCACCATAGGAGTGAGCAAGATAATTGTCAGCCATCTTTAGTGAACCTTCTGGCAATGCAGAGGAGGAAAGCCTTCTGCCCTGAATGTAGAGGAGACCGGGTGGGAAAGAGTAGTCAACTGGGATAAAGAGTCTGGAGCAGGAGAAAGGAACAGAAAGAAATTGGGACAGGGATTTGGCAGAGCAGTCCTCTGCCTAGGGTGTGCTCCAGCCCAAGACTTGGATTTCCCCTGAGCAATTTAATGGCAGAAGTTCAGTGATTCATGTAAGGAAATAAAGGGTAGGATCCTATATTTCTTGTGTATTAGTAGTGAAGAAATAGAGTTTGGGTCTGAAGCTTGGAACAGGCATGAGTCTGGGCTTTTCCTGATCACTGGTAATTGGACTGATATTGCCCCAATTCAGTTACTATGTGGATTTTATTTTGGTTTTATGAATAAGGCTGCACTGCATATTTTTCCATTTTGTTTACCCTGTGCTTTCTCTTACCTTTCCTTCTTTGATTGCATTGATAACATACATTGTCTTTTTATGAAGGATTGGCTTCCACCTCATTATAGTTCTGACCACACTGACAAGCATAATTTGAAAAGATGCTAGTGTTAGTTGCAAAAAGTATCTGAAGAGCCTCCCTCTGCTTGTACTGACTCCTGTGCCAGCATGCTTTTTTGACATCTTCCCATTTGTACAGATGCATCTCTTTGATTGGGCTGAGATGTAAACTATGTCATTAAAATAACAATAACTTACATTTTTCTTTTTTTTTTTTTTTTTCTTTTTTTTTTTTTTTTTTTTTTGGATTTCAGAGATCTAATTGACGGTGTGAATAGCTGTACTAACTTTACTGGCAACCCACAGTGTGTAGCTAGGATAAATGGCTAAGGCATGGAGAGAAAAGAAGGATGGTGGAAGAAGGAATCTTTTTCAGCTGGCTTCAGTGCCTGACCCAGCATCCTGTGACACTAAATCCTGAGTTCTTTTCAGAACAACTGCACATTTTCCCTCTCCAACTTCTCATTGGATTGTAAAGTTTAAATTATAGAATTCAAATACACTCAGAAAGTAAGCATCAAAATGACATTTGTAGTGTTTGGCCATGAATTTTAGCTATTGAAATTATCTTGGGCCCCTTCAGTATGATGGTGGAAAGATCATTTATCTGAAATGACTCATCTGGGTGAATTCATCCACATGGAAGAAGTTGTCTTTTTTCACCCAAGTTCACTTGAGTTAACATTCCAGTTACTTGTTTCTCAGTCATACCCTGAGTCAGGTAGCTATAAGCTACCCTTTTCTGTAAAACTGACTCAGCTGTATTGTAAGTAGCTATCGGATTTTCCTTTCCTATCATAGTATCGTAGAAACCATCAAATGCAAAAACACTGTTTATTTCATTGCTATTTTATTGGGCTAATATGTTTCTGCTAGCATACGGCTGAGTTAATATTCTTGCTAAAAGAGTGATCCAGCAGCAAGTGAGAATCCAACCCAACTTTCAAACTATAAACATAATTTAAAAATAGTAGCCAAATATCCTCACCTGAAGAGAGAAAATATAATCCCACATATTCCAGCATGGCCCATCCTCATTTCATGAGCTCTAATTGGTTTAGTTCCATTCGTGCCCAGGCCCCTCTCAGAGACTATTGTAGACCCTTGACTAGGAGAGCTGGTATTCAACTGCTTCACAGTCATGTTCGCTACCTTCTTTAGTCAAAGGACTGTCTTCTCAATTCTTGTTCCCTTATCTTTGTACAGGTGCTTCCATGAGACATAATCTTGTCATGATACTCATGTACATGCATAAGAAACTAACTTTGTGATGACTGGGTGATTATGCTTAGTCTTCTTTGCCCTCTTCTTGTTGTGTGAGGAAGTACAAGTCACATCTTTCAGTCTGAGCACCTTTCCCACTGAATAATATGTAGAAATGATACTTTCAGAGCCTTCCTTTTAACTTGAGACTCTCTACTGCTTCCAGTACAACTCCTGTGAATTACATGCTTGCCATTTCTTTGCATGGAACTTGTTCAGTGCAATTTCTTGGGCCTTGAAAGGAAAAAGAGCTTCTTTACTACAGTCTGTGTCCAACAAGATACGACATGGAAGTGTCAAGAAGAACACCAACCTATCATTTAGGAAGTATGGCATTTTTTTAAACATTTTCTTTCCCTTTTTTTTTGGAAAGGGATATTTTAGGACACACAACCTGCATTTGTTTGTGATTGAATGAGAAATACTTCTGTTATAATTCTGTAATAATTCAGGGACTTCAAGGTCACAGCTGTGTAGCATCCTTTTCTCCTAAGATACAATTCACACACTTTCTTGCTCCTGAATAGTGAAGAAGTCAAAGGGTTTACCAAACAGAAGGATAGTAGGACCGCTGGTGGAATTGTATATGCTCTTCTCTGTTGTAGTAGTAGTTATACCAATGCCAAGCATGCAAAAATTTAACTTCCCGTTCATCGTTTATTAGTTTTAAACAAAATTGGAAAAAGATTCAGCTATGTCTGGCAGCTTTGTAGTCTGAAAGGAGATGGAGGGCAGAAACAGAGACACCCAGTAAGAATGACCCAGCTACAAAGAAAGATATTGTGTGTGCAAAGTGGGTTTTTTTCCAAGGGGATCACAGTGATCTCTTAACTCAGAAACTCATTTTGCTGGATTCGTTAAGGAGACAATTTTGGCGTTTCTGTTAAAATGGATAGAGAAAATGCACATCTCTGCAGATGCCTCTGCGCGCTGCCTGCTGAAGAGCAGAGGTGCACTGACAGTTTCTGTCAGAGCCTCTTTGGTGTTCTTTGATTTGGTACAAAGGACAAAGTAATACATTGATGAGAGCTCTTTCCCAAATTCTCTCCTTTGGATCCTTTTCTTCAAATACATTTTTTCCCCCTCCTTTCTGCATTCTGGCTGCCTTTCCTTCTTTGCTCATCTTTCTGCTACTGGGAAACTTTTTCTCTTCCTTCTTTGTCCATGCCATCATTTCTTCATTCTTCATTCTCACCAAGACGTCTATTCTGAATGTCCTACTTATGGGGTGTTAATCTCTGTGCTCACCTCTGTTTATCATGAAAAACAAAGGACATCATAGCTGAAAGTTTTCATGAATGGTGATGACCATGATGATGTGTGTCTAGTACAGCATTGCTGAGAGATCCTGGCTAAGGTATCATATACTCATGACAGATAATAGTGCTCCGTAACTGATAGTCCCTGTTGAAAGTGCAGAGTCCTACAGCGGTGGTTAATGGTAAGTCTGAATCAGAAGTTATAGCACTGGTGAGTCTTCTGCACAGCAATGCGTGACCCAGCACTGGAGAAAGTAACCTGTGGGGAAAGAAGAGGGATCTGGATGTGTGTAGCTGCTCACCTAATTCAGACAACTCATTTCTTCCAGAAAGTTACAGGAATGTTGTATTTTATGTAAGCCTCCTGTGTGTTCTGTTGTGCCTTTATGGTCTCAACTGAAGCAACTGGAGAACAATGATAACTAACAAGTGAAATTAAGACATCTATATTCACAATGCATCATCTGAGTCTTAAGTTTAGCTAAGTTCTTAGGTGTCCATCTACAGATCATTTTTAGATGGACTTTTGATTCTGTTACATCACATTATATAAAAAGAATAAGAGAGAAGGGCACAGGAGAGAGAAAGGTAAGGAAGGAACAAAAGAAGGAATAATAAAAGAAAATAATTATTTACCCAAATGAGGCTAGAAATGTTAAGTCCCTGGTCAGAGTTAAGGCGGAAATAGGCATTTTTTATAACTGATAAGAATACTGTGCAACTTTACTATGTGGGTAATATATGATTTACGATCTCCTTAAATATTAATTTCCTTGCTGTTAAATGCCCCAACTTTGTAAATGATGTGATACTGACAATAAAGTACATTTTCTATGGGGACTTAACTGTTTTTTAAAATGAAAGTGATTTTGGTTTGGATTTATATTGTGAGTGATGCAAAAGACAGTTTTTGCCACCTTTTTCTGGTGTTAGGAAATTAAACTTCCACAGTTTGCAAGGAAATTATTTCACTCTCGGAAAAGTTTCACTCATTCTGGAAGAAATATAAACCAATAGTTCTAAATTACATCGCGTTCGTCTGTACCCATAAGTACTCCACTCTTTCTTCCCTTCTATGTCAGGCTTGCTTTGTCTCTTCTGTGTTGATTCCTCAGTTGGATAATTCAGAGCTAAATATTTGTATTTTTAAATTTTTGGTTCAGCAATTGAGCAATTACCAAGCAAACAAAGCAAGTTGCCAAGATACCTGTTAAAAGTCTGACACTTCTCTGTGGCCCTTTGCATTTACTCTGGTTTTCTTCATGCTGTAAAATGCAGATTATTCTATGAAATAAATATGGCATATTTATTTCATAGATATCAGGGACCTGTTTAATGCACAGAATGCATATTTGTGATAGTTAGCATTCCAAAAAAACACTGCCAAAATCATCATTAAAAAGAGAAGAGCATCTGTGGAGAGCCACCCTGAAAGTGATGTCATTTGCATGTTGCAAAGCTTTAACCTTCTTATAATCTGAAGGATTGTTTCCTCAGCAAGAGGTATGTACATTACCATGTAACTGTCTGGAAATGCAAGAAAGGATTTGTTTCTGTCTGTTACGTTGATCATAGCCCTAAATTTGGATATTCATAGTGTAAGAAGTGTGTTTATAGTATATAGATTATCACCACCACTGATGCACCAGCTCATTAAGTTCCCTGAACCTTTCATGAGAGTCTCATGAGTGCAACAAAATCGTGCTCACAGGCAGACACAGGATGTGAATGTGACATTTTAAAATCACATTTTGAAGCTCTAGCCAGCAAAGAAATCTTATAATCGTCAATTGTTTTTTTCTAGGAATGCTGCCCTGGGCAATGTGACCCTGAGAGACAGCAACTTAAAATGTTCAATGCATGCTAGGTTTTGCTGAGAGATAAAAAGACTGGACTTTCTGAAGACCTCCTTCTGACCAGAAGATTCACACTTGTACCATTAGGGAGAGAAGCTATACACTCTGATTTGGATGATCATTTAGGAGGCGCCAACATGGATGGACTGTGGTGTATCCTGTGTCACTTAATTCACTTTTTACTTCATCTATCAATCCATGAAGTAAGCAAAACCAAAGGAAATATAATCCCTCACAGCACTAAAAGAATAAATAAGAAATGACTATTTTTGGTAGACATTCAATAAAAAGTAAAAGGAACTGAATCCTCAGTCTTGTTACCTCCAGCAAGGCAGAGGAAACCAGCAGCACACAATGGACTCCCAAGGACAGTGTCCTGTGCTCTCTTAGTCCATTGTGTTCTGAGTAGTTTGGTCAGCTCTAGTTCTGGCCAGTTTTCTGATCAGCTCCACAGCTGTATGTCACTCTCTGTTGTCATCAGAAGAAATACTCCAGCTCCACACTAGTGTAGCAGTGAACAGGATGTGGCTCACCGAGTCAGGGTGATGTGTTTCCAGCATATTTGTGGGAGGGCACTGATTCTGTAACTGTACGATGCCAGCTGACTATCTCTGGAGTGAGTCCAAATGTGTATTTATTCCTGATTTGGATTCTCTACGTGCACAGACAAATGTTGTTAACTTGGCTGTGAGATGGTCTCAAGATGACAAAGATGATGCAACAATTTCTGAATAATATTGTTACTGTTGCTCCAGCTACAGGAAATGATGTTTGAACACTGCTGCATGCATTAGGGGAACAAGAATTCCTCCTCTAACAGAACACACTTTGTTTGGCACCAGTAATACCACAGGTGAGGACCAAACGGAAAACCTTTCAACATAAACAGAGAAAACAATATAACACAACTGGCAAGCTTTTCATCTCTAGTGTCACACGGAGATGCTGTCAGGATGAGAAGTTAACACATGGAAGCCAGCTGTAGCAACTAAATGTCTCAAGGAAACTTGTTCTTAGATAATGAAATCCATTCATGAGGAGTATCACAGAAAGTTGGAGTGACCTGATAGAACTCAAAAGAGATTACCAGATTTATTCTTGGAAGGGCAAGAAAGTGAAGCTCAAAGCCTGACAGACTCTAAAAATGATGAAAATGTGACTCTTAATTCAAAAGTTTTATCTCCAGATGTTCAAAGAAGATTTTTTAAGGATAACATGTTGCATAAGATATTGGAAAACCACCTGTAAGTGTGCATAAAACAAACTAAGACAAAATCAGAAAACCATTTACATTCAGAAATACAGCTGGACATTCTGTGAAAAGCTGCTGGACATTCTGTGAAAAGCTGCTAAAATTATCTGAGCAGAATTCTGGCTTTACCATGAACTCATTAGGAAAACCAGGCTGCTATGCTGCCCCTGAGCAGCCAGGGAAACTAATTTGAGGAAATGGCGACTTACAGAGAAAGGTTACTATACTAGGTTTACACCAAGTGCAGCATATAGTACCTCAATGCAACAGTGCAGCTAAATACAAGACATATTTGATGTGTACTACGACATCACTTCTTGCCTCTTCCCTCCTGTGTGTAAGGAGCAGACCATGGATATGACAAGGGGCAACTTGAGGTCATCTCATAACCCTGTATTTATTAGAGGAGCAGCCTCTCATACCTATCATGCTTGCCCGTGTGAAACTGCATATTGCAAACATAAGTAAGATTTTCCTGCTCCTGCAGACCCTCTAGTTCTTATAACACACTGGAAGCTCCAGGTAACATTATTTGGTTTTTTTGTCTGAACAGGTAGAAACCAGAAGCAGATTAAGAGCGTCTTGTGCTTTAGACATGACAAGTTAAAAGCTTAAACTAGTCTTTTCAAATGTTTACAGTAAACTGATGTCCTTAATTGGCTGTCAAAGTAGCATAAATGTTTAAATCTTTTGAAGCCCTTAATAAAGCCTAATTAAAGGTAAAATCATTGTTCTGCGCATTTCACATGGGCTTTTGCTATAGATCAAGTAAAATCAAGATTTGAACTCAAAGTTTTAGGAAGTCCTTAATAAAAATGAGTGTCATTAGTGTCTAACTGCTTGATTAGGGGCCTGATTAAAAGCCATTTGACATAAATGAGATATATTTTACCAAAAACTTCTAAAGCCAGTCCTGTATACAGATGTAGGCCAAGTTAAGAAAGTCTGTATATGTGTGTGCAATGTATTTGTCTATGAATCTGGTCCTATTCATGCAGTTGGTCTGCATAGCTCACAGAATAGGAAGACAGGGAGACATACAGAAGACAGCTTACAGCTTGCCTTTAAACTCCGTTGATTTTACTGGAAACGTCCTTAAATTTTTTTTCTCTGTTTTATCTTCTGTTAGCTGCAAATTCTCTAAAAAGACAAATGCAGGTCCTCAAGTTGTTAAGATGTAAAACTGTCTGTAGTACACATTTCTTACTACAGTCTCGCAAGGAGAATGAGCACTGAAATTTGAACCTTCTCGGATCTGTTTCTTCCAGCAAGACAACACAAAAGGGCTGTACTGTGCTGGAGATTTTGACAATGTGAGTGCAGCAGCTCATTGTCAGACCTTCATAATTAGAATATTCTTTTCACATTTGGATGTGGATGTATCCACTGTCTGTGAGCTATGTGGGGAGGAGAATGGGAGGGGGTAAAAGGCTGAGTATCATGCACACACGTGTCAGAATTATAATTTTGCACTCCTGGAACTAACAAATAATAAAACCAATTTTGTTTAACCTCATAAATTTCTTCACCTTCTCCTGATGTCTACAGGCAAAAATCCACATCTCTGAAAGGTAATTTTTTCAAAGTTTTGCTCTGCTTATATTAATTGTTGTCTAGATTGTTTTGCAAACTTATGTGTAATGTTTGCTGCTAATTCAGCTCTCACATGAAGCCAAGTGGTCCACGTGGAAGACAAAATGTCTGTGCCATCAAGTTTGCTTTAAGGATATGTTTCCTTTGTTTTGAAAGTTTGGCTGCAATTAAAAAGTGCAATCGGTATGCCAACAGTTCTTTGTCATCTTACTGCATGATCTTTTTCAGGAGGTTTCGATTGTCTGACTCCATTTTGTTTGTGTATTTAGAAGATGTCACAGAGTAACTTATTTGTTTGTAAAGTTATCTATATAATTTTGAAGCCTGGACATGATACTTCTGTTTACCTCACAGGCAATTTGAGTTATTTTCTTGATAGAAAATGTGAAAAAGCAGGACTAGAAGGCATTGTTGACTAGGCAATAAATCATGTTACAGACGACTGTCAGTCTCTTTAATTTTCCTTTCAGTTAAGTATTTAAGGGCAATACTCAGAGTTTTAGGCTTTTAAGTGTTTCTGGGTCAGGAGGAGCAAAATTATGCTCATAACTATGTCTTGCGGGACAGAAGTTTCTTGCTTTATTCACACTGTTCTTTGAAGGTCAGGATCTTGCATGCATAGAGGTAACTATGGATAGCTATGGAACTATGGACTGAGGATAGGTTTTTGAAAGATGCTTTGTAAGCCCATGTTCTTACCGAAGTCAAAATGCTCTTTCAGTAAGGAAAACAGATCATATTGTGCTGCATGTCTTAATTAATGACCTGTTTTTCCTTTGTGAGGCAGGGGCTAGACAAACAGGTGCCTGAGACTAAGATCTTTTTCTTTCTGCAACTTTTGCAATGCAGGCTACTCTATATTTGCTGTTCTTTGTGTTGGTTCCCATCTGATTTGTAGTTTGTTTCAGTTATCCACTCTGAACCATTTTGCAGAGAACAGAGGTGTATCAGTGTTTGCAGAGCGTGCCATCCCCTTCCCGCTTGGGAAGCAGGAACAGAGCATGGGGTGCTGTTGAGTTGGTGACCTTTGGCAAGCTGAGATGCAAAGCACCCTGCAGGAATTTGCTCCCGCACAAAGGTATTTAACAAATTCTCCAATTCCATGGTGGGACCTAGTCAGTAGGTGGTCCACTTGTCTGTCTCTCTTTCCTTATCCTCCTCTTTGGCTTAAAGAAGCTGCCGTAAGAGAAAAAAAGAAAAAGGAAAAAAAAAAAGAAAAGAAAAACAAAACAAAAAAACAGCTATTAAACTGGAAAGACATGTGATCTGCATAATTGCTCTAATTGCAGCTAGTTCTGCAATGAATGGTCCTGCTGTCAAATTGAACAACGACTTAGGGGAAAAAAATATCTCCCAGTCCTTTACTATAACATGAAAGACACGAAGAAACTCTTACGATCATTGCCATTCGGTTTAAAGAGCCAGTGATTAATTAAGGAAGAGGAGAAATGGTGCCATTGTTGAATTATTAAAGAAAGGATTAAATTGGCAAGCATAAATAAACAAAATTAAACTGTGCACCTCTGGCCTTTTTGAGTTGCACAAATTGGTGTATCAGTCATGCATGACAGAAATAGTGGTTCATCATCAGTATGGATTTTTAACATAATTGTAATGAATGTTGTATCAAATATAGACTACTCCAAATGTTGTGCTGTCTCAGGATTCCCAAAGAAACAAAGAAGTAAAACCACATGGACTGTTGGCAGAAGCAGAATGTCATCCACAGACCTGAAGGCAGGGTTTAGAGAAAGGCAAGCCAGCCAGCCCTGGCTGCGACACTAACTCTCTATGGCCTTGCACAGATTGCTCCATGTCTCTCTCTTGATTTTCTTATCTTTAAAATGGGATAATAAAACATACTTACCTGTCTCATTCTCGTGTTGTGAAACTTAGTTAGTGTCTGGATAGCGCATTTGCTGTAGAGGAGCAAAGGATTTATAGTCCTCTTTTAAAATTTGTTCTTGAGACACGAGCGGTGATAAAACTTCTGTTCATATTTAGGAAGCCCAGTTTTACAGAGTGGAAGCCTAATCAGGGTATCCAAATCTAGTGCCTAGTAATAAGGAAGTGGCACCTGAGACAAATGTTTGTTATGTGCCTAAGTGTGGCCATGGAGTATGGCCCCTGAACATACCCATACATGGCTTGAAATATGAAGAGTGTTTCTCCTGTTTCATTTCTACTTCAATTCAATAGAATTAGCACAGAAATAATTCTATTTTCCTTTCTTCACTTTGAAAAATTATATGCTTTTCTCTTTGTGGTGGGTTGACCCTGGCCAGCAATTAGGCAACCACCACCTCATCGTTCACTCCACTCTCATCAGGATGGGAGAAGATTGGAAAAGCAAACATGAGAAAACCTTACTAAAACCTCACCACCTCCCACAAGCAGGCTGATAGCCAGCCAGTCTCCTAGTAATGGCTACTCCCCCTAAAATCTTTATTGCTAAGCATTATGTTATATGACACGGGAGATCACTTTGGTCAGTTAGGGTCAGCTGCCTCAGCTGTGTCCCCTCCAACCCTCTTGCCCATCCCTGGCCTCCTCACTTGTACTGGGCAGAGGGAGAAACAGAGAAGGCCATGACACTGTGCAAGTACTGCTCAGCAGTGGCTAAAACATGGGTGAGTTGTCAGTAGTGTTTTGGTCCCAAACCCAAAGCACAGCACCATACTGGCTGCTGTGAAGAAATTTAACTCCATCCCAGTCAGACCCAGTACACTGTTGCGTCATCTAAAGTGGTTTTTTCCCGGGGTTTGGTCTCATCCTAGAATTCCAAAGTCTTTTCCCCATTCTGTATGTGTACATTGTCCTGAGATGCCACTAAGCCTATTTCCAGGCACCTCAGACTTTGAAATACAAGTAAGATTCAGACCATAGGTTATTTCTACCCAGCCTGAACCAAATCCTTAGATTCATATATATCCAAACTTAGGAAAGTTAAGATTTGCATGTGAGCTTTGTGCTTTGGGACAGCCTTTTATAGTGAATATGGGAAAAGTAAAGGAAAACAAGGTTAAATGAATTCAAAGTTGTACCCAAGATGCAGTGGCAGCAGTCCTCTTAAAAAGGGTGAAAACACTATGCTAATTATTTTTGATCTCTTTATTTTTGTGCATTTTTGTACTTCCTTGTTGTTTCCACAGTATAAAGCTAAAGAGCCTGTTCTGCTGAAATATCTAGGCTGCCTGGAAGTGGGAAGTACTGTAAACGACATAGAAAGCCTGCACTCGTGACATTTCCTGTCCAATTTTGCTGACTCTATATTAGAACACAATCATGTTCAAAATGTCAACAGATTTTGCCTTGTTCCGTGCCTGTCGTCATGACTGTTTTCACATCCTTTACCTCCTGCTCCCTGTCAGTCTCTAGGGTACATCTTGGTGCCTGTGTAGTACCCTCTCACAGAAAAAGTGTTCTTTGGAAAGGGTATCTTCTCTTTTTTTTCATGATCAGGTGAGCATGGGTGAGATGGGTGAGCATGCCCTCTCACAGAAAAAGTGTTCTTTGGAAAGGGTATCTTCTCTTTTTTTTTCATGATCAGGTGAGCATGGGTAGACAGAATTATTGAGCAGGATGGCTTTCAATAGCGGATACTGATATAGAGTCATGTTATTGTAAGACCAAAGGTGGAACAGGCTGGCTGTTACTGGGTATTGTTTCCCTCTGTTAATATTTTATAATGTGTGATATCTGTTAGCTTTCCTTCACCACTGCTGGTACTAACCAGGGCCCTGGTGGCAGCCTGACCTGAGGCTGAGAGCTTTATATTGGTGTTGTCCACCCTCTCCTTGCTTACAACATCTTTCCTCTGTTCTCCAGAATGAATGAGCAGCTGCGGAAGACAGGCAGAGAGATCAGCTTGGCTCCAAGAATGAGGTTGCAGCTGCTTCATGCACTTGCAGTCTCCATATGGAAGCTTCATAAACCCCTTAGAGGCCAAGGCAGGGTAAAGCTCAATCCTACCCCACCTTCCAGGTCCTACTGATGACATGTGCCATCCTTCTCTTTTGCTATTTGTGGCTGCTTCTATCTAGCTCCTGCTGATGGGGAGTTCCTCCACCTTCATTTGGCACCTTAAGTTGAATCTGGGCACCAAATAAAACAGATGTTCTGCAAAAAACTGCTGCCTCTGGGGAAAACTGAAACCTGAATGTACAATAAAGAAAACAAATCTGGGAAAAGAGCTGAGTGGAAGGAAGAAACTTCAGATGCCACTCACACCTTAAATTCTCTGTGAGTAAAGGGGATAACCAAAGAAGATTTAAGCTGTACTTCACTCTATTTAATTTTGATTACATTGCAAATAGAGGAAGCAGCAAAGAAGAAGATAAAAGTTCCCATTATCTCTGGCAACAGATAGTTGTAATAATTCTGAGTTTAATAATTTCTTCAGGTAGAACAGAATATCAAGAAAACTTAATTCTATCTGAAGAATGATACACTCATTGAAGTTGAAAAAATATATGAATGGCATGATTTTAAACAAGAGCGTTAGGAGATAACAAGAGAGTTCACAACTTCTTCGAAGGCAGACTCGAACTGATTTTGAAATTCTGTGTTCTGAGTCCCCTGAGGAGGCCAGATTTCAGACACTCCAGACTGCTGGGAATATTTTAGAAAGATACCTGGAATTTGTAAAGAGAGAGATTTCCCAATATCCTGATGAAAATTTACTGAAGGTAATCAATATTCCAGTAAAATGGAGAAAGTAAAAGTTGTTACACAAAAAATATTTAAAAAAACACGGAGGACTGCATATATCACAGATTTGGAGTCCAGCGGAGCAGCATGGGCTATATGAGCTGTGATTCGGCAAGCTTGTGATCTGCATTGGTGCTGGAGTGTATGCATATGGAGC
Source organism: Limnodromus scolopaceus (assembly GCA_028565335.1). Lineage (NCBI taxonomy): Eukaryota > Metazoa > Chordata > Aves > Charadriiformes > Scolopacidae > Limnodromus > Limnodromus scolopaceus. The sequence goes on along the minus strand of JAOXNO010000020.1, from coordinate 41,496,410 downwards.
ACACCACAGACACAGAGAGTAACCACAAAACCATTAATTCAGAGGATTTTCTCCGGGAGTGCTGAGCAATATGGGAAATGATTGGACTATTAATTTGAAAGCAATTAGAGCATCTATTAAATTACTTTGGACATTGTTTCTGGCAACAAATTACACAAAAGGCAGTTTTGTTTACACTGAAGAAAAGCCAGTACCTCTGGAGGTAAACAATTAAACTGTAGGTTTCCACTGCTAAGCTTCTCCTCACTGCAGGCACAGGAGAATAAAATGTTTGGATAGGCAGGAATTTGCTGTAGTACTCTGTGCTGAGCCCTGGAGCTTGTCAGTAGATTCAAGACCCCAGAACAGCTGAGGAAGGAGTTGAGGACCTCTTACAGAACACTCTGCTCAGAACTGAGAAAAGAGAAGACAATCCACATTGCATGATTTGTGCTGCTAGAATTCCCCTGCAACTTTAGGTGGAGGATTAAAACAGGATTTAGTTAGTTTTATTGTGCTGGGTCTATGGTTTTGTGTTCAGGAATACCAGAATTATGCACTACCAGTTTTTTTTTACCTCCTATTACAGGTTTGGCCTGAGTGTATGGCTGCATTTCTGTCAAATTAGCTAGAACAATTTTTATTGCAGGAGGACAGGTGATATGTGATCTGGCAGAAAATGTGCCAGGACAAAGTTACCCTTTGAACAAATTTTTAACAAATTTGGGCCCACAGAGTGAGTTTGTATTAGCTGAGCTACTTTTTTCTTGTAAGACTACAGCATTTTGGATCCAGCCTGTGTGCCTTAATCCATCTGTTTTCTCATGAAGGCATGGCTGAGGAATCACAGGGCCAAGAGGAAAGGGTGGGAAAAAAGGTGGATCTCCTTCACTTGTGTATAGATCTCATTCACCAAGGAGCAAATAAGTAGGAAACAGAATGTAGTACATTACCACTAGATGGGTGGGTGCCTCTTTCTTCACTTTTGGAAGAGGAGACACACCGTATTTGAGAGTTTGCCCAGACAGGCAATATGTGTCACAGGCTGAGGACAACCAGATACATGCTCCACACAAGGAATGCTAGCTTTTTAGGGGAGCTCTGTGGTTCCTATCTACATTTCAGAGAACTGAAGTCAATCAAAGGGTGGGGTTTTAGGTTCATTTGACAGGATGAATAGTTGTGTTCGTGCTTTCTTCATGTTCTCTACCAGTTACACTCCAGAAAACAAAACAAAGCAAAACAAAGCAAATAATAACTGTGGTTTTGTCTTTTAATGATTTAACCAGAAGTGAACCTTTCCTGGAGAAACTGAGCATGATAGGAACCCCAGACTCTGATAGCCAGTGTACTTGTGAAAAATCTACCCTCAAAGCTTGTTGGATCAGTGTGAGTAAGTGAGAGAACTCTTGAGTAAGACACTCTTCTGTTGCCTCTGTGGCCTTTGGGTGCAATTTCACTGTATCCTTAATCAGATTTAACTTCAGGCTGACACAATGCCCTTTTTCCCGCTCTGCACCACCTTCACCTTCCTGCCATCCTTGCACCAGCTTTGACACTTCACGTATACAGGGAGCAAACTGGTGAGAAAATGGGACCTCTAAAGGTGACCTGGTGTATGCCACAGCCACACACTTGTGAGATCCAGCAAGAGACAAAGGAGAGACATAAGTGAAGAATAAAGAGCTACACTATTTGATGGCATCCCACAGACAAACTGGACTTGACATGACATGAAACAGTAACCTTTGATATCTTAATTCCGCAAATAATGTAAGCCAACAGGAATTGGGACTGTTGCAAAAAAAGTGTGCGCTCTCGTCCCACCAGGACAACTCAGTTTTTTCCCTCTTCCTAAAGGCGTTAAAGCTGTTCTTTCTTTCTCTTTTTTTTTTTTTCGTTCTCTCTCTTTTTTTTTTTTTTTGACTTTCCCTGCTTTGCCAAGTTAATTTTAACCTGGATCAGTTTCCCAATCCATTTCATTGCATGGCCACACAGGAGTTTGTGCTGTCAGGACCAATTTCGGGTAAATTAGGATTGGTTTATGCTGATTTAAACTATGCAACTGAGTTAAAGCACCTTATCTCAGCTAGGGACAGAGAGAGAGAGGAAAAGAAACCCAAAGAGACTTAATTGTCACCTTTCAGCTGCCACTAATTAGCATGCTCATCTTAAAATGGTCTCTGTTTCTCACAGAGAGGTTGTTCTCAGCTAAGCCAATGCACAGATGGTACTAAGTGCCTGTACCAAACTGTAAACATAACTGGCTACAGTACACATCTATAAACTATTTGTGTGTCTACATGTAGAGAACAGTTTGTATGTTTATGAGGTTGAAGTAAATCTCTCTGTTTATTGTGTACATTTTTAAATGTCACTCTTTTATCTTCAAGATAACACTGCAGCAGTGTGGACTGTGCCTTTAAGGGCTGAGGTTCCCAGGCAGAGATTGTGAGCAGGGGGCTGTGAAGCCCTTTTTTGTTATTATGCGTAGCCAATTAAAACCAAATAGAAAATAAAGCAGATCCTTTGCAAGAACCTTAAGCCCTTGAATGATCACTGCAGGTGTCATCCATCATTTTCTAAAGAACTTCTAGTCTTAAGAGAAGGCAGGAGGCACTGGAAGGGGACAGAGAGTAAGCAGGTTAGTTTACCAAAATAAGACCAAGCTGTGATATAAGGTATGCTAGGAAGAGCAGAAACATTTTCTACGTTGCTTGAGCTCCACTCTTTCCTATGCAGATTGAATTTGCTGCAGGAGCTTCCCCTTCCTCAGCATGACTGTCTGGAGGTGACTTTGTAGTGATGGCAGCGACAAGCAGCTGCAGTAAGTGGGATCATATTTAGCTACTTGGTCCACCACTTTGCTTGACAGGCCACTTCTGTTTTGTTTCTCTTTTTGTTTCTCCTTTGAGGAGACAGATGCTGCATGTGTGCAATTATACTGGGTGCTCCACAGGTTTTTCAGTTGACATCAATAGCTACAGATGGCCTCCTTTAAAATAGTATATTATTGGGAATTTTTTTCATTCTGTGTGATAGGAAAGTTTATTAATGCATGTTCTGGGCAGTAGAAATGGGAGAATTAAGAGCAAACCCATTAGCTTAGCTGAAATAATAGAGGGCAAATGAATATTGCCTCACTGTCTCCTTAAAACCAGTTAAGAAATCAGTGGACTGCAATGATACTCTTAATCTGATTTCAGGTATTTTCTCCCTAGGCATCCACAACATATGGCCACCAGTGAAGACAGGATAAGTAGGCTAGAAAAACCTTTTATCCAATGTGATGTAGCAGATCTTATGCCTGGGAGACATGGGATTTTGGTGAACGAACCCTGAATAACTCAATTATAGCTTGGTGAGCAAATGTATTTCCTGGAGGGCCTGAGACCTGCTAGAGTTGGTGCTTGTGCACCAGCTATCCGTAGCTGGGAGGGAGAGGGCTCTGTGACACCAACCCTTTCCCCATCAGCATGCTACAGGCTTCACCGTCCCACAGGCCGCTGCTTAGTACCACACCTATGGTAGCCTCTCTGTGCTCTCCACTTCTTGCAGTTTTATTGGGGTACTGACAACTGATACAGTTGGTCATCCAAAATACCCGCCCCAGAGCTTATAAAATAAACTGCAGATCAATGGTGTGTCTAATAAGACATATTATTTGACCTCACATGGCCCCACTTTCTCCTGTTCAAAATCATCGTTCAGAACTTGAATGCTTAAGAAAGAGGGTGCATTCTTGGGTTTTAGTTTTCATTCTATAATTCTCCTCTGGAAACTCTGTATAAATTTCAAAATCGTCAGATGGATTTCTTTTTCTGGCTTTTTGGTTTCATTAAGAAAAATGAAAGACTGAGCATAGTAGAGACTACTAATTTTTTCTTGTCTCGTACACAAAAATTTGGTGGTAATATACGTGTGGATTCAACAGGGTGAGTGCATAACTCACAAGGAGAAAGAATACTGCAAATTCATTTGTTGGATCTGCAAACCAGGATGTTGCAAGAAAATAGGAGCTGGCATTATGGAATAATGAACCCCTTTTCCTATTTCTGGCTGTGTATATCTTCTGCTGGCAAGATGTTCCATGCATAAATAGGTGGAGAGATAAAAAGAAAATCTTTTAAGAAAGAAGCAACAATATTACTTTTTTATTTTAATAGTAGTAACAGTTGTGATTTATCTAGCATTTCAGTTCTTTAAGTGAGTTAAGATAAGTAAGAAAGTGGTCTTTGAAGTTCTGATCTTTAACTTTCTTCCAGTCACTTAGCTTAAAGTCATCTTGGGATGACAGCAGACCTGAAGAGGAAAATCAAAGTCCTTTCACCTTCATTTAACACACACACACGCTGGATGTGCATCAGTTAAAAGTTTGTGCTTGCCTAGCTGTATCAGATTAGACATGCTAATGTTTCAGCTGTTGTGCCTTCGTCAGGAAGTGTCTTGAACCAACCCTTCACAGCAGTTTGGAACAGATTTTCACATGTTGAGTTAGTTAGAAATGCTTCGTCAGTCTTGTCATGTTTCCTGTCACAACAGCTTTTTGTTGGGCTTTTTTTTGGTAACTCACTGCTGTCTAAATAAAATGTGTTATCTTATGAACAGGAATTGTATTGGTTGTTTCCTTATTGCCTCTCTACCTTGAATACTTTTACAGGTGTTTGTCTGTTAATTACTTTATTATTTAAATGCAAAAAGAAAAAAAAAGAAAAGACGTCGATGACAAAGGAGAAAAGGGAGAGGGTGTGTGTGAATGCTATCAGACTATCAAGATGATCAGATAGTAGTGAACTGTGATCAGATACTACTGAGTGAAAAAGGTGGCTTTCTGATATGTTACACTCTCACAGAGACTGATAGAATGTAATCACTGAGAAATTCTTTAGCTGTGGATATATCTGAGATTGGGAGTGAGACTGAGACAATAGCCCAGGACTGAACATTCCCAAAATTATGATACTCTGGCTCCAGATAGGGATTTAATTTTTCAAAATATTTGTCCCAGGAAACATAAATCACAGAATACAGATCAACTTAGCTCTGACAGTAATAATAGCACAGCTGTCTGCCAAAGGCCATCACATTTTGAAGAAGTATTCAAAGTGCTTGAAATGTAAATCTTGTCCATGAACTGGAATTTTTTGTGGTGTAGCTATTGCCTCTAAAGAACCGAGCCTTTCTTCCTTCTTTACTGTGGGAAAACTCTTGCTGAATTGTTTCAATTTATCTTTTCCAAAAGCCCTATAGGTCTGTGGAAGGAAATAAAGCACAAGTTCCCTTCCCCAAAATGCCAATTTTAGGCTTTATGAATGATCCAGGGAGATCTTTAAGTTACAAGTATGGCTGTATGGTGCTCAATGCTGACAGCTCTCTCAGAGTTCCCTGAGGAGCATAGGCAGGATCAGACTCAAATCTAATAAGGAAAAGCTCATATAATACAGAAATATTTGATTAAATTTTTTTCAGGAATGACCTTAAAGCATCTGGTTTAGATACTATTTTTCTCTCTCTTCAGAAGCACCTCAGAAACTGAGTTTGTGTTTTCCTTAAATAACTGTTGTTTATAAACTAACACCAAAGAGAGTGGGGCTTTTTGGTGCTTGCACCCAAGTCACTAGTCAGCCAGCAGCCTTGTACAGAATGAGAATTGAAACTCCCAGTGGGGAGCAAGCCTCCACTCGCAACTGCCGTGCCTCCCTGGAGTTCTGTGAGGTAATTCACAGCATTAAGCAGAAACAGGATGACTCAAAGGTACGTCAGAACCTCTCCTGCTGATCTTGCTGGTTTCTTCCGTGGGGGAACTGTCCAGCGAAACCATGGCACAGTTACTAAAGAAAATGGTACCCTTTCCTGGATTAAAAAAATAAAAAATACTGACTGCATGGAAGACCAGCTATGCTCAAGGTCCAGACAGTTTTCCTTCATGTTTTCTTCCAGAAATTCTGAAAGGAACAAGTGGCTAACAGTTAGTAAGCACAGACCCTCTGTACAGGAATAATCATCCCCTACTCTGGATGTGACTCGCTGCAGACGAAAGGCACCTGGTGCTGGAGTTGTGATACAGAAAGGTTTGCCACTGGCTGCTTGTGGCAGAGCGTCAAATTGCACTTGTGTCCTTTATTTCTGGCCCAGAATAAAGGAGGGAAGAAACTGTGCCTTTCAGAGGATGTCTGGTGCATCTCTTTATGCAGAATGTGTGACAAACCACAGCTGAATTCTTAATATGCCCCAAAAATTCTCTTTAATGAAAGAAATTGTGTACTGATTGTATACTAGAACCACAAAAGGAATGAGATTTAGTGATTAAATACACACAATGTATTTGTGATGTGCTATTGTATAGTCTTAAAAATCTGAACAGTAGATTTCAATTATCTGTCATTATAATGAACACTTGAAGTTTCCCTATGAGCTGTGCGACCTTTCTTCTAGCCTGGCTTTGAAAACTCTGCTTCAGAAATTTCTCTTGTACTAGGATGTGATGCGTAGTGTCAAATCTCTTGCAACAACCACCACTTTCAGTTACCATACAATGCCTTTTTAAAATGTGCTTGTTATATATACATACAGTCGGACAAACAAGGGTGATAAATGCCTTACAGGTTTCATCGGATGTTTTCATATCTTTCCAGGAGCAGTATTTCAAAGAGAACAAATCATCCTTATAATGTATATATATGTGAGTGTGTACTATTTTTTAAAGAGCTACTTCATTTAATCCATAAATGTTTAAAGCAATAAACAAAACATAATTCTGGATAATTTTGGGTTTACATTCAAATCTGAACTATGAATTTGGTTTATAGTCGACATAGAACTTGATTACCAGAAGCTCTCCAGTGTTTTGTGACTTTTTTAGGAGGAATGGGTAAAACCAAATTTAGTTTCTTTTTTTCCCAATATTTCACAATGCTACTGCAAGTTACCCACGCAGTAACATGACATATCAATGCAGATGGGATCTGTCATATCTGTTTCTTCCTTCCTCTGCCCTCATGTGCCTCTGTTGCTCTCATCTGCCATTCTTTTGATTCTTGTTCCTATTCCTTCAGTAATTCTTACTCTCCCTCTCTCCTCAGTTCTCCAGCCAAGCTGAGGGAATTGTGGCTTCCACAGTGAAGGTCCTTGTCGCTCCATGGTGTCCCACTTATCCTCCCTTGCAGTCCCTTGGGGTCATCACCTGTAAAGACTCATGCTCTTAGCCAGGCACTGTGATTTCTGCCTACTGGAGGCTTTCACTGAATTACTTTCTTGTGACCCTCTTAACTTGTTCTCAATCGTTTTGTTAGCTGTTCTTAGCTCTCCTGCCTGATCTTCTGTCCTTCACTGTTCCGTTTTCCTTTTGCTTCTTTGGGGTACTTTAAAAAGGTATCTTTCTTGGCATTTTTTTACTATTCTGTCTTTCATTGATTTTGTCCTACTTTAGTGTCACCATGCCTTGCTGAAGAAAGGTACTGTGAGCATCATGGAGTTTTCAGTTCCACAAAAGATTTTCTCTTTTCTTATCCATTTGTCTGTCCCGTGACCAGTATCTTTATTTTTCTTTTCTCTTAAACTAGCACGACCTTTGTCCCTTCAATTCTTTGTTATTTCTGAATTTCCTCTAAAACCTCCTGCTTCGTTCCTATCTCCTCTGCCAAGCATTTTCTGCCAAAGAAATTGTCAGGCTTTTTAAAGGATGGAAAAAAAGTCATTGCTTTCACTCAGGAACCTTTCCCTTTTACTCCACCTGGCAGTCTCTCTTCTTTTTCTTATTTTCTCTTTCTCCTTCCTCTCACCTTAAAACATTCCCTCTCAGTTCTTTCTTCCACCTGTGTTCTTCCTTATTCTCTGCATTTCATTTTTGATGCTTATTTCTTTGTCCTGAAAAACCCCTCACTTTTCTTTCCTATTCTTTTTTTTTCCCTCTTTATTTTAAACTTCTCTTTTTTTGACTCAGTGGAGCCTGATTTTTGCTTTTTATACACCACTGACCTCCTATGTTCTACTCTTCCCAGATTCATCAATGTTTCCCAAACTTCCTGCCTTTTTATATATATGAACTCTTATTTTGCCTGCATGGTAATTTTTTCCATGGAGCGATTGGTCAGTTGTCAGCAGGGGAGGGGTTGTTTTCATTTTCCCCTCTGTCCTCATTTCTGGAAGCCAAAGTTATTTTGGATACTGTTTAGAAGGTTGCACAATTTTGACTGGTACAATCAATTGGTACAGGCTTTCAATAAATCACAAAGTTGCCATTTTAGGGTCCAGCATTTCAAAATCTTTCCAACAGGGAAAGAAAGGTTTCTGGAAGTGGCTGGATAGCCTTATATTTCCTCTGGAATTGTCTGAATAGCTGTAAGAATGGTGAGGCTAAGGAAGACAAGTATAGCGTTTGTCCCACATGTCCACTGCTTATCATAGAGCTTTCACTACCGAGCCTTTATTCGATTTTAATGAACAGTTATCTCACAGTTGATAGTGTTAATGGATCATCTATATTTTTTCCTTCATTTGATTTTATTGTATTGCATATGACAAATGTCCTTTTAATTAAAATACAAAAATACTGTCACTGTTTCAAAACTGCATGGTGCCTTTGCTGTTGCTGATATTTTAAAAGAATGCACTTCACCCTATTCTGTGGAAATGAGCATTTAAATACCATTTGTTTAGTTAGGTGGATCACACTGATTCAACCTTTCTCCCCCAGTGGCTGCAGAAGATGTAAATTCAGAATGATACCCCAGTGGGATCATATTAAGTTATGCCCTACTCTCGTGAAAAAAAAAAAAAAAAAAAAAAAAAGAAAAAGTCTTAGTGAAATTTCAAATCAGAGAAGTCAGAATACATCTCTGTGTGGCACTGGCAAATGCCTTTTCATGGGGGGAAAAAAAAAAGCACCCCTTTTTCAATAAATCTGTCTTTTGCATACAAAGAAATGGAGTTGGAAACGTCAATGAGGCAGGGCAAGGATAGAAATGCAAATCCAACTGCTTTCAATGGAAGACCATGACACTCAAACTGGAAAACTGATCTTGCAAACCTTACACATAAGGGACACCTCTGAGTAGGACTATGCATGTGAACTGTTTGCAGGATTCAGCCCTGTGATTTGAACTTAATGTGAAGAATCTTTGCTCAGGCAGTGGCATTTACATATCGAGAAGGGACTGTAGGTTGCTGGCACAAAAAACATGCACTGAGGTGGTAAAGGTCACAGTGGGAGTCATTCTAAGAATTTTAAGGGAAGTTAGGTCAAGAGATATGTTATTTAGGAAGAAAGGCTACATGGAAATAGAGACATCTAAATAATGGACAAGTGGAAGGATTACATATACTGAGTGTTGAACATAAATGAATCAAAAGGGAGTGGTACTAGAAGCTTACTTTTGAAAGTGAGAATGTGAATCCTCATGAAGAAGAGAATTCGAGAGTATTAGTGTGGCTGTATCAGGGCCAGAGCAAAACTGACTACTCCAATACTCTTTTCCTCTTCTTTCAGTTACTAACTGCTTTCTGTTGTCTTCTGCAGTTTTAGCTTCTACTTGCACGCCTTTTTGGAATTCCTCTGATGAGCATCTCAGAAACACTGAATACACAGAATATTAGCAACGTATCATGGCTTTTTTGTTATATCTAAAGAATAAATGAAAAGATCATTCAGAAGGATCAGATTTGAGACTAATGTGCAAAGGTGAACCTCAATTTGCTCCTCTGCTTTTGGTATGTGGTAACACATCCTGTCCTAGTACGGGAATGCAAACATTTTCAATGTTGTATGCAAATACATGCACATGCTTTTGAAAATATGTCTTTTATTCCATTCCTTCCAGGCTTGTAAGCAGAAATAGATCTGAAAATACTTGTAATCTAACATCCGAGCTTACTTTTTTAAATTTAAAATTACATTTATTAGAAGAAAGATTCATGCGAAGGTTGTGGAGTTGTTGTTGCAATTGGTCTCTTGAAAAGTAAGAGTGACCTGTTGTAGATCTACAGTTTGGTTTGTCTGTAGATCTCGACACATTGTTTGATGAGGACCAGAAATGTTAAGACACACACAGTTTTGTGGAGCAGCAAAAGTGCTTGTGTAGTTTGTGTTACAGAAAGAAGACCTCACAGAATAGTTCCAATGGATTGATCCTGATATGGCAGTGCGTAGTGTACAAATAATAAATACATACATAGCATACAGAAATTACTTCAAGTAGCTGAAAAACAAAAAGCAGACTAAGCCTTTCCAAAATTTCTGTCTTCTGGCTTTATCCCAGATTACCTGTCAACAGGGCCAGTGCAGTTTTCATTAGGTAACAAATCCAATCTCTAACTGGCATAACATCCTCTGTGATAAAGACTGAGACTACGAAGCCATGCTGTCTGTTGTGAATGCTTCTTTTAAAACATAAGACATGTTCAGGTCAAAGAATATCCAGGCAGAGGTAAGTTTAATAGGCAGAATAGATGACAGCGAGGAAAGGAATTAAATATTTGAGGTTTATATTTACCTTCTGTTTGACTTTTCACCAGTTCTAGAGAGAGAATTTAAGGATAATACTCCTGTGAGCTTATGAACAAGATTTCTATGCTGCAAAACATGCCATTCTGGGTGGGTTTTTATAACTAATTTAAGTGTTACATGGTAGTTACATCCCTTACTTTCCAAAGAGGTTTAAATCCAACACAGTAACTGCAGCTGTTTGGTATCTACATCTTTACCAAGTTTCATTCTTCCAATCACAGTATTTTACTTTGGTTTGAATTGAAAGGAAAGGCAGGAAGGATTATGAGAATGGCCCTTCTAATGACTCATTTGCAGTGTGCATATGATGTAGTCTTTCCACTCACTGCTGCCTCTCTTACTTCATCTGGGTTTGCCTCTCTTACCCAAGCCAGGGTAAGAGAAGCCCTGTTAATTGCAATGTTCTTGTTTTGAAAGTGGAGAGGGTTTCTGTGTTATTTTTTTTTCTTTGTTTACAAAGCAGTTACACAGAGAACCTCTAACTGAGCTCTGCTATATTGCTAGTTTGTATTGGAAGGTGAAGTATCTTGTTTTCCTAAAGAATCAGTGTGCCTGATTCTTGTTAAGAATAATCCAGGAATTATGGAAGCTCTTCAGGCACTAGAACTGCGCAGAACATATTAAAAAGCTGAGTGAAGGAAAACATTAAGCCCCAGTGCCAAAAGCAGGAGGAGATCTCCCTTCTTATCTCTAGGAACAGCAGCCTTTCTTTGCTTTTCAAATTATTTTAGTTGCTAACCATTTCTATCTCCTTTTCGCTCTTCCAAAAGCACCTTTCAAACTTACAGAAGCCAGAGCTATCTGTTCTTTGCTCTCTGTTGCTCAGGTAGTGTAGATTTGAAGATGACATAAATAATTTCCAAGACAGATAGGAAATTTTTTGATTTAGAGAAAAGGTTCATTTCCCCTTGAAGAACCTCTCTGAGTCCCGATCTAAGTATCTCACTAAACCACACAGGCAATGCAGTGAACTCCTGGATGAGTATCACTGAACTACTGCAGGATGTGAAAGCCTTTATAAGCTGTATCTGACCCAGAAAAGTATCATGGATTGCAACTTGATTTGACTTCCTGAAACATTATGTCATTGTAAATTATGGGGCTTGGCTGGCTAATATATGCAAAGCACTTTGAGATCAACAGACGGAAGGATAATACCAATACTTTGCACTTACATTGTTTTGTATTAAAACTGTAATTGGAACCTGTTTTTAATGATGTTGATTAATAATATAAACTCATTGCAGTATAAGCTCACAGCCATCATGTCCATGGTGAAGCGATAGTGAAATGGCTGCTTCCCTGATGAAAGTGTCAGAAGAAGCCTTGATTCTCTCCTGTGTATCTTAATGGGTTTCAACAATAGAGCGTAAAATAGGAATTTGCTTATTCTACAATGATATTTAATATGGGAGCCTAGTGAGGAAATACAAGGCAAGAAGGCGGCTCCAGCTTCCTGTTTGACTTATTTTCCATCCTGATTTAGCATTCTAGCATTTAGCTCTGGTTATACCTTGCTTTTCTCTTTTGCTTTGGAGCAATAAAAAAGTGTGAGCTGTAATCATTTGCCTCCAAGTCAGTTATAAAGTCTTACCGATCAAGGGAAAGCACCACTTTTATAATTGAAAGAAAAGGTATGTGTGTGATATTATTTCTACCCAGAAGGGATGTTTTGAAAGTAAAAGTATACAGCATGGGGACAGTTTACTGCCTATGCTAGATGGCAGATGCAGAGATGGACTTGAGCCAAAGTCTCAGTTATATAAACGTATGGTTTCTAGAGGTGGGGAAATGTAAATTCTTCCAATGGCCCACCGTATAAAGAGTTGGCCCAGAAATTTGGATACAAATGCTTCTTTGCAGTATTTGAAATCTGTTCTGCGTCCTTTATCCTGAGGCCAGCTGAAAACCAGTCGTGTCAGGAATTAAATGAAAAAAAAATGTTATGTAACAAAACAGAGTGCAGATCTTGTGTGTGGAGGGATGAAAGCACTCTGTCATCACTGTACAAGTCATGAACAATCAATGGCTATAGCACTGGTTTTGAAGTATTTTGCATCGGTCCATGTTCTTGCTTCACACAGTCAGCAACTGTTTCTTAACACTGTTAAAGTCAGGGGGAGCAATTTAATAGGGATTTTTAATGTGATTCTCTAGTGAAATAATGCCTGTGATATGCTGTCCAGCCCCAGAAAACAACTCATTCATCCATTGGCCAGTTTTCATCAAAGATGGTAATGCTATTGAATATTCCAAGGGAATTTCTGGCTTAAAAAAGGATAGAGATCCAAAGTAATGCCCTTAGGCAGTCGGTATGTCCATAACATTTTTAGCTATTCCAGCCCCACAGCTGTTTTGAGGACACAAAGAACAGTGGATAGACAAGGGGTGTAGGAACTTGTAGGAAGTATAGCTGAATAGAAAAACTGAAAGTCAAGTTATATTTAGAATTAGTACTCAGTGTAAAGAGTGGAAGAAATAGTTTGATCCAGCAAAAGTAGCAAGCATGGGTACAGTACCATTCTATGCTACATGGGCATAAATACCAGTTTCATTCATAACCAAACTGTAGTGATGCACAAACTACAGCACAAGCTGTAAGAAGAAAAGCAAACAAAAGAACATGTACTTACTTAGAGGGCTCACAACCTGAATTCAGGTCATGTCGTCTGGGTTATACAGAAATGTAGAGCATAGGAGAGCCCATTGCTAACCAGAACATGAAATAAGGGGATGGCAGCTCCCTTCTGCCCAGTGACCCAAAGAGCAGGCTGGCATGCAGGACTGGGTCAAGCTAAGCCTTTGGGAAGCTGCAGGGGATGCTGATGTCATCAGACAGCGGTTTTGGTTGGTCATGGACACTTTTTCTTCTTTGCTTGCTAATTCCTCCACACTTCTGCCATTCTTTCACTGTTTCTCACAAAACTTCTATTTATCTCTCAGGTTTCTGTGTGTCCTTTGATCTTTATTCTGGTTCTTCTGTTCTGTTCTACTTTTTCTTCCTTTTTTTACCTTGTTTGTGGCTCCTTTTATTGTAATTCATATGTATTATGTTCCATGCTTCTTTCATCTGTAAAGACTATGTAAAACAAATATTTTAAGATATAGGCTGGTTTTTCTGATTAAGCCCTTGATTAACTCACACAGGAGAACTTTGTCAGGCCGAGATATGGTGTAGTTTTCCCCTCACATTGGTCCTAAATGCTGTTTGGGCCATGAGCTGCAGCAGTCTCTTTAGCCTTTCTGGCATGCTTTGTAGAAGCACTGTGGCTCTGCAAAAATAGGAATTTCTGTTCAGATTACACCACACTCTGAAGATCCATGTGGACTCTACAATTTTGCAGTGATTTATGCTTTCTCAGACCTGAAGAAGCCTTCTGGGTTTACACACATGAGGAATAGCTAGTTAAAAAAAACCAGACAAAATAGGAGGTACCTGCTTGCTAATTCGTACCTCATTTTATCCACAGCTATGGAGCACTCCTTAAGCACATGTCACAATGAAGCACATGATTCTGGGATTCATGCAGCTTTTCCAGCAAATCACAGCATGCCTTTTATTCTACGACTTTTTAAAAAACTTTTCCTTCTGCTCCTGTCTCTTTCTCCCTCCAGTGTATACCTGTACAAGGATAATCATAGAATCATAGAATCACAGAATCATAGAATGGTTTGGGTTGGAAGGGACCTTAGAGACCATCGAGTTCCAACCCCCCTGCCATGGGCAGGGACACCTCCCACTAGAGCAGGTTGCTCAAAGCCCCATCCAG
>JAOXNO010000020.1:41444524-41463005 GCA_028565335.1 Limnodromus scolopaceus | reverse complement strand
CTTTGGAAAATCAAACAATACAATACAATAATTGGAATAAAGTAGTTGTTACCAGGGACAGAAGTGGGTCATCTTAGAAATATCTACTGCTGTTGACCACTCTCTGATTCTGACTACTTGCTTTTGCTAGCCGGAAGGAAGGGTGGCAGGCTGCAGCAAGGAAAGTTTTAATAATACCTAATTTTACTTAGTCATCTAAATAACAAGCCAGTGCATGAGGAAGATTCCAAAATTTCCTCCTCATTCCCACCTTTCTTCTCTGACTCTATAGTCAGGTGTCCACATGCCACATTAAATCTCTTCCTGTGCATTGCTTTCAGATTTCCAATAGTCACTTCAAGAAGGGAGCTAATGTACATGTCTTAAATTTCCTCACCTTGTAGGGCAGGGTATGTGTTTGCCCCTGCCCTGTTTTCTTGCATCCTTTATGTGTATATTACATACCATGTATCTATGCTGTAGAGCATGGAAGCTGGGATTCAGACCTCTCAGTCCATCCTGCCCACTTAACAATATTTTAATGAGGCCTTTTTACATTGACAGCCTTCAGGCAAGAGGCAAAGGGACTCCAAGCATTTAAAAATTCAAGCTGCAGCCCACTGCTGCTCTGCCCTGATGACACCAGTGATGGGCTGTGGGAACGGGACTCTGTCTTCAGTAATTCAGTCACATTTGTTTTAAGTTGAGCAGATGCAGGCCAGGAGATGCAAACTGTGCTCCAGCTGTCACCAAGTAAGTGTGCGTGTTTCTTCATGAAAATAACATTGTAAAGATGGGTCCCTTTTCCTCCTCATCACCTTCCCAGCAGAAAGCAGTGCCTCATTTTTGTTGTTGTATGCCTGGAGTGTAAAATTGCTCTCAATTTGTACAGATGGGAGGTAAGCAGAGACTGTGGTTTATTGTGCAGCGTTTTGGTTGTTCTACTGCTATCTCATCCTTCTTTTGTACCTTGGAAGCTCTAGAGAGTAGCAGTAAGTTATTAACTTCATGTTTGGACTGAGCTCACACACTAGAGCCCTGCTCTGTGACTGCCAGTTCTGTGCACATACTGAAGCAATATAAATCTAATAAAGATACGGCCAACAGTGGACAACCCCTACTCATGCCTTCGTACACAGACAATCAGCGTCAGAGCTGTATTTCATTTCTTCATAGGCCTTTTGCTTAGCTACTTCAGGATTTTTAATGTGATTTATCTTGTGACAGTTGTCTGTGTTCTTACCGCAAAAGTAAAGAAAAATCTTCTCTTACCACAGAAGAAAAATAGAGTGTAGTAACTCAACCAAGAGGTGAAATGGAGAGAACGTTTTATTTGTTATCTATGTAAAAGAAACAAAGAAGGAAACCCAAACACCTCCAAAATTCAATATACCTTTCTTTTTAGGTGCATTTGGTAGTTCCATCTATCTCTCTGGTTGTCTGACACCTCTCAGGGTAAAGATCCCATTTCTTGTTACTTATAGTTTTGCCAGACTTATGATTTGGGCTTAAGTTTTCCGTGCTATGTTTCTGAGTCAGCCTGTCTTTGGAAAAATTGAGTAAAAATGGTTTGGCTGTTTCTGAGAAGAGGATTAGAGCAAATTGTATTGTTTTAGCCATGTTTTAAAAAAAAAAATAAAAGAAAGAAAGAGAGAAATTCTTGCAAAGTGTTTGTTGAGAAGTGCTAGCACTGCAATGTTTTGGCAGAGGAACTAGAAATTAGGCAAGTGGGTTGCCTTGGTGACAGGAATGTGCTTTTTCATCTCTATGAAAAACTGCCTAAATTTGGCCAAGTTATACGCCTTTGAAAAATCTTATTCACATGCTCAGTAGAGACTTGTTAAAGTTTAGCAGCCAGTTCTCCAAAGACTCCATCTGGGCTGAACGTGCACACTGCTGGACTGACTGGGCAGGGCTTTACCCGCAATCACTGCTCCCACGGGCACTGGGTCATGATGTTGCTGCCATTTGGGTGTAAGAAAGGGAGGAGAGAAGGATTTGCTGACTAGAAAGGTTGGAAAGAGGGTTCAAAAGTTGGAGGATGGGAGAGAGAAGACTGACATGGACATGATGGGGGCGGAAGGGGAGTGGTAGGGCATGCAACCCTGGAGGTGAATCTTGCAACTTCTGGCTCTGAGCCCAATAGTCCGCTGATCTCAAAATGTTGCAGAATAGCTGTGAAATGGACAAGTGGTATGAAAAGTAAATTAACATTCTGTCTTCACCGTGGCTTTATGAATAATGTAAATTAAATAAGGCATGTGCCACAGTGAATGAAGAGGATCCTGCAGGAGTACTGAATAGCTGTCATTCAGTGAGGGCAGTCCACCCTTGTGCACAGAATGAGGCTGGAGTCCTGTGGAAAAATAGCAAGTGGTAATTTAATCAAAGACTGTACCACTATACATGGGCACAAGGGGGCAGAATTAAGGCTCTTAAACTTCAATCCAGTGCTAACTTTGAAGGCTTGACTTCTCATCCTTAAAAACCCGGGATTTTTGGATAATACAAATTAAGAGAAAAGTACAATGAAGCAGCAGTTTCTTTCCATCCTGCAACAGCAAATAATCAGCCAGGGAGAAAATATGTATACAGAAAAATAAAAAGAGATGCTTTTATGAAGGTGGGGTGGGGTTTGGGGGTTTTTTGTTTGGTTGTTTTTTGTTTTGTTGTTTGTTTGTTTGTTTGGGGTTTTTTCTCTTCTCTGATGCTCAGCAGCATGTCCTGAATGCTACTGCCTTGCAGATGGTTGGAAAGACAGGGAGTCGTTCCCACCTCTGTGGACTCTTCACACCAAAATGACCGGCTTAAAATGAGTTGAGGAAGGCAGGCTTCAGCCCAACACCTTTGCTAAGTACAACTGCAGTAGTATAGCATGAGGAAAAAAGCAGCCTTTTAAACATGCGGCTCCAAACCGCTGAATTTTTAAATACATCCTTAGGAAACTTGTAAAACATGGATTATTGGCCTGACAGGCTAAACTATTAGACTCAGATATGTAAACACATCACTGAGGATGGAAAGAATTGCTGATTGCTTTTTAGTGGGTTGGTTTTAAATGACAGAGAAAAAACTTAGTAGACTATACCAAGAGCATAGGTCTGTTTTCAAATAAATAAAAAAAACCCAACATAGGATACTCTCTAGTGACCTCTTTCAGGGTCATAAAATATGCATAGAAAAAACAAAAAAGTAAATATTTAAGAAAATATTTATGTCAGTATTGCCTTCTGCCAGCTTCTGACTCAACAGCAACACAAGCATATTTCTTGAATCCAGTAACGTAGTGTTTTGAATTAGTTTATCACTGAACGAGTGTCATTAACATTCACTTTGAGCAAAAGAACAGCTTTTATAGTGGCTATGCTCCTCTGATTTGTCCCTTCATGCCAAACACTATTTATCACAATGAATGCTTGCTCCACTGACTGTTTGTTCCTGGTAAACACAAGCAAATTCTTTTTGGCAAAACCATATGGCTTGAACAAACAAACTGGAGTTATAAAACCCCCAAAAAGGCCAAACGAAACCCCACCAGGCCCCAAATTGACCTTGTTCTTTTTGACTGAAGAAATGAAAAATGAGTATATTTGAGTTTTCCCTGTAGAAGTTCCTTGGACATCACAGAAGTGATTGTGTTGCCATCTTCTTGGCACTTGTTTCAAAGTTAGATCGGCTCTGTGCTCATCCTGAAGTGAAGTTAACCCATTTTTCTCCCTCCTACCCACCCTCCAAAAGAGAAAGAAAAGGTCAGCTCACACAGAAGTTAAAGGATCCAGAGATTAAATGCTTATCTGGGAGGTTAAAAAAGTCAAACCTGCAAGAAAAAACCAACCAACCAACCAAAAAACCCAAACCAAAACAAAAAACCAAACACACACACACACACATCCCCCCCAAAAAAAAAAAGAGAAACAAGAGATGAAGAGGAAAACTAACAAGGGTGACTGAGCAGGATTGTTCTATAATCATCACTCCACATGTTTGCCAGCCGAGTATTGAGTAAAGGTATATTGTTCACCAGAGTTCAAATATGGGAATACAGCAAAAAGGTCAGACTCTGAAGCTAGTAAATATTAGAGTAAAACCATAGCTTAGTGCAAAGTGGAGTCAAGCATGTTGTTTTCATAGATTTGTAACTGCATTTTCTGCTGGCGAGACCCATGAGTGAGCTCTGCAGAGTTCTGGCAGAAGTAAACTCAGATGTGTGAATGCAGACCAGGCATAACATATCCCAAGGACTCTGCTCTCTGCTGCATTGACTGAACATGTGAATTGACCTCAATGAGGTCACTAGAGCCAGATCTAGCCTCTCCATGCCCTTTTGGAAAGCAATTTGTCAAGTGGACAGATTGCTCTCACAGATGTCTCTACTATGAAACTGTCCAGGGGGCCTGATATGAGCCCTGAGATGGGTCCGTTGCTTGCGGACCTGCTACCCATTACCACTTTTGCTGTGGGAATAGTGGTCCTCTATTTCTGTAGGATTTTATCCGTTCCAGTAGCGAACGGAAGGTATTGGCAAGTAAAAATAAAACAAAGCAGGGCATGCAGCCCTATGGGTGTGCTCTCCAGTATCTCCCCAACACTTCTCTTTGGGGAAACTCTAAATGGCCGATATGACGTCCAGCTGGGCATGAACTAGTGCCACACAGTATTCTTAAAAGTATCACCCTCCTCATTCTTAAAATTCAGATCCAACACTGTATTCAAGCTATTTAACAAGACTATTCTCAAATAACAACATAATAGTGTTCTCCAACAGAGCAGGAAAGTTCCTGGAAACAGCATTACTGGTGGTGTCTTAGCAAAGGAGTGGTGCGAAACCTCTGAGGATACAATCTGCTAAGTCACTTTTTAGGAAGCACTACTAATTTTCCTAGTAATGCTAATGACCTCAGAGAAAAGCCTGACCCTACTTCCATTTCCCTCAGTGGGAAAAGATGAACTGGCCCATGACTGTTTCTACCCATTAAAAAGCTTCTGTATTTGGTCAGTAACATATGGTTATGCTCTATGTTACCACTGAGTCACCACTTGCATCATCAACTGAAGTAAACAGAAAACACCTAAAAGGGAAAAGTTTTTGTGTGCATGTGGTATCTGCTGCTGCTTAACCAAAGTGCTGGAATGGTTGGTCTTGATTATTTTTTTCCCCTTAAGTTTGCATGCAAGTTTCATCATAGGTTGTAAAACGAGATCTCTCTGACAGTAGAGAAAATCCTACAGAGTCTCTACAGAGATTTGGACCTGGGTTAGTTCCAGTCTGATGTCTTGTTTTATGATGTTACTTTGCAGAGAGGGGGAAGGCGTTTACAGGGCAAAGATGATGTCAACGTCTGAGTTGAAATAAATCTGAGGTCACAGTTTAAGCTTCCTTCCTTCACATTGATGAATTACTTTTTGAGACTGCTGTTCTTGTGAGCAATGTGTAAAGTGAATTTGCATAGATCCTTTGAAAAGATTAAAAGATTTGAAAAGATTGAAAGACGTAATAATGATTGTCCCCTGGAAACAAATTTACTTTTGTCAGTGCAAAACAATAGATATGCATTCAAAATAGACATATCATCCTTATCACCTTGCCCGGCAGTCCCCCAGCACCATAGAGAGGTTTATAGAAAATAAAGTGTTCAGCAACAATGATCAATCCATTGTCCTTGCAATGTCTCAGTCTGTAATAAATATTATTTGATTTTAATCTGTATAATTGTGACAAGAAATACACTGCTTTTCTTCACACTCTCTTCTGTGCCTTTTAAATGTTTGCCTTGCTTTTCCAGTTTGTACACATAGACACACACACTCTATATATGCAAGAAACCACATAATATCTGTTATCATACAGTGTCATTTCCTGAAGAAATTTAATTGCATGATTTTTAAGTCTTACACCAGAAACTAATAACGACATTGATACAAGCAATTGAAATTTGAGACTAGGTTCAATTTCCTGGCTATTTCCCAAGATTATTGCTTCTCTTAGGCCCACTCAGAGGATTAATTTGACAGATAAACTCAAGAACACTGTTCAGTATTAGAAGGATTCAAAACACAATTAATTCTCAAACCATTCCTGAACGTTAATGAAATCTTTCCTATTAATGGAATACGGGAGTTAAGTTGGTGGCACCAGAGAGTATGATCTTGCTGGTGTGGATCAAGTTAAGTCCCTTGTTAACTGTCAGAAAGGATATAGTTACAATGAGGGGACACAAAATGGAGGAGGGATTGCAGTAGATGTGTGGAGAGGGACTTTGTGCATGCATTAGTCCTACTGAACTACTGAGAGCTTTTCTGGTCATGGCATAGATCTCATATGCAAAGAAAAACTACTTTATAAATACAATTAATGTTCAACCTTTTTTAGTGCTTTAAGACTTTCACAAATTAGAATTCTCTCTGACAAACCTGTCAGCACTGAATTAAGATTACTCTTTAAGGATGTTGCAATTTCTTTAACTTCGGGATAGAACTTCCTTTTTTTACCCCCCTACAATACGATCTACTATTTTATTTTTTTATTAATTAGGCAGATGAGCATTATAGTATGCATACATAGTACCCTCATATTTGACATAACTTCTTCATAGCTTACGTAGCTGGTAGAACTCCAGAAAATGCTGAATGATGTGCCAAAATGAAGAATCCATTTCTTACTCACGCTTGTATACACCATACACACTAACAGAAGCCTTGCATCAGACTTTCTAAGTCACCTATTTAAGTTGTTAGGAAATTAGTTTTATGGACCATTGTTCACAGCTGCCTCCCCTGTACCTATAATATGAATAAACAAAGGCCCTACATTTTTACCACTGTCAGAGGTGAAAGGCCAGAGCTTGGTCCATTAAGCTGTCTAACTCACAGTTATCACTCAACTTTCAATTTTGGATGAATAGCCTTGGGAAAATGCTTCTTCCTCGGGCAAGTAATCAGAGAAAGAAAAAAAAAATTTTTTTCAGAAAAAAAAGGCAATGTGGAACAAATGCAAAGAAAAATCAGATAAAGAGAACTCTATCGTAAGGCTTAGACATTAGGTTTCGCTAACTTTACATGAATAGCCCCCATTGCCTTTATGCACAGCAGGGTGTGTAGGAGGTGTTTCTTTATACTGATGTATAGTAAAACTCAATCCCTGTTTAGAAGACCGAAGAATGCAAAGAATCTAAAGTCAGAATGGAGGTAACTGCATTGACTTCAATGGGATTGTAGGGGATTAATTTGTTTTACTAGGATTGCTCACATGAATGATCTGAAAAGAAGTAATTAATACAGGAAAAAAGTCCGGAAACATGATTTGTTATTTAAATTCAGAGTGAGTCTGTTTCCAACAAGCTTAACTAAGAACGTTGCACAAAATGGCCTGAGAATCACCAGAAATAAAAGAAAAATTATAAATATTTTAGACGAACAGACTGCAAGCTAACCACTGTTATCATTAACTAGAATATAAAATCAATAGAATCCTACCAAAATCTTTGGGATGTTTGCAGTGAGCCTGAGAGCAGAGTTGGACCCTTAGTGTCAGAGCAAAAAGCCAAACATTAAATAGTTATATCAATTAATTATTTCATTTCTGATAATAAATTGTAAACAATTATATTAATGAGGATTCTACTTGACTATAAAGAGTAAACAATGAATAAAAAAAAAAAAAAAGACGAACCTTCTATTGGCTTTGATGGCCAGTAACGTACCCTAAGATTTTTAGCTTACCTAGCTGGCTTTAAAAATATGGAACTTGCTTCTGCCCTTTCCTGTCCTAGGTGAACAAGCTTGATTAATTTCTTGCCTAACACAGTTCCAGCATTTGGTACAGTGCCATTAAGGATGAACAGTAGAAAAAAGTTAAGTATCTTTTCATAGCAAAAGTATCTGAAATCTTTTATTTCTCTGGATGGTGTCATATGTCTTTTAAGCGCAGGATAGTTGAATGGGCTGTAGCTAGGGAGATGGGAGAAATTTGGACATTGGTATAAATTTTATTCTTTATTCCATGCCCACGCCTTCCACAGTTACTCAGTGAAAAGTTCTGCAGGAGATCTTCTTTGCAAAGCTACCTTTGACCGAAATCACCTAGGAAATGACTAGGATTCCAAGTGTTGAATGCAATACTGGCACACTCACACAGCTTAGAAAGCCATTTCTACAGCTGTGCCTTCCCTGATGTTCTTTTGGTCTCTTCTCTTGCTCAAAGAGGTAGTAGGTGCCCCAAACCTGGAATCATTCAAGGACAGGTTGCATGGGGCTCTGAGCAACCTGATCTAGTTGAAGATGGCCCTGTGTTTCAGGGGAGGTGGATTAGATGACCTTTAAAGGTCGCTTCCAATCCAAACCATTCTACGATTCTATGAAAGATGATCTTCTGTGAGAACTCTTGAATGGAGTGTCAACAAAAACTTTAAACAGGAGCTAGTATACCTAGTTAGTCTTAATTTGTTTGGCTGTGGTAATATCCAAGAGTTTGGGTTATTGTTATCATAAGGTGGCAATAACCCTACAGACATCTCTTCCATTTGATGCCATATAACGTCAAAGGAAAAAATGTATATGAACCCTCAACTGAAAAGTCTGAAACAACTTCAATTCTCCACTGATAAAAAAGTTTGTTATCCTTTCGTACATACCCTTTGGTCTGACAACCCTGTTGTGACAGTGATGACCTTACATCTAATTGGATGGTGCAGTTTTATGGTGTTGGGTGTGCCGGAAAGACGAAGTCTTTGTACTAGATCCTGTGCACAGGGATCTGAGCTCAACTGAGGATGCAGAGAGCCTGTATTATATAAGTTACTGCCAAGTGATTAGGTCAGCAGATGCCATGGAAGAGCACAATGAGGGAATGTCATTTACTTCATGTATTTGCACTACATAAAAGAGCACCTCTCAAGAGTGTGCTATATGCGTTGCTTTTAAAATGCTACTGTTTGAAGTAGGGAGACCCTAGTCCTTCTGTCCCACTATGTTACCGCTTCACACCACTGCAGCTCCAGAGTGGCAGGACAATGGCAGTTCTCAACTTTGTATTGTATTATACAGGAAACAACCCCTGAAATCCACATATTCACTCCAATTTTTAAGTGTTAAATAGCAGACTGTAATGATTACTTTGGCACTCTGAAGAAACATGGCTTTTAGTCAGCTAGAAGTAGAAACACTCTGAGTGACAAAAAGTCAAACTTGCCTGCTGGTGTTTTCACTCTGATTTTAAGGATTTTCTGGGACGAGAAAGAGTTGGATTGCAGTTTAGGGCTCAAATACAAGATATGGAAGTTACCTAGGGGCAGAGCAACAGCTGGTGCAATTGCCCTGAGCCCAGAGATACTTAAGGGCAGCCGTAGCTCAGCCTCTTGCTCAGCTCCAGCTACCTGGAAATGCAAAATCCCCTGTCAGCACCTTGAAGACCTATGGTTCTTTGCTAGCTTCCCCTATAGTATCATTCCTAAGGCAAATTAGACTAAAGGTAAATGTTACTCCCTTCTTTCTCATCCTGTTATTAATAGATGTGTCAAAGAAATGCTGCCATATGCAAAAATCACTGCTATATGTAAAAATTTTTCCTCTCTTGGTATTATTATTTATGCTTTTTTGCCATAAATCCTGAGTTTTGAGTGTGATGTTGAGTTACTTTCAGATATGCCATGTCCCTGTTATGTGACAAATTAACTTGCTTTCCTGTGGTGGTGCACCAATCAGTCCTTGTACTGTTTCATTCTAGTCCTGAAATATATTTTTTAGTATTTTTTAGGGTGAAGAGCCCTTGTTATGGGAGGCAAAAAAATAGTAGAAGTCATACATTTTGACAATTTCATCATCTCTGTGCTTCTGCAGAACAAATCCTCTTCCTATTCAGAACATCAAACCCTTCTAAATGAACAAAAGCTTTTATTTTCAACATGTATATATTCCCAAGTATCTTTTTAAGAGTTGTAGTTCCATTGCAAGGCTGCTTAGTGAATCAGACGACAAAATGACCACAATCAGAACCATAATACTAAACAATAACAACAATATTTTTATCTTGCCTCTAGCTTTCAATCTGTTTGTGCCTTGAATGCTTTATGTGAGCTTAATATATGGAAGCATATGGAAGGTCTTAATGCTTTAGAGAGGAATATTTGGATAATTACAATTAAATGTGAACCTAGAGGCCCACAACACCAAGCTTGAATTTCATTGAAGTGACAGAAAACTCCATTAGTGTTTAGAAAATGCAGTTCCAGCACTCTCAAGGCAAAATCCATCTTTACTTGTACACAGGTGGTCTGAGACTCAACAGCTTGCCCTTCTCTGCGTGTAAAGACAGAACGTCGAACACATTAAAAAAAGAACACCCAAATCTCTGTCCCTTCTCTTGCTGAACCTTATCCAAACTGGGTAAGAACAGAAATCTTTTAGTAAGTTAAGTGGCCTTTGGAGCTACTCCAGTACTCTTAAGGATTGAAGTAATTTTACCCGCTACAGGTGTGTATGTGTTGTGTAACACCTCAAGAGGGGCCCTTAACAAATTGCATCCTCTGTTTACAGATGGCATGTATAGAAAATAGATATATTTCTGTGCTTATAAGGAGGAGGAAGTTGTTCTGCTGAGATGAAAGCCCCCAAGGACCTGGCTTCTTTTGTGTGCTGAAAACACCTCTTACAAACTAAAAATAATAGTGATAGCCAACTGTTATAAACACTTCCCCTTAATAAGCAGGGATTCATTTCCACAGCGAAAAGAAGTATTCCACATGTTCTAACTTTACATAGGAGAAGTGTCAATCTCAGATGTGCTCTTGTTCTTGTTAGTGTGGAGCAGCTGTGGATGCTTAGCAATTACTAGTTTGGGGAAGGGTCAGCGGAGATGACACGGTCTCCTGATCAGCTGAAGCCAACCAAGTTGCCTGGGAGCTGTTAGACTGCCTTTTGCTAGGCTGGTTGTGAGAAATAGCAAATATATTTGAATAGTGAGTGTCTTTGTAGGAAGCAGGCCAGAAAACAGGATTAAATTCACTGGGCAGCTTGTTGGTAAATAATTTGGTGAATCCTGGTAATGCATAATGATGTGGACTTGAAGCGAGCTTGTTACTGAAAGAAGGTAGTGCTTGATCCTTTTGCTGCAATGCCTGACACTGGAAATGATGCATGCATGGTGACTCATGACAATGCTCCTCATTGCCACATTACACCAGGATAAGATAGCAAAAAATTTTGTCACTCCTACCTTGAGTCCACCAAACTAATTCTGGCTGCTTCAAAACCTAGATATGGTCAAAATGGTTCAAAAATGGTTCAAAAATGGTTCAAAATCCTGGTCAATCAATCCATTGCACTAACCAAACTTCAAAGAAGCCTTTACTGAGTGTTTACATTACATTTGACTTGGTTATTGAGTCTAATGCCATTATCAAAAAGATGAAAACAGAAGACATGTGACAGAGACAAAAATTGTTTGTTTGTATTGCTGGCGGAGAGGGAAAATTGCATTTGGATTACTTCTGATGAATCAGGGATGTTTCTGAAGGTTTTGTCGCTGTGAAAACTGACAGATACTTCTATTTTAAGGCTGACACTAGAGGTGAAAAGCCAAGAGCTGTTATCAGGAGAGGAAGAGCTCACACAACCTCTTCATAAACTGAATCATCAGAAAACTGTGCTGTGCATCTCACTGCATAATAATGAAGCTTTTAACAATGTTCATCTGACACTCTTCTGTGGTTATGAGACATACACAGCTCTACCTATAAACGTGCTCAGGACAAGTGGGAGTTCATCACCCTACCTTTGCCTGACTTTGTGTAATTGCTAGCCATAAAAGGGGTTCCTTGCTTTTCTTTCCAGCTGCATTTACCCCATTAAGGACTGAGCCTCACCTTCCCATCTTTCTTTCTGCACAAAAGTCTATGTAATGTTCACATCTTGTTACTCTGTGGCCTTAATTAACCCATGACAGTGTAGATAACTAAAGATTTTGCATGGAAAAAGAAATTATTTGCTCTGATGCTCTTTGCTGGGTAGATGATACCTACTTCCTGGTGAAGTGGATGGAAAGGGCAAGAACCAAGGGAGCGCCCTGGCCTGTGCTGTCTCTCACAGAGAATGGCTGTCACAGAGGGGTGTAGGACATGACTTCAGCTCAAAGAGCAAGTGAAAGGCAGCTCAAATGGAGCAGGGAAGAGGCAGATGCTGGTCCATATTCTCTGCTTTCAGGTTTATGTCTGCTGAGTTCTGCCTTAGCATCCCAAAGACAGCATACAGCATATATTGTCTTCCTAGACTTCAAGTCACCCTGAGGCAAGGTGAGTCATTGTTAAGTAAAATGGTAGTTTGTGCCTAATTCCTCTACACCAATCTTGAAAATAAACTGTCTCTTCCACTAAGTAGTGTAAAGCTTCTTCAGAGCGGCTTTTTCCTGGCTGTTAAATTCTGCTGAATAGTTTTCACCCAGAGGCTGTCCTCATTTCAATGAGAAAAACCTTTCCCTGTCCTTTGACTGTGTTTAACTCTGTGCCAAGGAGTACTGCAAATACTTTTTGCAATTTAAAATATCGACCTAAATTACAAAGAAACCTTCAGCATTTGATTACACCAAAACATCAATTATTAACAACTTTTTCTCTAACCTTGTATGTAAGTGCCTGATATATATTATGTGCTAAAAATGAAATATTTTTTCTAACACTGTGCTTGAAACAGATCCTGCAGCATAGTCTTGTTTTCAGTTCACTAGCATTTAAGAAATTAGTTCTATAAACCCAAGAGAACTTATAAAATGACATGTAATTAGAAAAGAATAAGTCTTCCAACCAGATGAATACTCTGATTTATTTATTTATTTTTTATTCAAAAGATGTAATGCTTTGGCTCTCTAGTGTATCTTGTTTTCATAGCTCAAATAATAAAATCCACATTAACAGATAAACACATTTATACATCTCTGGTAATTTGTGAATGGCTACATATTTAATCGAACTGTTTTGTTCCCATTTCTACAGACGTCAATTGGGAACTATATTAAACCAAGTAAGTACATAGAAAGTATATAGACACCTTTTTTTTTTTTTTTTTGTGAGGACAGTATACAGCTTTTCATACCTTGTAAATAAGCATATACTTCATATCTCTCACTCGGGTGACAGAAGGGGTAGCCTTCAACAGAATGTAGTCTTTCTTTCAAGGAAAAGACAATGGGAAACAGTTTCAGCAGAGTGATTCTTTTGTGAAGAGCTTGACTAGGGCTCTTCATAGTTTGTGGTAAGTCTTTTTTTTTTTTTTTTTCCTTCACTGTGACAAAGTTCACGTTATGGTTAAAACCTGAGTTTCTACCTTTTCTTAGCTACATGAAACTGGCATATTTCCGTTATAGGTGACATGACTCACCTCCCAGATGTTATAGACTTGAATGCTTGCACCCACAGAGGGGGGGTAGTCAGGGTATGTGGCATCCTCTTCCACGTGACTGTCCACCACTGAGCGTGTGAAAGCAGGTGCTATAAAGGACCCAACATACGCGCTGACTTCAGTAAGATTTACTCATGCTCAGAGGTTTCCTTGTAGGACTAAGCCCAAGGATTTGAGTATATTTCATTTAAATCCTTCTTTTTCACAGCTAAGGTACTTAACAAGACAAGTTTCTGCTGTAGAAAGTTTAAAATAGAGTCAGCCTAAGGAACTGCTGCCATGCCTCTTGCTTGCTCTCTGGGTACAATTGACTTATTCTTAGAAAAAATTGACTGCCAACTACCAGGCAGCTCTGGTTTAGATATTGTTCATAACCTGGAAAAGTTGTTAATTCTGCCTTAATATTTCTCTCCGCAGACTGTTAGTTAATATAGTGGCCACATACAGCCTGAGCCCACCAAATAAATAAAAACAGCGTGTGGTGCCGAGTACTACATGTTATTTCTTCTTTGCATGAAAGAAATATGTGTGTACTTTAATTTAAATAGGGATTTGCAGAGATTTTTCCATATGGTTTCTGACACTAATATGTATATAGTTTTGTGTGTTTCTCAGCTTTTCAAATGTTATTGAATCTAACCAGTTGCATGCATGTCCCTAAGTTGCATGCGTGTCCATGGGGCTTGCCTCATCCAATTTTTTTTCAGTGGGGTTTTTTCCTTACTATGAACATGTTCAGTTTATTTGATTGCACCACTTCCTCCTCTTTAGACATTAGCCTAAAACTAAACGTGTCGAATATCTCTGACAAGACTGCTGGATGAATGATATAGTAAGTGCTGCCTTTGTTTGGTGACCAATCCTAAGACAGTTCATTGCAGGAATTCTACTCACTCTTTAACTTTATTTCTCTTTGTTAAAACAAACAAATAAACAAACAAACAAAAAACCAGAAGAACAACAAAACCACCACCCAAACAAAACAACCACCACCACCCCCAAACCACCTCACCCTGAATTTCTCATGACCTGTCTGTAGGAACTAACTAGTTTGCAGTCTACAAGAGCTGTGGTTTGCCCTCTGGGTTTCTTCCCAGTTTACTGTGGCATATATCAGTATATATTCTCATAGCATCTGTGACACCCTGAACGCTACAGAGTTGACTCAAAGTCTGTTGAAACCTCAGTTTTCTAATTTTTATAACTTTCTGTGTCAAATAAACCTCCTATCAAGAAATATACTATCCAGGAATTATGACATCTTTTCTCTACACTAATCTTGTTAAAGCAACTTAGTGTCACACACAAAGAGACAGGGGATGGGCAGAAGTGGTGCGTAGGAGCTAGTGCACCTTGCAGTGGCTGGAAAGGTCTGAATGGTTGTGGCTGTAGTAAATAGGGGTTTTGTTTCTCTGGTTTGAGAGAGAAGGCAGATTCTGTTGGGCTCTATGTTTAAAAACTTAGTAGTTATGATTTTGTAGCGGATGGTGGATTCTTTGAGAAGAAATTAAATGGCAAGAAAAAACCTAGGAAGCCTAGAATGTAGCAGTCGGGTGGATGAAGTTGGGAAGGATTTCCCATCAGACCATTTAAAATGATTTTGTGTTCCCATTTTGTTCATGCTTGCTTCATTTCAGTGGCTTTAATATAAATATAATAAATAAATAATAATAAATAGGTTCTGCTGTCCTCTGCATTTGCAGGCACCTTTCTTCTTTTTTGTTCAGTCAAATACTTAAGGAAAGAGAAATAGTTCTGAAAGGTTTTCATTCACCAAGTACCTTGGCAACCTCTAAAATGCATAGAGAAGCATGGATAGAATATTAATCCCAAAAATGTTGCAGCTGTCTTTGAATGTGGGGTGTGTTTTAAGCAGAATATCACTTTATTTTTACTTTTGATGTTTTAAGCTTTCCTCAGAAAATAGTTGGTCTTATGGTCCATCTGAACTGACTGTTCTCAAAAGAATGTACAGTATATTTGCCAAAACTGAGTTACAGTCCAATATTTTGTCCCATTTGATTGTGGAGATATAGTGAATGCATAGCTTAAAGGTTTTTCAAAAATACTTTTCTTTGATCCTACTTTTTCTTTGAGGCAATGATAACTACTCACTTCAGTACTTACAAGGGTAATCTAGAGAATTACTGCTACATGGAGTATGAGGAAACTTTTGAGGAGGGAATGTTTTTAGTTCATAAAATGTCATACACACTGATATTGTTCAAAGGAGCTGTCTGTTAGATCACGTAAGAAATAGACTACAGGAAAAAAAGCTCTTCAAATATAAGTACCTCTCTGATCTTAGAAGTAGGAGTCATATCTGCCTTTATTGGTGCCCATTCAATAGCTTCTTTATTCTGCCAACCAAGGGCTCGTGAAAGGCTATTTTCCCATTTGGGTCCTGGAATCGCTCCAAATTTAAATAGAACTCCAACTGAAAATACTGCAGAATATGAGCAGAAAAAAGACTGTATTGCTCCAAACTGACATCTTAGTGTTTATCTGTTACAACTGATCAGCTGTTTTCTATTGCTGAGAAAAATCCAAAAAAGGGGAAAGACCCTCCAACTTCTGAAAAATAGATTTAGAACAGAGAAAGGGAAAATAATGGAATTTAGCATGCAGTGGAGAGTGTATGTTGTCCATCTTGAATGTTCAAACAGTCTTCCAAAGAGGGAGGTTGTTACCCATTCAAGTGAGGAGTGATGTCTGGAGCTTGCTACGTTCCCAGCAGAGCTTCTCCATTAGTCTAGCTGCAGGGATGTGGGAAGGTGAAAGGAGATGCAGTCTAGCAGGGCCTCCTGAGTAACCTTGGAAACTGTCAGTGAGCTTCTCCATTCCTTGTTCTTTTACAAATAACTAGCGTATTTGAGCCCTGTGCAGCATATTTCACGGTTTTCTCTAACTGCTGGAATGACAGCTGATTATTTCTTAATGAAGAAGACATTTCTAGGCAATAGGCTTGACTGAAGTGAACCTGCAACTTTTTATCAGAATCTCATCCTTGTCTGGGAGGAAACTTAATTACCACTGCAGCATGTGTGAAGATCAAGGGCTCTTCTGTTGTCAAAATCACAAATGTTGGATCCAGGCTAGGTGGCAGCACCTTTACCTGCTCCAGTCTGGACCAAACTGTTAAGTTTGTGAAAAGCCTTAATTTCTATGAAAACACAATGTATGTAACAGTAAAAAAAATCCTGCATGGATGAGCCTATCATGCAGATAGGACAGAAAGAATCCCACCTGGACCAACAGCCCCAGTTCTTTTGCCTACTGCACAGCCCAAGATGCTCCCAGCAGAAGTCTTTTTCCACTTCTCTATAAAGTTCTTCATTTCAAAGTTATCAACTAGTCCATACTGATGGTTCCTCCACTCACTGACATGAAAGAAGTACAGGTCACGTGCTATTTCAAAAATTAAGTCATTTATTTCTTTCCTCCTTCAAGTGTGTTACTTTTACAAGGAAAAACAAAGCCACTTATTAAAATTACCCCAGCAGCACTCTTTGATGTGCCAATTTATCATGATTACTGGTAGTATATGGGATTTGTTATTAACAGGATGTCACTGAAACAACGAAGCAAGAGACTGATTCTTAGGACTTAGCTTGCTTACCTTGTGAAGAAAAAGTAAAGAAGTAAAACATGAAAGCAGGCCCACATTTTAATTTTAAAAATTAATTCTTATTTTTAAAAAAAGTGTACGTTTGTTTATTGTAAGGTGTTTCCATAGGAAAGCAGTAATTTTTTGCATCACAGTCTCTTTCATTGTACTTTGGCTGATTGTGCAACATTTTAAATACAAAGTTGCATGTTTTGTCTGGAACTGATTTTACCAGTTTAGTGCTACCAATACTATTAAGCAGAGGAGTCTCCGTTCTCCCTTGCTTAATGAGAAAATTGACTGAAAATCCAACAAAAAAATTCTGGTTCATGTCAGGTTAGTAAGTTGAATTGGGCCAGTGAAAACAACAGAACAGGTGCAAAGGAGAGGATGAGACTGCCTGCCCAAGGATAGGAAGGAGAGAAAATAAGTCTACTTTTCCTCTTTTTTTTTTTTTTCCCCAACCAAAATATCTGATTTCTGTTTCTAGATGGCCACAGATTTCCAGCATTCAAAGTGGAAGTACACACCTTTGAGTAGCATAAATAGCAAGATAGTTGCGTAAACCAGACCTATGTGGGTGTACAAATACTTGCAACTGCGTGTGAGGGCTTGCCTCCTGCAAAATACAAACCTGTATTGGAGATTGGACAGATGTAAAAATTCCAGCATAATGAATTACACAGCCTTCTTGCACCCTACCCCAGTGATCCTACTCTTTGATCCCAATAATGTGCTTCTGAGGCAAGTGCTCAGAATTACAAATGCTTGCAGTTTTGAGTTTCATGATATTTCCTCTCCTTCCCGCTGTCCCAAGTATCTGTGAATCTTATCCTTCCCTTGAGGGAAGGAAAGCATTGGTGCTTAAAATGGTCTATAACTTATCCTTTTACAAAATCTTCTGATTTGAGGACATTTGATATGTTTTACTGTTTAGAGCTAGTGTAGTAAAGTTCTACAGCTGGTGTAGAGCTGAGTTCTTCTGAGCGGAGGATGCAACATGCGATAGAGATGTGAAGTCTTATCCTTAACAACCAGACCTCAAATATAGCACGCGGCTGCCTGGATGAAGGTTTCATTTTCAGAAGAGCTGTGAGAGCTCCCTTACCCTCCTGGTCCGAAATGATCAATAGGAGATTGCCATCTGCAACACTTCCATGTTTCCCGTACTTGATGCTGGACTTTGCCTGTTAAGGCTTCTTTCCATAACTTCTGTCTTAAATGTCGTTTTATACCATTTTTTCTTCTCTCCTCCAACTTGGCTCATATGATCACCTCTAGTTGTACAAGCTGAAGTATCTTAGCAGTGTCAGTGGATTTCTTGTCTTGTCTGCTTCAATGGTCTCTTTCTCACTAGAACAGTCCACAGGACTCCTCCCTGATACTGTGGCCACCAATGATTTTAACACATTCATGTGTGTGGTGACTTACACAACAGTGTAACAGTCTGTACAGAAAGCCTGTAAGACGTTTTTGAGTTAGAAAGATGTATTAAAGCATCATTTGAGG
>JAOXNO010000020.1:41425055-41436842 GCA_028565335.1 Limnodromus scolopaceus | reverse complement strand
GCATGATCTGGTCAGTTCCTCTCATAATTTGAAAGGAAAAGAATAAGATAAGAATATTTTAAACAGTCTGTGAATTGTTTCACTGAAGTTTCATTGTGTGTTCATGTCACTGTACCATTACCTAAGATTCCCTTGCACCCAGCACCCTTTAATGTATCATGAACTTGAATGTATTTAATTTTATTGTGGTAGAGAGGCTGAAATTGTCAGAAAGTGCATTTACTAAGTATAACAAAACGAAATAGCTAAAGCTAGCCAAAGTTTTTGAATGGCAAGTCTACCCTTCTGTCTCCCTTACTAGTATAAGTGGGTATAAACACATTTTACTGCATATTACCTGCAAATATCTAACACAATTATGCCTATATTATCTTGTCACCTTTTTTGATGAGATTTCATTAATAATACCTCAGCTGTCTTTCTTATTGCCTCTTGGATAATGACTGAAAGATGGTTTTTGTTACTTTGTTTCGTTATACTTGGTGCAATGAATAAAGAAAGAGTATATTTATTCAGAAACTGAGACAGCCAACGAAGTAGATAAGGAAAGAGAGAAGAGCATGAAATATGGGGCTAGAAAATATGTGCTATCGAATACATAATGACATGGAGCTTGGTGAGACCATTTTAAGTTACGGAGGGCTCAAAACAGAGAACAGAAATCCTAATTAAAACATTAATCCTTGAAATAACTTTGTTATTTCAAAATCGACAAAATTATCTCAGACATCAGCATGCCATAGAATTACTGCACTGATAACTACTGGTAAACAAGTTAGTGAAAGTGCAGTAATGCTTATAGCAGATGAACATGAAGGATGCAGACCT
This sequence comes from Limnodromus scolopaceus, assembly GCA_028565335.1. Lineage (NCBI taxonomy): Eukaryota > Metazoa > Chordata > Aves > Charadriiformes > Scolopacidae > Limnodromus > Limnodromus scolopaceus. The sequence continues at coordinate 41,436,014 of JAOXNO010000020.1, read as the reverse complement.
TTAAAAGCAGTATCTGGTAGTGCGCACACACACACGCAGCTTCTAGACTGAGGTTCAATATAAATTGGAATGTGCTCAGTCCTGAATCATCTGATGTCTCTTGAAGTCTTGCAGGATTTTCACCATCAACTGTACTGACAGCCAAACTTGGCTGTCTGCAAAGCTGTGGCACTACCAGAAATTTTCCTCTGATGTTTGCTGTTTCTGTTCTCTATTTTTATAAGAAAGGGTCCTTTGAAAAGCATCCTGTAAAATACAGAATCAGGGCTATATCTTTAGCAGGACAGATCTGAGCAGTTGTAAAGTATCCTACAAGCTCAAGCTTGTAGATCATTTGCAAACTAATTTTTGTTTCTCTGGTTGCTCTCATAAATCTCCAATATTTGATAAATTTATTGATTCATATAAGTAATTTGCTATTGATTTTGACTACACATCTGTTTGCTCTCCAGTGACTGTTTGCTTAGAGGTACCTTGTAATGTAGTGCTCAATTTCGTGATGGCCCCTTGGTTGGATATCTGACACTTCCTTCACAGGAGGCAACGGATACTAAATGCAAATGATAAAGATGAAACAATGAGTGTGAAATCACACACATCCAGCGTCTGTTTGGAGGTGTCCCTTTTGCTTGACTCACAACTTTTGCTTGTAGAAAGTTCTGAAATTTAAGAATGCTGAGGAATAGGTCCTGTTTTGTCCCCTATTAACTGCATTCAATAGGCTTCGTATAATGGTGACTCGGTGTCACATCCATCATTCCTGACCTTTAATCCAGCTACGCAATATGCAGATAGATAAGTATCTCTTGAGAAGGCCAAATGGCAGGCCACTGCTCTATGAGGGCATGTTTTCCTTATCTGCTATATCCTTTTAAAAAGAATTTCCATGGCGATAAGGAACCAGGTTCCCAGTTGCTACTTTTGTTGTACAAGTAGATGAGAGCTTTCCAACATTACCACACATCTAATCGTTTTTCTGTAAATCTGTATAAACACCATACGGTTACAGTTTATCCTACATGATTATAAGAAGTCCTACTTCACTGACAGGTGGTGGAAACAGGATGTAGAGAAGTTAACACATGCATTTTTTTCTTAAAAGTTGTAATTTAAGTGTTAAAATTATTTAGTTTTAGAATTATACTTGTATTAACATATAAATGAGAGAGTTTGCTCAGTCATCTAAGCTTCTGAGGGGGCTTGGGAAAGAGCAGGGGGTAGAAAAATTGCAGGCCCGAGTTAGCATGGGAGGATGTTGGCCCACTGGCTTCAGTGTCCTCTTTTAAAGGTTTTGTTTAGTTAGTGGACATTGTACCATTTATGGAAAACCGTGCTCTGAAAAGCCGGTGTCTTCATGTGCTGCCTTGTTACCAGCTTTCTCTTGCCTGGCTCTTACTCTCTCCAGTGGCCTCATCAGCCCTAATGGAGTAACTATGCTCTCATTCTTCCCTGAATTTGGGAAGAGAAGAAGACTGATTCCAGTACTATTTCCCCTCTTCACATCAACGTGTTCTCTCCAGAGCTGAAACCAAGTTAAAGCAAGCTGGTTTAAACCAAGGCTGGGCAAGTATTGAATGGGTTTGTTTTGCCTTTAATAGTGTATAAGATAGAACCTCAAATAAAAATATCTACTTTCTGCAGCCACTCAGGCCATCAATTTTTAATAGTCAAAGTTCTCTTGGAAAAACAGAAAAACCAATAAATTGATTGTCCTTTTGCTATACTTCCAATAACAGGCAAGATTTTGTCTCAGATCCTCTAAGTATATGTTACCACAAACCCAATAACTGGGTAAGCTCTGCTCATCCAGTTGAATAAGAAATATACATCATGATTTATATGACCAATTGGAACTTGCTAATACTAACTGAACATTTTGAAATAAAGTATGTAAAATAAATATCAGATTGCACTTATTTCAAATCTTGAAAAGAATTATTTTTGTGAAGTCAAATATGGACACATGAAAAGTCCATCTAAAGATGGACCTTCAAATTTGGCTTAATTTAGAGATTGCATTTGTAGGATGTGGGCAACTAATTCCACTTAAAATAGAGTCTAAAGGGAGATCACAATAAAAATACTACGGAAAAGGCAGCGGGAAGAAGTTCGTTAATATTAGGCCTCTAAGTTTTCTGATTATGCTTTCAAAGCCTTGTCTATTTCTGCTGCTTCAATGCTTTGTGTATTTGCATCCTTGCAGTTATGAGGAAAAGATCTAACTATTTTACCAGGCTTTAATAAGCCAACTCCGTCCTCTGTGTCTGTGATTGTATTTACAAATCAGTAGTACAGCTGTCTAGCAACCAAGGCCAGCGTTTGAGCTCTAAGGGTGTAGTATTTTTTTCTATTGGTATCTGTGGGTTGCTCTCTGGTCTTTCTCCTCTGGATGTCGCGACAGGTAAATCTGAGCCCTTATTCACGCTGGTGTTGTGTACGCCTCTTGTGGGACCAGTGTGATGGAGCCTGGGAGATCTGGCTCTGCAGACAGCCATGGCACAGAGGGGTCCCTGCCCTCATGCAGCCCTGCAGAGGCAGAACTGCAGTCTCGGGCTGCTACATGCTGCCTGTCTCCAAGCTTCCTCCTTGGAGGTAGGAGAGATGCCCAAGTGTCTTGCAGCTGGGAGGAGAGATCCCAGCTGCACCCACAGTCTCATTATCTCCCCGTCTTCTGCCTGTATGTCAGCATGGTGCTCTCCAGAAGAATTGTTTGGATGAGATCTTGGTCCATTTAAACAGACATCTGGGAATGACTGCTTGCCCTTCTTCTCAAATTAGTCTACAGATTGTTTGCAGTTAGGGTGGTCTAAGTATTTTAATCATAGAATCATAGAATCATATGGGGTTGGAAGGGACCTCTGGAGATCATCTAGTCCAACCCCCCCGCTGGAGCAGCCTTAAATTATGTTTTCTCCTCCTCAGATTTAGAAAGACTTTAAGCTAATCTTCAGAATCAAGCCTTTGTTCTTCACTGATAAGAAGTAAGACCTTTCAAGGGCTATTAAGTACTGGGTGGTGTTTTTTTTTTCTTTATACCGCATTTCAACAAGGTGTTACTGTAACTCTGACTCACTGAGGGAAGAAGAGGAAATTGGCATTTTCTGTGCTCCGTATCCTGTCTCTGAGGTGTTGGTGGTGTCGTGTTAGTACACTTGTCGGTAATGAAATGCATAAAAGTACAAACAGCAGTAACCATCTGTTTAGCATTTCCATGATGATTGGGGTTTCTCGAATGATGAGTCATATTTAACCCTAAACATAAAAATGACCACCTCCATCACCACCCAAAAAACTAAACCCTGATCATATTGGAAAATTCTTGCTACGTCTGTAGATAACAATGTTGTGGAAAGCAGAGATGGTGGTATTCAACAAACAAACAGACGTATCCACGTCAAGGGGTGACTTCTGCTGTCCTGCCTCAGAGATATACCAGGCAAAGCCAGCTGAAATCAGGCAGTGATGGTTTCTGGGGAAACATGAAGTGAATCCATTCTGAATGTGTGCCGTGGCTGAACCACCAGCCAGGGACTGCTGTCCTGGTAGTGCATTATATACATTGCTCATAGGACATAGAAGTTATTTCCCTAGAAATGCTGAATTCTTTGGTATTGAGGCTGCATGGGAGGAGTAGCATGTGGATATGTATTGACAGCACTCTCTTATGCTTCTCCAAAGTATCAGAAAGATTCCCTGAGGTGAACTCAAGTCAGACTGTGTGATTTGCTTTCTCTTCTCTTCAAAACATTTTAAATTTTTTTATATAATGTTTAATTTTTCATTATTTCCAGTGGATAAAAAGAAAAGTTTGCTCTGAAAAAAATTATAATGCATAACTTCTTCTCTCCAAGTCAGTGCTGCCAGCTTCAAAAATGAATGGCTCTGATATCTTCAGAGACCAGATTTTTGTATTTGTTTGCAGAAGAATGGAAAGCACATTTTTAATAAAGCTCCTGTGATGAATAAGTGGCTCAAAAATAGCAAGCTAAAGCTTGCTTCTGTGCTGTCAGAGCAGAGTTTGCCAAGTAATTTGCCTATATAAACAGTGTAAGAGCAAAAGGCCTATTGTAAAGCTGATCTTATTTTTAGAGGTAGATTTTATTATTGGCTCTCACTTCCTTTCCCACCAAGAGCTTGCTTTCACAGCAAAACAAGGCCACAATGGCAAATGCATACCATCTGATTGCACAAGAGCTCCAGACAAGATACCCTGCAATTCCCAACTCTGCTTCTCCAGAATAGGGAGGATACATGTGTGCTTTCATGCTGAAACTTGATTTGCAAAGGCTTCAGCATTGTCCTTCTCTTACAGAACCCCAACACAGTCACATTATTATGAAGCATAGAAACCCACAGCTGGATTCTGCCCTGATCTTGAACTCTGTACATCCCTACTGATGTAAGAGGATTTATTTGTGTGGGAGTTAGGGCACAGTAGGATCTTAGATACTAAAAGCAGTCTATAGTCCTGTACATATATTTCCCCGTGCACTCACTCCTCCATCACAATACCAAAGTAGATCTACACCATTGATGCAGTAACATAGAGAATGCCTTTTCTACATCATCACTGAAATCTGCAACTCAGTTTTTCAAACCTGGAAGAAAGCAAGCAGGGCTTCTTCTGAGCTTTTCTCCAATAGGGTTAAGCTGGCAACGTCTCCCTATCTCCATAGCACGAGTGTACTCACTCAGCACCTCCATCAAAAGCCCTGGCTACTTTCTGTGTCCAGATGTTTCTGAGACAGTAGGAGCTGCCTGTGCAGTCTCCAAGGAAGAGACATGCTAACTAATTTCCAACCTTACAACCACCTTTTATTATTGTGTTTTCCAGGATCTGGTGACTTTCTTCATTGGAAAGATCACTAGTTGGCTTGTAATAACATGATCCTATTCAATACCTATGGATGGGAGTTGGCTTTAGTGACAGAAGTTATGATATCAAGACATAAACCAATAACTCTTGCCCTGTCTGTGCTCCTTGCACTAGCAGGGCCTTGTAAGGAGAATGACTATTGCTATATTTCCAGTCCATTGCTATAATATCTTTCCTCCTATTGAAATGTTTCTGGTCCATGATGTTACGTTTTTCCCCCTAAGCAACACACTTCTGTTTCCAGAAGACACCAGACCCTGATGAAATAGTGCTCTATCTTGACCAGCCTCTCTAGAGGCTGTCATGGGAAGAAACAATCCAAATAAATTCATCAACCAGAGAAGGTTGAACTGAACTTACTAAGTATTTTTCTGTAGTTTCCCTAAAACAAATAATTTATTTTTACATTGGAATATCAAACATCTTTATAAAGCTTATTATTCTGTCTTGTAAATTAAGATCTGTCATCAGAAATGTTGATAAGATCTTTTGGAGACATGTTGGAAATCACTAATAATGCTAGAAGCAATAAACTTTCATTGCAACTGATTTTTCATTCTCTCTATTACTGGTGTGAATTATGACATCTTACAAAGTCACTGGTTGAATTATGGTTTACTTTCTTTATGGGTCTATGCTTTGTTAAATAAATTTGTTAATTCTATGTGGAGGAAGGATATCTCTTGATCCAACAGTGCCTTAAAGTTATGCTATTGCTGCATAGCTGCTGTCCATCACCTGTGGAGAGTTCTGCTATGAACTAATTTTACTTGGGAATGCGCTGAGGGAGTGAAAAAAACTATCCTGTGGTTAGAGTTGTACAGGGGAAAAAGGCAATGTATTTCAAAAGCTTGCTAGTATGAGCAATGAAAGTGGTGGCAAACTAAATTAAAGCCATGTGATGAAACATAGTACTGGTACAGGAATGCCAAGGAACTGATTATGCAAATAAGAATATATGCAGAGTTTGGTTGCAGAGAACCTACAGCAAGTCCCAAGTGGTGACTACTGTAATGATTCAGGGACTGTAAGGTTGGATTAATGTCATGAATTTGCGTAAATAGATAGTTATCCCCCTTGGTCTTTAGCCCATTACAACATCTACTCTAGTTCTGAAACTTCTAGGTCCTTTCTAGACAATGACCTCGTTAGTATTTCTAAAGTTTAATATCAGCATGTTTGTCTTGAGAGCTTATCTACCATTTACTTAGCATAATGAGTGCTCTTCGGTTTTTATTGCTTTCTTTTTAAGCCAAATATTTGTAAAAAAAAAAAAAGTGACTCCAGGATGGATTTATCCAAGTATATTAATTTTCACTGTAATTTTGTGTGACAGGTGTAATAAATACTGACATTAATAAGACGTGGTATTCACATTCTCAAAAAGACATGTTACCTATCTGCTGAACAGCAGGGTTACAGTATTGCAGAAACGGTCTCAAAGGGTCTTAAGAGACCTGCAATAGGTAAGTTTCTTGTAAAGTGGATGAGGAGATGATGATTAAGTGGGAAATTTTGCATTCGTGGACAAAAAAACCCCAAACTGCTAGCAGTTTGCACAGGGAAGAGCAAATGTTTTGCAAAGGGATCTGAAGGTAATTAAGGAAGAGATCTGTTTGGTCTAGAGACAGCATTATTTCATCTTTAGTAAAGCACAAATAGTATTGCAAGAAATAGGAGATGATATGGGACTAAATTCCTTAGTGCCATGGGCAGTTTCTGGAGTTGTTATGACACAAACTTGTTAATAAGTGAAGTTGTTTATGTTAATGGCCCAGACAACATCCATGATTTGCAATTCTGAGTTCATTCTGAATTAAAACAGTTGACTTTATGAAGATGCAGTGGAGTGCAGAGGCTATTAATGAGATTTCAGAAGATAATTTTAATACCTACATATATGAAATCATACGTTCTAAAAATGAAAAACATCTACTAGGCCATTTACAATGGCCAAACGTTGTAAAGGCAAGCTCCTCAGATACAGAGAGAGATCTTGGTGAATTTCCTTGCAATTTTCCCTTCCAGTTTTCTCTCAACAACAATGCCTGGCCCTGTGCTAAAACTGTAAGTAACCCATCCTTCGGCACTTCTCTGGGGAGGCCATTATCTATTAAAACAGATGAGAGTAAAAGGAATTAGGGTACTGATCTGTGAGGCAGACAGAGACAGGGAGTCAGAAGGTTATGTTGGCAGCAGCTAAATTGCCTTCAGCAGGCTTTTCACACTTAGTCTGATGCACTTTGTTCCTGCTAGCAACCTGATGAGGGTTACCTCAGTTGATTCTGAGATCCAAGCAGCAACTGGTTCTCCTACTAAAGCTGATCTGTGGCAATGAAGTTCACTGCTTCCCACCTGCCATTTCCAGGGCATGGCTCACAGAAACTGTTTGGGTTCAGGTTTGTAAGAGCAAGAAAACCTCTGCTAACCTGCCTAGGAATAGTACACAGTCCTCTGTCAGTTCTTTACAATCTTTTGGGACTTTCATGTACTAATCCCGTGGAAGAAACATCTGCTATAAATGCTATTCCTAAGCAATCTTCTGGGTTTTGGGGTGCTTTTTAGAATTAGAGGACAAAAAGTCCCAAAACTTGAGAGGGGTGTGAGTATTGGCACAGCATAGCTACTCCTCTTATTTCTTTTGCTTGTGGTTAGGCAGAAAGAAAGAAGAAAATGTGAATGAAGCTGTTCTGGATAAAGTAACCTTCCTGCTTAGATTGATGGATTTTGCTGGAATGGTCGACGGAGATGATTAAGCCGAATCCTTTATTTTAGTGTTTCCTTTTTTATTAGAATGGCAAAAGTAGCCTTCCAAAATATAAAAGTTTCTGTATTGACTGATACTGAAAAACTTTGTCCAACAGCAGTCTTTATCTCTGTAACACCTCTATTAATATCATATCGGCATTAAGCCTCACAATGAGAGCAGTCTGCCTGGCATCAGCACGGAGCAGCGGGAGGGAGGAGAGCACAAGCGCACTCCTCCTCTAAAAATCTTCTGTTTTGGGTAGGTCCAGACAAAACTAATTCAGTGTGAGGCTCTGAAGGGGAACTTCCCCTGTGTTTGCCACCAGCAACAATGTATCTTAATGAGATTTCCTATACCTGACAAACACAAAGAAAAATAAGTCACAATAAACTGTGTTTGGAATAGCAAGTTTAAGTGTCCCATGTTACCTCTGGGTCGCTTGCAGGTTAAGAACAGGAGATACAGTATATTGCAAAAAAAGTGGAAGAGTCATAATTTTTACATGTCTGTTAGTGACTTTAAAAAGTGATTATGGACTAAGTAATTTCTCCATGCACCGTGCCTAACTGTAATAATCCAAATTGCCTGTGACTTATGATTATATTTGGCAACAATCACCATTTCCACTGTAGTGTGAAATTAACACCACACACTGTAGCTGTGGCATTTATTGAACACAAGGGAGCCGATTATAGCTCCATAAACTTGGAGACAACCTCTGCTATTACTTAATTAGCATTGGTATCTGTGCATAAATTAGAACAGCATTTACAGTCACTTCCCTGGTTAAAGGTCCAATGCAGTCTTCACTATACCACCTATAATTTAAATAATAACCTCAGACTTGGAGAGATATGGCAGTAAAAACGAGCTTGGCTTGCAACTTTGCAGAATGCATTTCGGTTTTTTTTTTTTCCCTGTTATTAATATTGCCTTAGTATACATTCCTTTGAGTCTGTCCTAAAATTAATTTTCATACAAAATAAATCTACAAAGAATCGAAATTTTCATTTTGTTGATTTCTCTTTTTTCTCCATCCCCCTCAACCCCACTTGCCAACGAAAGCCTTTGTTTACCTACTAATGCAATAGTTTATGTGTTTAAACACAGAATTGCGTAACACTATAAGAGAACCTTTTCTCCATTTGCTTCTTTTGAGAAAGCTTTTTACAAAGCATCTGTTATGAATTGGTGAATTGTATTGCAGATACGAACCCAATTTAGTTGAAATACTTGTCCATTTGCAATAGGAAGTTAGCTAGCAAACAAATGCAGGCTAAAATGGCTTAGCTGGGTTTTGCCCAAGAACTGCTTTGTCCAGGATCTACTTGGCAGGGACTGGGAGGGCAGTGATGTCCCTCTTTCATATGGAGGGAAAAGATACTGTGGAGTGAACGAGAGGCAAAAATGGCCTGTGAGGGGCACTAAGAAGAGAGAAAAAGTGAATCGAAGTGTTTCCAAGGTGTTTGCTATACATATCTTCTTGTTGTTTCTCCCAATCTAATTTTTCTTCTTTTTTTTTTTTCCTAGTAGAACTATAAGATCTTACATTCTCTGACACTCTTGGCATGTTTTTACACACTGCAAGAGAATTATTTTCTTCAAAGATAAGCTCTGTGGTAAACATGCCCATATTGGAAACGTACTATGTATTGAAAAAATGACTTGCATTACTCTGGTCCATACCACTCATTAATACTTTTCGAGTTTTCTTTTAATTTTTAATGAGGAATACAGAAATACTACATTAGTGAGTTTGGGGTTTCTGCTTGTTTTAAGCAACTTCTGGGTCTCCTGCTAGTGGAGATAATACAGCATCTCTGCTGTATCACCAAAGCTGAAGGTTATGAATGAAAGATTCCATTTTTAATTCCCTTAACATTAGTCAAAAGTATTTTTGGAACTTAACTTCCAGGAGGCTCTTTTATCAACTGAGAAATGAGTCCGTACTCCTCAGTCAGCTCCTTAGGGGACTGTCTTCCCTCAACACAGAAAATATGCAATTTATTATCACAATTAGTTTACAAAAGTTCTATTGAAAAATATACTGGAAGTTCTAGGACTTAAACATCAATAAGCAGTGAGGGAATAATTGGCCAAATGTAGCTCAGGAGAGCTGCTTAGCCAAAGCTATTAATAATACACAGGAAAATGTGTCCATATCTTCCGCATGCACTTTCGCTTTAAAAATATGCTTCTTCAAAAGAGAGTTTTACATGAAAATTGTATGGTTTGCAGCAAACAGAGAAGCAAAATACTATTGCCTTTTTCCACTCGTTGCTTCTTGCCAATAACTCACGAGATTTTTGGCTCCAGTTCCTGATTCTCTGCCTGTGCCTGACAGTGATTCATACTAATACACAAGGTCAACCTGAGGTTATGTGTGCTCTCTAAGAATATCAGGCAGAGACCTTGCTCTCCTCCCAAAGCCTCAGAAATTACACTTGTCCTTCTCATGAGACATTCATCAGAGTTGTCCCCTGATTCCCAAGTGGATGGAGATCACAGGACTTGCTTGGTGATTTTCTTCTGTGAGAGTGAGAATGTGATGTGGTTCTGAAAGGTATGTTGCCTTCTAAATTTGGCTGGAGGCAGAATTTTTTCCAAAAGAAATAAGGAAGCAAGACAAGTGGGAAAAAAAACCACAACAGACAAATCTCTTCCATACCAGTGTATGTGTTTAACCATGAGCTTAAAGCATGAGGCCTTGGTGAATCTAAAAAAATTTAACTTTGAGAAAAGCACCGAATTATGTTTTGATCACTACACTGTTTCATTGTGCCTTGGTTTTGGTTTTCATTTTAATCTAATAATAATGGTGACTCTGCATTGCTAAGAGTGGCTGCAATTTACATAGCCCTTTTCAATCTGGAAAATTTCATTGAATTTGGCTTGTATCTTCACGGTGTTTCTCTCCAATTTTAAACTGCAGCCTAAGGGTTAATTTTATTCATTTAGCCTCTCTCATGATTCTATTAATATCGTGTAACTTCTATTTTAAAACATGCTTGGATAGTTACAACTGAACTCTAGACGACATTTTTCAAAATAAGCAAAGGACCAGTAATTTCATCTTCCCTATTAAGAAATTAAAATTTCCCACTGGCTTTTTTCCTATTTCAATTACTTTCCATTTTTCTAGTTTATCAATGGTACTGTGAGAAAGTTAATACATCAGAGTCTTTTATAACTTGTCTAGGTCAAGAAAACATACTGAACTTAGTCATAATCGAGAGTTTCAACTCTTGAGCAATAATGTGCCTTTACACAAATGCGTGCAGCACGGGGAACAAGCAAGGGGAGTTAGAGATGTACACACGCCTCCAGGGCTACG
>JAOXNO010000020.1:41395479-41420964 GCA_028565335.1 Limnodromus scolopaceus | reverse complement strand
AGGTGGTGGAGTCGCCATCCCTGGAGGTATTTAAGAAATGTGTAGATGTGGCACTTCAGGGCATGCTCTAGTGCCTGAGATTGTTGGTCTCTGTCTGTCTGTAGGTGGGTGTGGTGTATGGGTGTGTGTGTTTGGTTGGCTTTTGTTTGGTTTGGTTTGGTTTGGTTTTTTGTGGTTGGACTCTATGATCTCAAAGGTCCCTTCCAACCATGAATATTCTGTGATTCTGTGATTCTGTGAATTTCTCATTAAGCAATGGTGCCAAACAGATGACAAGTCAAGAATGGGTCCTGATCCAAAGCTTTCAGGGTGAATCTGAGGGCCAAAGTTATATTTTTGCTTTCTTTATTGTAGTTTCTTGATACTAGCTTGATATTAGGTTCATCATCTGAGGTGGTTTTGTTATCAAGAAGAGTCTACAGGAAGAAATGCTGAAAAAGGAGAAAAAAGTCAGTTTTCTGTTGTTGAATGTCTTAAAGGACAGTTTATCTTCCTTCCCTTCTCCTAGAAGCATACAATGCAGAAAAAATTGTTGCGTTTAGGGAAGTGTAAACCAGTGAGATTCTTTATTTCTGAGCTTTTCTGGACACTTAGGTTGTATGGTGAATGACTGTTGCTCCCAAGCTTTGTGTGTTCGTGTGGGTTTTCCCCTCCCTTGTGAAGAAATGCTTGACAGTCATTCAGCTAAGCCTCCTTCCTGCTTAGGGATAAGAAAGCAGATATATCTTCTCTAAAAAGTATTACCAGTGCAGACTCTTCAAAATTGCTCTTTCAGAAGCTTCTGTTATTGAATGACCACCTGAAGATAGCTTGTTTGGCCTTGATTTTTATGATGTGACTGTTTGATGGATATTTAAAAATCAGACTTCTTTAAACTATCTCAAGACAGCTACCCATACTTAGAGGTGTTCTGGTAGCCATCATCATTGTTGCACAAATATGAGAATTAGGTCTTCATTCACAACAAATTCAGCCCTAAGTTTTACTGGTGAAAATCTCAATTAAGTCCATGAATGCTAGTGTAGGTTGATGTGAGAAGAAAAAGCTAAATAAATTCCTAAAGAACCATCTTCTTGGAACTGGAAGTGTCTATATTTGATAATTCTTTTGTTACATACTAGAAGGATATACTGGGGATGGCTTTTCCAAAACAGCACTTTTCTTGTATTAAAATATTATTGAGCTTCCAAGTGTACTCTCTACCGATCCCCTCTTCTTTTCCCTTGCCCCTTCAAAAGACGTGAACATTTGATATTGAAAGATACCACCAATGTAAGGAAAAACTATTGGAAGAAAAATTGCTAATTTTATTGCTGTCTCTGGACATCTGCCCAGACATGTGTGAAAAGAGCACATCCAGCAGTCAGTACCTAGAAATCAATTTATAGAATTGGTGGTCTAGGTGACACAATACATTTCTTGCATGCTATTTAATCCATGAAAAGCAGACAGTCTCAATTGAAATCCTTCCCTCACAGAAAATTGTCCTGATAAAGTGACTCCTGAGGTTCAAAAGTGAATTAATTTGGTGGTTACTGGCAAATTATTTCTCTCAAATCGAAAATTATTAAGCATCAAGGGCCAAGTTCATTCCTCACTAACTACAGTGAAGTAAACAGAATTGCAAAGGAGTTTTGCAAGGCATTGACCCATCTGTGAAGGAAAAAAGCATAACAGCATGAGCTATGTGCAAAAACACATGCACCTCTCATTCAAATTTAGTCAAGTTCTGTCCTCTTTGATTGCAGTTTACATTGTTTGGATAGCTGAATAGTCTCATCAGTAATGTGTATACTAGGTGTGTACTGAGTTTTCCTGTATCACAAGTGTTTGGCCTGTAGCAAAGTACCTAATGAAATGCAAACTGCAAGTCAAGAACATATTTGCAATGAAGACAGGGCAAAACTTGCCAAGTAATAATTTTTTTTCAGTTACTGAATATGTAAGCATAGTGAGTGATAAATTAAATGTCTGAAGAAGTCCTTTTTCCCCTAAATCACTATATGATTTTGATGGCTGATATTTGTGCTCGGTAGTGTTTGAATATACTGGAGCACATTCTGTAACATTGATAATTCCTTAGTGATGGTCTCTTGCAGTTTCAGCTTGAATATTTGCTAGGAGGTGTAAAGAACAAATGAAGCCATCAGAGAGATTAACAAAGTGCAGATCAGCAAGGTTTGAACTGGACTCCTCTGCTTATAAGCAAAGCAGAACTGATTTGTGTGTTATGCTCAATTCAGAAATAACTTTCTTGGTTACGACTCATGCTGAACTTCAACATTCATTTTCTCCTCTGTTCTTTTCTGTTTGCCTGGAAAAAAGAAGTGGTTGTGTTATAATGCAAAGTCCAAAATACTCCAAAAAAAAATATTTCAGCCAGAGCTGGTTTCATAGGCTTTCTCTTGACAGGAATTGTGCAAGTACAGTCTCAAGTGACTAAGCATGCAAAATACATACATAAAATGTTGCTTCACTAGCTAGTACACTTTTTGGTGCAAGGCTAATGTCCTGCTCCTCAAGAAAGGTAGCAGACGCTCTGCTTCACTACTAATCTCTACCAGTTTGGCTAGAAAACACCGTGCTGTCCAGCGTAGTACAAAGTAGTGCAAAGTAAATGCACTGAGCTATGTTTCTAGCCCAGAATACTACCTGATCAAATTGGAAAGTATTCCAGAAAGCTCTCCACCCAGAAAAAGTAACCCATCCAAAGAGTGTATCTAACACTCATGTAGGCCTAAAACAGTTTGCCATGTGGTAGAGAGCCGGTAAAACTACCTTTTTGTATTGTCTTTCCCTTGTAGAATTGAGTTGGTTTAATTCTACGGAGTTACTGCAATTCTCACACAAAAATAAACTTTCAGAAAGCTCAGTGCACACAGAACGAGGGCAAAGTCTGAGAATAATCTCCTATCTATATTAAAAGGATGACGTAACAGTTTGATAGCATTTGATTACAGTACAACAATTTTATAATCAAAAATAGCTAAAGATAGCATTCCTAAAAGTTCTGTTTATTGTCAATGTAAAATTTCCACATTGTATGCTTGGATCACATCTACAACTAGTCTGCCATGTTATTTGGTGACTACACCTTGGTGCGTACCTTGCCCCTTCTCTCTCTGTTTGGTGCATGGCTCCCAAAGCTTCTTTTCAACTCTTCTCCAGAGGCTACAGCTGTCTTGTGTCTTTGATCTCTAATCTGACAACTATAAGAGGCTCAGCTGCCAATGTGTTTGATTTGAGACTTTTGGTCATTAAGTTTTCAAGCCCTGAAGAGTTTAATAATCTTGTATAGAAATCTGATTGTCCTACCTTATGTGCTTGTTGTGTCTTCAATATTTATTAACATTTTTCAGCTGTTTCATACTGTTATATTACTTTCAACATAGCATTTAGTTTAGCAAACTTTCATTACATAGGATGCTGTAGTCCTCTCCCTAACTCTCAGATCTCATGAAGGTTCAATAATTCTTTGCCAGTCTTGTCTATGAGCCTTGGAATACCAGTATCTAGCTTGGGTGATGGGTCTTCTAGGTAATTGTTTTTCCTGTATCTTCTGAGTCATGTTATTGAGTCCTCAGCAACAAGATGGACTTGTATTAGTATGGCATGCAGCTCTCTCTGACCTGACAACTGCCTCTGAGATGATGGTATGAATAAACAAAGCAGATCTATGACACCACATGTGGTCTCTGCCTTGACTTGTATTCAAGACACTATACCAAAATACCTTATAATGGCATTCATGATATTTTGCTATTGAATTGTACATCTAGAGTGCTGAGTGGACTTGCTAGGGAGAACTTGTGGGCTGTGCCATGTGAAGGACTAAATGAGAAGACAGTTATTGCTACCACTGTTTAACTTAGATTTGGAGTGCATTTCTGGATCACACCAGTTGATTTATTTTTCTTTTTTGTTTGTGTTGGAAAAGATAATTCCAGGATCAAGTTGGAAAGTTTTTCCTTCACTTTTCCATTTATTCCCAGCTATATTGTGCGTTGGAACACTCTCTCCATTTTGCGCATTTTGTCAATTAAGAGAGTAACCATAGGCAGGGTACTGACACTGTATCAGCAAATCATTTTAATTTTTCAGGGATCTGATAGCCCATCAAAAATGCCAAGAAATCTTTTCGTAATCTGCAAAGTGTCCTTTAATGACTTTCACCTTCATAGAGATTTTTAGCAAGATTGGTTCTAAATTGATATTTTTTAGAACTAGCTTTACAAGTGTAAGTCAAAATCTAAATGTGCATGATATACCTTGTATAAATTCTTAATATAGTCCTCTGCCGGACAGATACCATTCCTAAACTGTTAGCTGCAATTCAGCATTAAGGCCTGAGGTAGAATTAAGTCCTTTGATGTAGGCTGCACATTTCTTGTGTTTAAAATCTTATGGTATCTTTTTTGGACGTACTAGAGAAACAGTCACCTCATTATTCTATTCTTTCTTCTGTGAACAAAAATTATATGAGGTCATCTGCACTAAATTTTCATCTTACTGGAGATTACATGTTCCTTTTTGTGTTTCTTTATCGGGGAGAGGGAGAAGAGACACGCTTCTTGAAAACAGGTTTGTGCCACCTCAAGTATTCTTCCTTGGTTTTGGTCCCTCATGGCACAAGTTTACTTCTGGGAGTCCCTCTATGCCTGGAACTTGGCCATGTACGTCTTCCCTGTCAGTGGCAGGTTCTCTTGTTTCCTGTTGGCTGCATAAATATTTTGCTGATAGTACCTCTTCGTCTCATTCTGGGTGTGCCAGGACGAGTGCTGATGCTTGACAAGTACTTACTGCACTTGCCTGTGCCCTAAGCCTTCGAATGTGAAATTCTCTTCCCTTCTACTTTTTTCTCAGGGACCTGTCAAAATCTGCGCAGAAAGATAAACGCTGAAGGGATTCATTGCAGATTTTATTTTCAAATACAGCCAATGTCTGCAGAGCTTTCGGCTTTTACCTTGCGGTATTGAGCTGTAGTGTTAACATCCGCCTTTCCCGGTCCCTCTGTCCCATTTCCTTGTCAATGGGAGAAGCTGGTGTTTGACCCTTCTGCGTATTAGGCCTACAGATCTTAAGCTAGCAGTGCAGGATTGATGGAAGCTTCTGAAACAAAAGAAGTGGTTCTCAGTCATAAGAAACTTCCATGGGTAAATTCTGCCTGAATAGTACAGTTTAATGATTCATATCCATGTTACTCTTTAACTGAAGGTTAGCTCATATTACAGAGCTGAACCTCTGTTTAATAGATTTTTTTTTGCTGAAGAAGAACATGCTTGAGACCTGATCTAGCTTGTTCTGTTCAGCATGACAGACCACCTTCCCCAGGTACTTCCTGCACTGCTTGGACATTTTTGCGTGGACTCCCATAACCCATTAGACCTGCAAAATTCTGCAGAACTGCCCAAGCTCAGAAGTAGCATAAAAGAATGGAGAAAGCTGCTTGAGACAGGACTGCATCTAAGTGACTTGAGGCTAGCTCAAACTTACAAGATATATTTTAAAGAAATTGTGGGCCAGAGAGCTGGGAGGGTGATACAGGGACTCTGTAGCTGACCAATTGATTTCTTGTCTGACCTGTACAAAAGCAAATTGCGTCCATCAGTTCAGCATGACCTATCCCTTGAGATATCTGTTGCATGGTTTCCTTTGCTTTCTTTTGATGACTGGTGTGTTTGTGTGCTGCAGTAACATATCCAATGGTATGTGTATCCTTCAGGGTCACCCTGCTGCTCCAGCTCAAATGAGCTGGCTGGTGAGCCTGAAGGCAAAGTTCTGTGACCGACCAAAGACTGGCCTCAGACAACCTGGACCCTTTATTAATTATTAATCTTGCTTAAACCTTCTGTTTTCACCTACAAGCTGTCTGTGCACTTGAGATTAAGTCCTGGAAATGAAATAGGTTATAACACTGTCTAAGCAAGTTTCACTAGTCAGTAAAACACAAGTGGAGAAAAATGACTATTTTTTTCTCCTCATACTGTATGGTCCTCCTCTTCTGTCACTTCACTTCAGGACATTGTCCCAGGGTGATGGTAACAATATGAATACATATTTTTTCTATTTAGTTTCCACAGGAGTATTACTTCATACTGTCTTCAGTCACAAGCAATAAGACATTGAAGTTGATAACAAAGTCTAAAAATGAATAAAGATTTTTTTGTTTGTTCTTGGTGAGTATGGACAATGAAAGTATAAATTTAAGTGATACTGGAAAAAATCTGAAATGTCACCAAACTATTAAGTAATAGTACAGAAACTACATCTGAAAGGAACTCCAGCCACTGTGGTCTCTAGTATCTGCCTGCAATAGCTAGCCTGTGTGTACTTTTATAATAAACAGCTCATGTAGCTTTTAAATTCCAGATATAGTGATGTTCTGGGGAGTTTGCTGGAAGCTTAATTAATGACATCACATGTATGCAGTTCTGAGGACCAAACACCATTTTTCAGCTTTCTTATATTACACAAGAGCCAGTTCTTGAAATTCTGAAGTGTTTGTAATTCTTCATTTGAAAATCTTCATCCAAATTTTTCCAAGATCATAAAATGAAGCTCAGGGTTTCACTTATAACCCACAGTTTGGCCACTGAGACACTCCACTTGTGATGTTATTAGCAACTTTCTCAGAGTCTGGCAAATATGTAGGTAGCTGTTAACCCATCCTTTACAAGTTCCAATTCTCTAATTTCTGTTTATTTGTCATATTATCTAGATCCAGATGAGGAGGTTCCCAAAAGGATTAGAAGTTTCCTGTGATATCACTGTGCCATTTCCCAGTTTGCAGACCAAATGTCCTCTTGCTTCATAGGAAGGGAAATAGTTGCTACAGCCTGTACAGAAATGTTTCTACAGAAATGCTCTATAACATAGAAGACTTATTTTACAATTTCATTAAAGTGTCAGGAGGATTTGCATTAGCACATATTGCATCCTGCGAGCTAGCAAGGCATGTTTCCAGCTAATTTGCATTGTAGGAAGGTTATATAAACTGGCAAATTGCAGACAGTTCTTCAGTGAAGACTTAGTTCATGGAAGTCCTGACTATTTTTCCTTCTCATGGGTCAGCCAGAGTCTGACCTCTTCAATGCTTATCTAGAGAGCAAGAACATTAGCCACCAAATTTAACTAGCTAGGAATCAGAGCTCCAGTGTTTCTTTTTGTCTGATGCTTTCCTGAGGCCCCCAGAGATGATGGTATGAATAAACAAAGTGGATCTACGACACCACATATGGTCTCTGCCTGACTTCTGCCTGCCCCTGTTGTCTTTCTGTCAGAAGCTATCCGGCTACATCCACAGATCACAGAGATCAGGCAGATAGCAAGCTGCTTTCTTTCATCGCCTTTGCGTCGTGGTGTTCTTCTCCCCAGTTGGCCAAACATTCCTTAAATGTGTGTCTGAAGCCCCTGAACCCATCTGCTCTTTGTATGGGTGCATGTTAACTTCCTTACAATCTGGGGCTGCCTGTCGCAGAGTGTTTCATAGATTTGTCAAGGATGGCTTCCACCCTTCCTAGTACTGCTTCGGTTTGCTCATGAATTTAAAGACTAGAAAACAAGTTGCAAAATTACGTGAGAGAATGATGGCATTTTATTTATAGTATATATACAATATTTTGCAAACATAGGTGCAATGTTATTGTACAGGCTTCAAACCAGAACTGAGTTACCTTTGAGTGCTTTTAAGTCCCTCCTCCATTTAAGTCTTTCTAAGAAGGGGCCTGCAACTGCGTATGGTGTAGGTAGAGAAATTGTCCTGATATGTACAATCTCCATGAACAAACAGTTAAATGGATGTTCAGACAGTGAAAACTGTTAGGTGTTTTATATCAGTAAGTAATTCGTGTCACAGGGTTCTCAATAAGTAGCAATTTCCCATTGAAAGAAATTGCAGAAAATGTTTCATCTGAAGTAGATTACTGCATATAGATATACGTATGTATGCATGTGTGTATATGCACCTATACATATATGTATACATATGTGAATAAACACATATACATATACATAGATGTATATGCACATACACACATTTAAATATATATAATCTTTTTAATAATTATTCCTGATCTTTTATTACACATGATCTCAGTACAGGTGGGATTTCATTTTGTTCACTTCCTTGTGACAGTTGTGTCTGAGACCTAGCTCTCCTACAGGCTGTGCCACTTAAGATAGTACTTCTGTCATTCATAAAAGCAGTGGGAATTCTCCCTGACTGTGTTGTCTAGTCTTGTGGTTCTGATTGCTTTAAAGAAGATGGAATCTGTTCTGGTGTACCTGGCCCATAAAAAAAGACAAAGGCTTCTGAACTGCAATTTTCAATGAAAAGTGCATCTTTGTGATGAAATATACCATCAGCTTTAATTTAATACAAATCTGTCTGGATCTTTCAGTTTCAGTTGAAACACTGTTCTCCTAAAAACTTTTAAATCTTTTTTTTTTTTTTTTTCCCCATACTACTATTCCAGATTTCAAATTTTCAGTTTGTTTCCTATCTGGAAAGGATGTGAATATTTTTGACTTTGTGGCAAGGAAACTTTTGCATCTACTTATTTGGTACAAAGGAATTCACACGTTCATTTAAAGTGATCACAGGAACATTAAGCTTAGATTCATGTTCAGTCTCTTGCCTTTAATTTTAAGCCCATCTTAAAAACATTGTGCAATGTTTAGATAAATCAACTGCTCCAGCTCTGATGTGACAACATTTTTCCTGCAGCTTTTCCTCCACACTTATTTAATTCTTTGTTTGTTTTTTTTTTGTTTGCATTCTGTGAAAAATATGCCAAGAAAGCTCTAAAAGTAATAGTTACTGATAATCTTCAGCAGCTACATATGTTTTCCAAATGCATATACATAAGTCTCTGTCTTTATTAAGCAGAATTGCACTTAAATATGTCTCATTTTTTTTAGTACGCTTCATAGCAAACCCGCGTGCTGGCAGATTATAACGAGAATATAATTATGTTGATCTCTAGTTTGTTTTTCCACACTAAGGAAGAAGTAATTTTGAATTCTCAGTCTTGTGCTACTGCCTTTTTCTGAATAAGAACCGGTTACAGAAGACATGCATTTCCAAGCAATGTCTTTTGACAACTGCAC
Organism: Limnodromus scolopaceus; assembly: GCA_028565335.1. NCBI lineage: Eukaryota > Metazoa > Chordata > Aves > Charadriiformes > Scolopacidae > Limnodromus > Limnodromus scolopaceus. The sequence goes on along the minus strand of JAOXNO010000020.1, from coordinate 41,411,856 downwards.
AAGATTAAAAAAGGGCCAGGGGCTATATATATGAGCAGTAGCTCATTGAAGATGAAAGTCCTTGCTAGGTGTTTATAGAAAAACTAATAATGGGTGAACAAAATTTTCCTTTCATTTAACATCTGGCAAAGTTACTTCGATACGATTGGGACACTTAGGTACTTGTTGGACACTTAGAAACCGTTCTGTGACAAATGGATCAGTGTACCATTCTTTTCCCTTCCTCATTTTTAAAAAATCTTTACAGTAATAAACAGCAGTGTCAGTAATGAACAACAATATTCTGAAAATCTTGTGCAGCCAGAACTCCTATTGATTCCTGAATAGGGCTATAAACTCAAGCTTCCAGGTTATTGATTGAACTGAATCTGAATTTGTAGGATGTAATTGTCAGGAATCTANNNTTTTATACTCCGATACATTTTAATTATATTCTTTGGCCTTGGACACCTAGCTGTAGAGCATCCCTCACAGGCAGTTCTTCTCCTACACCCTCTTTGCTGCCAGCTTCTTGGGGAGTTGCTGCCCCTGTCCTGTGCTGCATACAGTTCTGCTCTTCCTTAAAATGAAGACTCAGCTTTGTCACTGTTTAATTTCTAATTATTTTCCTTGATTTCTTAGAGGGGCAGGAAGGGAGCAACATGAGCCTGGTAAATTTTAAGTGTGTGCAATAGCATCCCTTTAACTTTTTGCAAGCTGGAAATAAATTTGCCTAAGATGCCCACTTGATTGAGTAAATTGGGCTTGAGTCAGCTTGATAAAAGGGAAGTATATGACCTGAAGAAGGCTAGAAAATTGTTAAAGGAGGGGTTGTTCTTACTGTTGTGAAATTCCTCCATCTTAAGAGCAACAACAGCCTGCAGCTATCATGCAGAAAGGACCTGAAGGATAGCTGCTCCATGTGATGGTGAGTGGAGTTGTAGCCAAACCCTTTCCCCCTGTGATACATAGAACTGGAGAGATTGAAATGCAGCTGAAGGGAGGCCTGGGACACCACCTGTATCTACAGATGTAAACTTTGACTACCTGTGTAAAGCTGATATGATCCTTCACTTCTGTGACATCAGAATATACTATTGTTGCTCCCAGTATAAGCATATAAACAGCACAGGAAGCAGAGCTAAAGTGAGCATCCACCATGGCTGTATTTTGCAAGCTTTATTTTGCAACAAGTATAGTGAGGCTACTTCTGGTCTTTCTGCTCTGCATGTCTATTTGTGTAAGTACCATCATTATGAATGTAAGAATATTCTGGTAAAGTCAGCAAATATTGCACCCACAAATAGATTTGTGATGGCTAAAGCATTTTGCTTGAGAAGTCCAATTGTGGCTTTCAAACTGCTGTGAACAGCACTGAACTCTAAAGTCTTGGGGTAACTGGTCTTCTGAGGAGACATCATGTGGCATTAGTACTTTTTTGGTGGTTATACCAGTCACTAGTAAATTTCTGCTGCCTGATAAAACAGATACAGATAATAGCCAGGGGCTAAAGCAACCAAAGAATAAGAAGCACGGAACCTCATTAGCTTGTGCAAAAAGCAAAGCAGATTTCTTTTTCTCTGGTTTGTATACACCTATAGAGTGTTTTCCTAACAGTGAAAGCACTCACCCTTGTTTCAGTCTACTTTAATTCTCAGGTTTGCACAGCTTTCCTAGCAATCTCTGAAGAAACTAACTCGGCTAACAGCAATACTATAGCTTTATTATGAAAGTGTTTACGGAGTAACACACCTGCTCCTCAGCAGGTTTAGACTGCTATACTGCCTGCCTGTGCTGTTTGTTACCAGTGCTAGCTCTCGTCACTCCTACCTGGAACTGTTATAATGTTATATACCAATCATGACTGAGGTGTAACAGCTAAAATGTGTAAGAAGCCCTTGTGGATAACTGGTGACCTGCAGCCTCCTACTCTACAATGCATTATTCACCAAACCTACAAAAAACTAATGGAGAACAAAATAGCTAGTTTTATAGTAATATGAATAGCTGATTATTAGCTAGCTAGAGGCTTCCAAAGCATAGTTGTGCAAAATATTTGTTTGACCTAGCCCCTCAGCTCACAGAAATGTTTATTCTCTTGACTATTTATTATTCTGAGAGGAGAGTGTAAATTTGTTCAGGGTGGAATCTACTATGATTTTTCTGAGCACTTCCAAGGAGATAAGGAAGACTTGAACACTGTTGATCTATTTAAAATGTATCAGATTCCATTCTATTTCCAATATTTTTCCTCACTCTTTCTTCATCTTGCATAACAATGCAATACAAAGATTTTTTTTTTTTTCATATATTAAGTTCTCCATTTCAAGCATATGGAAATATTAAAGGAACTAGATTGATAATGGGCATATTTATGCACAAAATTGGCAGCAAATGTGAAAGAGGTAAGTACCCAATCTATTTCTTTAGTCAACAGTTCCTAGCCCATTGCTTTCTAGAAGACATTCCACCTTGGGTTTTTTTGTTTTACTTCATGACCAAACGTACAGGTAGAGTTTAATACTCTTTAAAGCATATCAAGGTGGGGAAAAAGAAAAATCACCTATTAAAAATCTGTGAAGACTTTGTTTTCTAAGTTTGTAGAGGGGTAGATGGAGACTGCATGAAATCTGAGGAATAAATTAAAGATCTCCTAGACCCATGTAAATTCTTACCTGATAACTAAATAGGCAGACAGGCTACATTTTTCAAATGGCTTGAATTTTTGCACGAGGATTTTCTGCAAATGGACTGTATTTTTGCTAGATGTGGCAATTTCTATTGACTCTCCAGCTACATGATTAAGACATCCTGAAATTTGTTCCTTCCTCTAGGGATGAGGTGTCACTGGTCGTCCTCCATCCCTGGCGGATTTTAGTCATAAGCCTTTTGAATTCCTAGGGACAAGATTTCTGTTGTCAGTAGCTGTATTTCCTGAGTGAGATACCACATCTGTTTATGCATGCTAGTTAGCAAGGAAAGTGGAAGTGGTAGGCTGAGGTTATCCAACAGGGTAGAATCAGCCTCAGTGCACCAAGTGCTGCATCAAAAATGTTGCTGCTGTTTGACTGTAATTTTACCATTGTGTGTCCCTACTGCTCTTTCTTTGGACTTTGCACAGCTGACACCTCCTTGGATACCTATATAATGGTTTAGCTTAGTTCAGAGCATTAGCACACTTTTGCAGTGAATCTCACACCCACCTGCCCTTACTTACATTTTCGGGTTTGGATCCAAAGAAGTTTTAGCACACATGAATTGAACCGGAGATACTGATAAAGCTGATAAGAAGTGAAGGCTTAACAAAGTGAACATATGATATCCTAAAGTAAGCAACCATCCTCCTTAAGACAACCACACACACCAGCAGCTATTTAAATGGGGCTAGTGACAGGTGCTTATGATGTCTCTCCATGTTCCATGCATCCAGTTTTGAAGTCCAATCTCCAGTCCACCTCTGCTACTGAATACCACATTGGACAGCCCACTGCTTCTCAAGCACCTCCTTGAGGAGTAATGGCAGAGCTCGTGGGCACAAGATGAATGTTGATGGGAAGCAGAGTATTTAAGTCAGCCCACTTTGGTTCTCCTAACCTCCTGTTCTTCTGTTGTCTTGTGTCTTTAAGTAACTCCAAGCTTTTGTTGCATTTAAAGAGTGAAGGAGGTCTGTATTTTACAGTTTTTATCAAATTCGTTTGTTCAGTGGAGGAGTTGCAATTATTATTTCTGGAGGTCTTGAAATAAAACAGAAGCATCAAATGCTTCCATAAACCCGCTCTCTAGAGAAAGGAAGCTGCAGCAAACAGTAAGGAAGGCAGATAACAGTACTTTATCACTTACAGCCCAACACAAGACCTATTTTACACTACAACAAGTGGCCATTAGTGGCCATTGTAAAGTAATCTGACAGGACTCATAATTTGACTTTCCCACCTCTTGTGGATGTGTGCACAAGCCACAGCAACTATAGGCAGTAAATGAGGTTTTCTTTGGACTTCCCAACCTCTTACCATCTGTACTGCTGCTCCTGAGAGTGTTGTACAGGGCACTGTAGATAAGCAAGATCCTGGAAAACAGTAAACCCAAGTCTGGGCTCTTCCTTACCTTGACAGAGAGGTAAAGCCATGTTTCATGAGTAAGATGTGGATAGTCAAAGAGCAGCTGAAAATTTTTTCTTGTCATTTAAAGTTTCAGTTCAACATTAGATTTCTAAATCAAGAGAGTGAAATCAATGGAGTGCAGTGAAGTTAGTGAAGAAGTGACACGAAGACTTGAATTTGACACTGGCTGGGATTGCTTGCTTGCATGGCAGAGACAGAGCAAGTCTTGTGCAAGACAACTTCTACATATTTGCCAGGTTACTTAAGATGATAGCACCAAAATGTCTGCAGCCCAGCATAAAAGTCTATGACTTAGCTGAAAGACACCCTTCCATAATGAGAGCAATCTGTGTCTGACGAAGACAGAGGCAACGGTGATTAAGGCGTAGGAGGTCCACCAATAGCGCCAACACAAATAAGGAAGCCCATGATAGAAAAGCCCTCAGTGAGCTCCAAAGCCTCAAAACCTGCCAGAGGACAGAGGTTACCTCCAGGAGGGGTTGTAATCTGAATTGTTTTCCAGAGGAAAACAGAAAGGAAAAGCACCTGTAAACACTGCCAGCAATTCTTGGCTTAGCTCTTGGGTTCAGGAGTACTCTCCTGTTCTGCACTTTTCTGTTGATCGTCTTCTGAGTCAGTATTGTGTCAAGCTCACCAGTGAATGCTTTCCCTGCTCTGAAGTTCTTCCTGCATTAGCAGTCCTACCATGCTAACAGCATGACCCTGTTGCCGCTATTCAATGGTCTATTCACAATATCTCAGATGCTGTGTACAACAGCCATTCATCTTCATCAGTGTTGAGAATTTCTAAGGATACAGTCATTTTTCATCTGCTACAGTACTTTCTTCTTATTTACTTTCTTCTTGCATATGTGAGAGCTCTGTGCAAGGAGCTTTAACAATGCATGGGAGATGTATTTCCCACACAATGGTGGCAAAGCTTGTAATAGCACAGCTGTTGTTGCTGCCCTGGGGAAGGTGAGAGTGGTGTGTTACCCCTGTATGCTGGGATAAAAGTACAGCAGGATGATGTTTCTCAGAAGGCTGTTTCCCAAGTTGGTAGTTGACCCCATTAAGAAAAGATCAGGCATAGTCTCTCCCCAACAAAATACTCCCTGCAGCACAATTGTAGGTGACCAGAGTGCTGCATACAAAGCAATTTCACATAGAAGAATACACACCTGGGGTTCATGTTGCCTAAACAATACAATCTTGCACTAAATTTTCCATTGAAAAGGCAGTAACATACCTCAGTCTGCCTCCATTCTACTCTGCCAGGTGATCTAGGTGGACATGGCATTAATGACCTCAGATTGGGCTTCTGGAGAACCGTAAGGGTCTTTACAAAATAAATGGTTACCTATAAACCTCACAAAATCCCTTGAAGGATTGCAATCATTGCTTTGTCACGCTGCAGTCCTTGAGCACTCTACTTAAAACAACCTACTAGTTAGCAAGTGGCTACCCTCTGAGTTTGGTTGGTTTGGGTGCTTGCAATAAGACCTCATATCATTCCTGGTGGACTGGCTGGGCTTGGTCTGCAGCAAAGGAATATTCAAAGCAAAATATTCCCTGCAGTAGTGCCAGACCATGCAAGTCTCAATCCCTAAGCAGGCATCAACAAGATTCCGAAATTCATTCCACTTAGTGAATACTCAACTGTGAAATCAGTTTAAAGGCTATATGTATTATTTATTCTGCCGGGGAATTGGAACAAGATCCCTAAACTAACAGCAGGACTAATCCTAATGTGAGATTGCATGACTGAAAAGTGGCCAAACATGTCTGAACTGTGGAATATGGTCTCTTTCCTTCAACTAGATCTAGGCTTTGGAATTTTTATCAAAACTGAAGCAGGATTAGGCTTAATTTTTATAAACATACTTATTTTGCAAAACAAACACATGGATTTGACTGTCAGGCAAACTTGCTTATTTTATCGTATTTTTTAAAAAAAATGGAAAATTATACATTCCCACTTTAATTAATGCACTGCCATCAAGGTACAATAGACTTATTTGGATCCTGTGCTTCAGGGTTCAGCCAGGCTTTGAATGTATTTTGTGGTTTCTTCAGATCCTGTGGCAATCTTTTAACAACTCATTGGATCTCTTTCCTAGCTTTTTCCACAAGTCCAGTGTAGAAAACAAGAGACAATATGGATGAATCTTAGTGATTCTTACCTACTGGGATAAGCAGGATGCACTTTTAAAACAATTTAGTACAACCCAGAACAAAATCTGGGTGAGCCTTGAATCCTATCAAGGCTGGCAGTTCCTCTAAGAGATGATAAAGGGAGAGTTTTTTCACTCTCAGGCTCTGTCCTATACACAAGTGGATGGGACCACAAGAAATTAACTTCTTCCCAGTTCAAAGTGTATCATGGCATCTGGTGCCATAACATCTTAGTCAATACCTGCTGCTTATAGATTAGCATTCTGAAATTGGAAACACTTTCTGTAATAAATTTCTTTTCACAGATATGAGTTCTAAGAACTATTCTTTGGAATGAATTAATTTTCTAATTCTGTATGTAATAGATGCAAATCAAAAGAATGCCATACTCAGCTGCGCATATTTTATATGTTAGCATACCTTTATCTCTGCTTTAGCGTATTTGAATTTAAAGTACCTTTAGTCACTCTCTAAACAGTTTTTCCTATGTGTGAGATTCTGCATATAAAATCAACTTGGTTGAACTCTAAAAAATGAAGTGGTGGACCATTATGTAGACATGATCCTTGTTGAAAGAAGAGAAAACTATTTTAAGAATTGTGCAGAGATTAATGCAGAGAGTAATTATTTGTGCAGATAATAATATTTTTTTAAGTCCCTCTTTTTTTATCTTCATATTTGAGAGGTCTCTGGGCACAGTGGAAGATCTTCACTGAGGAATGTTACTTTTTTGTCCATTTTGGAAAAAACAATTAATGATATTAAGAAAAATAGCTACCCAGGTAAATTGCACACTGAGAATTTTGCCTGTTCCTTCTGTGTACCATTCCACTGCTTTTTAGAGCACTCAAAGGTACCTCCCAGCTCAAAAGAGAATGGAAGCACAGGACAATTAGATTTCTCTCTGAATACAGATGGTGAGCCTTGTCATTCATTCTTCCACTTTATTTTACAGCAAGGTTTTAGAAATCTTTCATCATTATTTTTAAATGATAAATTTTGATTTCTGGTTTTGCATTTTACTAACAGAAAAATAAGTTTTACTCACCTATAATAGAGAAATAAGAAAAAAATCCCACATAATGCCTTTGAAAAGCAGTCCTGGTATGGCAACTGGACTGCAGAAAACAGTGAAAGATGTGTCATAAAGCTTATTCACGGATTCACAGATTTGACAGAGTTGGAAGGGACCTCTAGAGATCATCTAGTCCAACGCCCCTGCTAAAGCAGGATTGCCTAGAGCACATCACTCAGGACTGCATCAAGGTGGGTCTTGAAAATCTCCAGAGAAGAGGACTCCACAACCTTTCTTGGCAGCCTGTGCCAGTGCTCTGTCACCCTCACTGTAAAGAAGTTTTTCCTCATATTTGAGTGGAACTCCCTATGTTCCAGCTTATGCCAGTTACCCCTCATCCTATCGCTGGAAACTGCTGAAAAGAGTCCAGCTCCATCATCCTTCAACCCACCCTTTAGATACTTATAAACACAGACTAGGTCTCCCATCACTCTTCTCTTCTTGAGACTAAAGAGCTCCAGCTCCCTCAGCCTTTCCTCATAAGAATGGTGCTCTAATCCCTTAATCATCTTGGTTGCCCTATGTTGGACTCTCTCCGGTAGTTCCCTGTCTCTTTTGAACTGGGGGGCCCAGAACTGGATGCAGTATTCCAGTTGTGGCCTCACCAGTGCAGAGCAGAGGGGTAGAATGACCTCCCACAACCTGCTGGCCACACTTCTCCCTGTGCAGCCCAGGATTGCATTGGCCAACCTACCCTTTAAGCAGATTGACACTGTTGTCTGCAAACTTACTGAGGGTGCACTTGATACCCTTGTCCAGATCATTGATATTAAATGAAGACACAATTTGGTGTTTTAGATAATTGTATGGTACCGAGCAAACCCAAAATCAATGGGGAATAACGGCAAAGTTCTGTTTTAAAAATCTCTTTTCTACATTCGTAACTTTTAAACACAGTATGTGTAAGGATCTTCACTAACTTAAGTGGATAAAGTCTAGTCTTTAGTGTCATCTAGAGAGACTAGCCAGCAGATAGATTGCAAGAAAATATAAGTGGTTAGAAAGGTGCTGCCATCGCTTTTCTTAGATGAAGTGAGATTTCAGAGTTGATGGAAATAAAATGTTTTCTTTCTGAACTAAAGCAAAGGAGACACTGGCAGTGTGTTAACTCTTATATTACCTTTTGACAACTGCAGAGTGACTCATTAGGGGAGGGGTAGAAAGTGGTAAAGGGTGGTTCTACCTCTCCTTCAAGGTGAAAAAATGATGCAAACATTCCTGCTTTGCTGGAAATATTTTGGCCTGGTTTAGATTATGCATGTTGCACTTCCTTGTATGCTTTTGTGAAGTAGCAAGGCTTACAAAATTGAGAATAGTGTGAGAAGAAATCTTCATGTGCCTTTGCAAATGCTTTCATTTAAAAGACAATCAAATAAAAAGCACTATACTGGGACTGATTCTGTTGCCTTGCCTTTTGTATGTAGCAGAATAGCAGTCCTTTATGATCATATTTTTAAAGCAGATGTTATCATGAAAGATTTGACTTAGTAAAACCAGTCACTGATGGATGAAGTTATGAACATGCGTATATATGGGTAAAGTTATGCATGTATATAAGATTTATAAATGCTAATTTAAGGATTGTTTATGCTTATGTATCTTCAGGGCTCATTATTGCACTGCAAAGGAGAAGGAACATTCTTACTCTTACTGTTATTGAAACAATAAAAATGGACAACCCCCCGACTTTGCATAGATTATGACTAGTTGAACTTTTGTTAGTGCTACTTGTGCAGTCACACAATGCACATTAAATTAGATTGATTTAATTCCTGAAAGACAGAAGGATACTCTTCAGGGGTGATGCATCTATATTACAAGTAATTTACATGCAGCCTGCATTCTCCCACTGAATTGCTGGCACAAGCTGTAGCTAAGCAGAATTTGGGTGTCCTCAGCTGAAGCATGCTGGGCTTTGGTTTCCTTTATTTGAGGATTATTGATGTTTTCTTCTTTTCTGTGCTGCTGTTAGAAATGTGGTCTTTTATGTTAATGACGACATAGTGTATTTCCAGAGGGAAAGCTTGCTAATGTCTTTGACTTTAGCTCAAAGCTAAATGGTTCCAAGTAGAAGGGTATTTGAGAGGTTTCAATTTTAGACTAAATCAGTGTTTCATTTTTCACATGCTGGAGTTTTCAAGCTGTTTACTGATGAAAAGAACACTCTGTGCACTGAACCATTCAATCCATTTTAGTTAGATGTATGATATTTTCATTTCTGTCAAAAAGACCTGTAAAATCCAAGAGAAGCCTTATATTCTTTTATCTTTAATGCAAATTACTACCATGAATTTGCCACTTAAAAGTAAAACCAATAGATAGAGATTGTGCATTCATTCCTTTCCTACAAAGTGGTTATTTCTTCAATGTAGATAATGAAAGAAAACCAAATGTCTGTAAATAGGATTTTTAATGGATTAGAAAAAGAAGGTGATTTCCAATGAAAACCATGAAACTGAGAGGACTGCTATTGATTCTTGGATTGGTTAGTCAACAGCACACAGTTGCACAACTTTAATTTTCAATAGAATCTGAATTCCCTGCTGATACCATTACAAGTTGACAAAGAAAAATGTTGGAGGATATTTTTTCTTTCAAAGTTTCTCAGTCAGATGAATGGAAAGCACAAGAAAGAATGATAATATTCTATTTGCCCAAGTTGATTAACCAGAACTGATGATAGTTTTTAAAACTTATTTTTCTTTCAGTAAAAATTTATACTCTCTAAAAAGATAGTTCTGTTATTAACTTCTTTTGCAAAAGGAGATATCAACGTGAAGTCTGTTTTTCTATTTAAACAGGAACAAACATTAGGTTAATAAAACTGTTAAGTTTGTTTCCCTCTCATTAATAATGGCATTCCTCTCTGTTTTGGCAGACACTATGATTTGCCTGTACTTTTAATAAACCTCAAATGTATGTATACTAATACAGTCAGCCTGGGGAACAAGCAGGAAGAACTGGAGCTCTGTACCCAGTCAGAACATCATGATACCACAGGAATAACTGAAACATGGTGGGACAACTCACGTGATTGGATGATCATGATGGAAGAAGAGGAGGAAGAGTCTCACTCTATGTTAAGGAGAATCTTGAAGGTATAGAAGTCAACTACAGTGATTGTAGAAGCCCTATTGAGTGCCTCTGAATAGTCTTTGAGAAGACATGGAGATTGGGGGAGATGTTCTCAGAAGACTGGAAGAAGGCTAACATCACCCTCATCTACAAAAAGAACTTAAAGGAGGGTCAAGGAAATTACAGGCTTATCAGTTTTACTTCAGTCCCTGGGAAAATTATGAAACAAATCCGCCTGGGGGGTATCACAAGTCAAATGAAGCATGTGACTGGGAAAAGCAGCATGGATTCACCAAGGGCAAATGATGCTTGACAAACTTGATCTCCTTCAATGACAAAGTCACCTGCTCAGTTACTGTGGGGCAATTGTCTTACCTGTATTCCTCCAAGACTTTCATCATTTTTCCCCACAGAGAGACTCATGTGTTATGGTCTAGACAAGTGATCTGTGCCGTGAGGTGGGGAGCTGGCTGACAGGTAGCACCCAGAGGGTGGTGGTAAATAGCTCCTTTCCAAACTGGCAGCCTGTCACAAGTGGGGTCCTCTAGGGATGGATACTGGGCCCAATGCTGTTTAATATAATCAGAAGTCATCTAGATGATGGGGTCAACTGTACCGTGATGAATTCTGCCAATGGTTGCCAAACTGATTGAGGAAGTGGACACTTTGGAAGGCGGACCCAACCTGCAGGAAGACCTGAACAGACTGGAAGAGTGGGCTAACAAGAACCTTATGAAGTTCAACAAAGAAAAATATTAGGTCTTGCACCTGGGAAAATACAATCCAGGAGTGCAGCACAGGTTGGTTTCTACCCATCTAAGGAGCAGCTCTGTGGAAAGGGATCTGGGGGTCCTGGTAGACAACAAACTCAATGTGAGTGAATAGTGTGCTGCGGCAGAAAAGAAAGCCAACAGGATGCCGGGTTGCATCAACAAGGACAACACCAGCAGAGATAAAGAAGTCATTATCCCACTCAGTGCTTGTCAGGCCACACCTGGAATACTGTGTTCGGTTTTGGTCCCCGCTATACAAAAAAGGTATGGACAGGCTGGAGAGGGTCCAGAAAAGGGCCACAAAGATGATCAAAGGAGCGGAAGCCTGCCACGTAAGGAAAGGCTGAGAGGACAGGGTTTACTTAGCCTTTAGAAAAGAAAGCTTAAGGGAGACCTTATCACAAAGTTCCAGTATTAAAAGGGTGGCTACAAAGAAGATGGAGACTCCTTCTTTACTAGGAGTCACATGGAAAAGATGAGGGGTAATGAGTACAAGTTACTCCTGGGGAGATTCCGGTTGGACACAAGAGGAAAATCTGTCACAATGAAAACAATTAGCTATTGGAATAATCTCCCCAGGGAAGTGGTTTATTCCAGAACACTGGACGTTTTTCATCACCCCAGGGTGCTGGGCCATTTTGTGCCTTGTGCCCCAGAAAGTTGGACCAAAAGATCCATTAAGATCCCTTCAAACCTGGTATGAATATGATTCTTTTATATTCTCTGGAGTGTTTATGTTATTCTTCTCCTGCAGTTTTCTCCCATGTATTTCAGTCTCCTTCAGACTGAACAAAAGAGGGACTACTTCATCGTCCCTTAGCCATTTTGATGGCTGTCTTGTCCAGCAGACAAGACACAGGCTCAAATGACTCTTTTACTTCAGTCTGTTTCCTTCTCTCATCTTTGTTCATTTGTTCAGAGGTTCATTGTGGTCTGAGAACCTCCTCGCACCCAGAGCTTCGCACTTGGTCTTGAAAATTTTCTTGTACAGCCTTTTCAGGATTCTAAGCATAACTCAGAACAGGGCATTAACATTTATAAAACTTCTTGGTGATTATTCTCCCAATACAAGTGCTATTGCATCTGACAGGAGGTATCTTAAGTTTCAATCTAATTTTAGAAGATAAAGATTAATGGTTCCAGTCGAGTGATTAATTAATCATTGTTGCTTAGGAACCAGCAATGGTGACCTATTACATCTTCTGTAGGCAAATAAAGGACAGTCTCAAATGGTGAGAAGCATCAGGTGTACTTAATTTGCCAAAGCTGAGAGAAATTGAGTGAAGTTGATCTGAAGGACAAATTAAAATGGAATAATGCAAGTGAGAGGCATTCTTTAGATCATTAGACGAACAGCTGGCATAAATTGCATACTCTAGATAAAAGCCTGTGCAAGGTCAGTGACAAAGAAAAAGAAAAAGCATGTAAGAGGCTATGGGCAATTAGTAATGGACTGTAAATTAAAAATCACAAAGAACTTAATAAAGAACTGAAGGCATCTGTTGGACAAACAATTACAGATGACATGAACAAGCAAAACTAATGTACCCATATATACCTCAGAATTCCCCTTTTTTCCTCTAAGGTACATAATTTTTCCTATGAATGTCTGTTATTTCTATATAGTCAAGAAGTTACGCACTAAGAAACTCTCTAATATGAAAAGACTGAAGCCAGATGAATACATATGAACAATGTCTAATTCTGAGCATCCTTACAATGTCAGGGTGACTAACCACAGAACAAACTGTTAAGAAACGCAACCAATTCTTCATACATTTATATTTTAAAATCAAGACTTGCCTGAGGCATGAAGAGAGACATGATGCTTGAGACATAAATCTGAAGCAAATACTATCAGGGGAGCTGCTCCTGAACAACTGGTCTCCATATAAACAAGTGTAAGAAATGAGTAAGGTTCACAAATAGAGAGGAAGAAGCATAGAAAATTGTTGTCTTCCATCGAAGACACCAAGAAGACACGTTTCACATCTGCTCTTCATTAACTGTCCAGAACTCTCACATTTGCCTGTGAAAGTAAAGTACCCTCTTCTAGCATGTTGCTTCTGTCACTCAGTATTCACATGCAGGGGGAAGCTATGAATTTTCCTTTTGTTAGTGCATGGACACCACACGTCCAGCAGAGCTGATTGCAGAGAAGAGATAGAGTGGCTTGCTGGCTGCAGAAGTAGAGCACTTTTAAAAAAACTTGGGATCATAGACTGATTATAGACCAACTGGCCAATGGTTCAGAGAATGACAAATAGTTGTGTCTTCCTCCATTGGGCCCGATGATAGTCTACACCTCATTTGCAATGGGCATAAGATGTATCACTTCCACCTGCTGAGTATAAACACCTGTGCTTGTGTAACACAGGGGCAAATCTATACAGGTCAGACTGTTTTGTGGCAGCATATACCGAGAATAGCTCCACTGCAGCTGAGGGACAAGATCCTTATTTCCAGTTAAAGCTTCTTACTCTTTTAATAAAGCAAATCAGTCCAAGCACAGGTAAGTAGCTGGCATTTGACTGCCGTAGAACTGACATGTCCCAGCAGGTACAGATATTGCGTGTGGACAGTTTGGGTGGTTTCAAAGTTGTGCTTGGTTGGCAGAGCTGAGTAGCAGAGCCAGAAACGATGACTGTTTTCTCTATTGTAGCTTTATATATCAAATAAAGTAGGGTTTTAATTAACAGTCTTGAACTCTGGAGAACAATTTTCTTTTTTTCTCACTTTTTCTTTTTTATTATCAGGCTTAATAGCATTTTGTATCCACTTTGTTTCAATGTTAATAGTTATGGAAGACAGTGGAGAATCACAGCTAATACACATTTTCAATTATTTTGTTATCTGCTTGCAGGTTTTTGTTGTCACCAGGTGGGGTTTTTTTGCTGATGGAGTTAGCTGATGTACGAAACTGCAGTATTTACTGCTGTCTGTTCCCTGCTGGAAATCATACTAGTGGAAAAGGCAATTTCCAGAGGAAGAGATCAGATTTAAACAAAGGATTTCTAGTTTGAAACACTTGTAAGTTAAAAATTAACTTAAAGCTTAATTTTTCACAGTCCTCTCACTAAGAAGTTCTTGCTAAGAAAACTACAGCAAATGCAATAGATCAGAAAAGTGACCAATGTGTAGGTGAATAGAATATCATGGAGTAGGATGGAGGGTGTTTTCCTGGTATTCAACCACCTCTACATCAGGGTCTGTATCACAGGATTCAGCATACCTTCAGCAATCAACACTCTGGCAAAGGAGTGTTGCTCAGACTTTTGTGAGATTTCTGTTTCTATGGTCACTGCAGTCACCTCTCTGGAGTCAATGGCATATTTCGTTCCCTGTCTTAAACTACCTTACTTTGATATTAGTGCAAGATGGAAGCTTTTTAAAAAATGATATTTGATTACCTCTGGGTTTGTCTTCTGATGTAAGGACATGGGACCCAAGGATAACAGATAAGATTTAAATTTAAATGAGCAATACCTGGAGATCTTAACAGCTTTATTTTTCAGAAACCCTGACAGCCTTTTCATAAGCCTGCATGTTGCTAGAAGACAACAAGTTTGTAATAAAGCTTGCCTACTGCAATGTTTGTTGTCTACAAAACCCCACTGGTGGTGTTCAGAAAACTTATTTTCCCAGTAATTTCCTTTTAAAATTTGTGTATTTATGAAATATCTCCTTGTGTTTTATTTATAAGGGTTTTAAATTCCAATTACACCTTTTTTTTTTTTTTTTTTACTTTTTGCTTTGCTTATTTCTTTTTTTTTTTCCGTCATCCTTATCTGATCTCAAAATTAGCGTGTTTATTTGGGAAATAAACAAAAATTAACTAGCAAGTGCGTATTTCCCATTGTCCACCTTGTCTGCCCCTTCAGGATCTGATCTTACCAGATAATGAGGTACCAGATGCAGAAAAGCTCTCTGGAAAAAATTTTAGAGCTAATGTCACTAACAATATGGTGGTGTAGTTATTGCATCCCTCCACAACTGGAGTTTGAGTTCAGGTGTTTAAAAAGTAATTAGCCAGGAAATGACATCAGGTCTCAGTTCTCTTTTGCTATGCCAAGCCATGTTCCTGTAAGTGAACACACAGATGGATTCTATACAACAAAATATGAAAAATAGATCAGAAAATGAAACTTACTGCAATTCTTTTGAGATTCTCACAGAATCCGAAGTCCAGCCCCACAGGATGCCAGAGAAACCTTGCATCTTCCTTTGATCTTGTCCTTCACCTTTTGTGATACACATCAACACCTGAAAGCTCCACCTAATGCATTTTCTTGAGGGGGAAAGGAAGAAAGAAAGATGTTTATTTATGTTCAGGGTGATCATCAGTTCCTCAGTGATCAACATTGTTCCACAGATTATGCTAACACTCCCATTAAATGGAAATTTTTTTGTTGAACAGAAGCTGAAATGCCATATGGGTTAAAGAAGGAAGGTTAATCAGGTACAGTGGCATTCCAAATTTTTCTTGACATTCTTAAGGTGTCAAGAAACCAAATGTTCATTTAACATGATCCTGTGACCAGCTATTTTCATAGTAAACTGTTATTCCCAAGAACATAACTCCACAAGATGAGACGCCTCAGGAGAGCAAATCTGCATGCAGGAGATGAGAATTTGTCTTACGGGACTTGATCTGCCACAAGAACTACAATTCATTTGTCCAAAATTAAATGCACAATTGCCATTAGTATTTTGAATTGCTAATGATACCTGCAGTGGACCCCTCTCTCTTCAGTCATGCTAATATGAAGTCCATTTCCAAAATCGCAATAATCACTAAAAAAAAAAGTCACAGACAAGAAAGTAAAACAGTCGCAGAAATAACTAAGTTTTGGTTTACTTCAAGTCTCTTTCCTCTGATAAAATTGCTCCAGAAGTTTTGGGCTGTAATTGAATCCACAGGCACCTATGTTTCCATGGGATGCTTTGTTAGCTGAGCTTTTTATCGAGCAGCTGCTAAAGGTAGTGATGGCTCTCAGGTCATGGGGTACTCCTCAGTTATTGCCAGATTACTGGAAAATGAGGGTGATGGTCTCCTGCTCCCCAGAAAAAGAGAGGGAAGAAGGAAGAGTGGCAGGGGAGGAGGGGGAGAGGGAAGGAAGAACAGAGGGAGGGAGGGAGGGAGGGAAGGAAGGAAGGAAGGAAGGAAGGAAGGAAGGAAGGAAGGAAGGAAGGACGGACA
>JAOXNO010000020.1:41375637-41395379 GCA_028565335.1 Limnodromus scolopaceus | reverse complement strand
GGAAGGAAGGAAGGAAGGAAGGAAGGAAGGAAGGAAGGAAGGAAGGAAGGAAGGAAGGAAGGAAGGAAGGACGGACAAAGACAGAGAGTGGCAGATCCTTGTGGAGACTGGTCCTTTCCTGCAGAAGGGATTGCTATCTTTTTCCTCACTTCTTTTGTTCCACCTTTCCCAAATAGTCCCAAGAAAATCCAACACTCTTTCCTCCAGCTCTAGGCTGTTCCAGGTTCTCTGACCTCAATTTCACCTGCAGCTCTGCCTCAGCTTTCTGTGTTCCCCATGACCTTGCCAAGCATGATGACATAATTTGGATCAACCCTGGCTGATCATGTTGTTTGCTGTGCCATCTATCACACTTCTCAGTGACATCAACATGATCTAAAATCCTGTGCAAGTAGAGAGTACCTTGTGCTTTCTTTGGTTTGTCATAACTGATCCATTCAGCTCAAATGGTAAGTAGTGAACAAGACTCATCAGTCTGGTCTTTTGTTATGCCCTAGGCATCTTTGTCTCCATCTTCTCCAAAATCTATGGCAACACTTGATGGTTCCAAGGAAGGACAAATGATGATATTTAATAATTTCCTGAATAAATTATTGTAAACATTTACACTTAGAAACAAATGGACTCAGTGTCATTATGACCTTCAAGAGTGTGCTGAAGGATCAAGGTAAAAGTTTGAATTTATCTAAATGCATGTTCATTGCATGCTAGGTCTTTCTCCTTTTCTCTTCTGAAGCTTTTATGAAAATTGAAGTCACAGTCTTATTGTAAATTCTGTTTCTCTTCCTGAGAATTTGTATTAAAAACCTAAAACATCAGATCAATTTTTCTTTTTTCTTTAACCTAATGGTGAGGTTTTTGTTTCCATTCAAGCAACTGCTTGTGGTTTTTATGCTTAAAATTATTAAATTTTTGACTCCTTAATCGTTCTCCAAAGATCATCTCTAAATTTGATCCTTTGTCCCTGAATCTTTTTTCTTGTCTCTGACTTCTACGGAGAACTGATGAAATCTGTGTTGTAAATTACAGCACTGAACAGCAGTCTCATATGCAACAGTGCAATACACAAAAAGCCATTGAAGTCAGTGGTTCAACATTATTTACACTTTAAGGTCACACTGTCCAAGCTGATGAAACTACCTTAGAGAACCAGGGAGTTTACTGTGTCTGGGAAATAAAATAAATTACTAAAAATCCCATCTGGAGTCTCTTGGAAGTTACCACAAAAGTTTTTCTCTCTCTTTTATTTTTTTTCCTTTTTCTTTTCAAATTCCATTTAAGGAACAAAACCGAAGTCATTTACTTCAGGCTGTTTACATCCTTTATTTTTCTGTCATTCACTTCTTTTCCTGCTTTTTTTCATTATGTTCTGGGTTAAGGTTTCAGATTTATTTACCAAGGTATTAGGTATAATGAATTAGCATCCAGTAAAGCTCTAAAAAGACCATCTGGATAACAGTAAATGTGAGTCAGTAGGTCCTAGCAGCTGGTACGTATATGCAAACCTCCTGCCTCTCTCAATTTATTTTTTATATGGTCTTTTTTGCTTTCAAAATATGCTACTGTTGCCTTAAACTAGTTACAAGTTTTTAACTCCAGAAATGTCTCAGAAATATTTAACTCTCAGAAATATTTGTTTTTCTTTAGTTATTTGAAGAAGCTCTTTTTTTCTTAGTGCCCACTTAGAGTGTGTTATAACTTTGATGGATTTTCACCATATCAGAAACCATACTGATAAGGGGTTTTTTGTCTGCTTGCATATTCCAGTGAAATGGGTGGACTGTGATATAGCAGGAAATGAATTGCATCTCACAGCAGTTCATGTGGTCCCACTTGTCTGTGAGTGGTTCTGGCACCTTCCTCACAGCAAGAGATTGTTTTGTCTTCATCAGTAAAGAGTAAAAATAGCTGAACCACTGCCCCTCTTCCAGTGGATAACTATCAGACATTATTGACTTCATATCCATGGGTTGTTTTCCCATTCATCCTTTGCTGGTGTCTGTGGAAATTAATTTTCCAGACTGCTTAGTAATAATCAGCATTCTCTAAATTTAGGATACACAGAAGAGGCTGTGGAGCCTGTCTGGCCATATATTCAGATGGCCAGAGGATGCTGCAAAAGCACAATTCTGCCATGTGTCTTCTGTTCTGGCCTTCTCACGCCATTCTGGTTTTGAACCTTATAGAAGCTCACAAACTTGAGGTTTCAAAGTTCAACTACCATCCAGCTACTAGCAGCGTTTCTGAAGAGCTGGTGCTATTTAACCTCTAAATTATTAACGTGGGTCTCCTGGTTTCGACTGTGGTAGGGTTAATTTTGTCATAAAACAAAGTAAGGTCAAGGGACCTGCACAGAGATCCAGTTTTTAGGACTTAAATGGCATGATGGTTGTTGTCAGATCCCAGTGAATGTGATCAATAAAATAACAGCCATGTCTCCACCAACTAGCAAAAAGTAAACATAAATTTTCCTAGGCCTTGTGGATTTAGGAGGATTCATATTCCAAATTACAGTCTGATTGTAAGTCCTCTCTATCAACTAGCCTAGAAGAAGAATGACCTCAAATGGGCCCCTGAGCAACGACAAGCCTTTGAACAAATTAAACAGGAGATAGTTCCTGCAGTAGTCCTTGGGCTAGTCTGGGTGCGGCAAACTGTTAAAAATGTGCTCTACGCCACAGCCAGGGATAACGGCCCTACCTGGATCCTCTGGCAGAAAGCACCAGGAGAGACTCAAGGTCAACCCCTAGGGGTTTGGAGTTGGGGATACAGAGGATCTGAAACTCACTAAACTCCAACGGAAAAGGTGATATTGGCAGCGTATGAAGGTGTTTGAAGTGCTTTGGAAGTGATTGGTACTGAAGCATAGCTTGTCTTAGCACCATGACTGCTGTTGCTGGGCTGGATGTTCAAAGGGAGGGTCCCCTCTATGCATCATGCAACTGATGCTTGGTAGATGGAGACCAAAGTCATGGACTAAATGAACTCAATTGACATTTTAGAGGGATGGCCCACAGAATAAAGCAATGATATCTGTGTGTATATATCACAGGGTACCAACCAGCTACCAACGACTTTTGCGAAAAAAGGACTTAGAACATTCTGATAGACAAACTGAGCACAATTCAGGGTTATGTGCTGGCAGATTTGAAGGCCATCTGCACCCTACTTTATATTAACAAAAGCCTACAAAATAAGTGAAAGGAAGTGATTTTTTCCCCTATTCACACTTGTGAGACTGCATCGCGTGTAGAGCCTGGTTGTGCGCTTCCTAGTCCAGCAGATCATTAACATACCAGTGCAAGTTCAGTGAAGGGCTACCAAGATGTTTAGGGGGCTGGAGTACAAAGCAAGAGGAGAAGGTAAGACAATTAAGTTTGTTCTGCCCTGAGACAAGAACACTAAGGGAAGACTAGAGCTGAGTCCATTCCATGCCTGATGTTAGAAAAGACAAGACTCTTCTTGGAGGTATATGGACCAGATGACAGGAAAAGAGACAAGAGATGAGTTGTATCAAGGAAAATTCCAATTGGAATTATATTGTCACAAAGCAGGCAGTCACATGCTGGAACAGGCTGCCCAGAGAGGTTGTGTAGTCTCCTTCCTTGGAGACGATCAAAACTGACCTGGACAAGACACTGGGAAACCTTCTTTAATTCTAGCAGAGCTAGGACACAGCTAATGTCCAGAGATCCTTGCCAACATATCATTCAATGTAATCCAGACCCAGGGCTGAGCTATGGTGGTGGTTTTTCAAAAGAACTGAAAAATAACCATTAAGTAAACCTATGCCAACTTGGTCTCAGTTGGGGAGTGAGTATCTTCTACAAACAATTAAGTAGATTTATATTCTTACAGTTTTTACAGCTTCATACACTTCATACAGTAGCTCTTTCCCATGCCTTATTTTATTTTGTCAGAATTAGTTCATCTTCTCCATCCCCTTCATGACAAGGGAACAGCAGATGGCTCAGGATGTCCAAGTGGCTTGTAAATCTGCTTATACATATACACACAGCATATTAGATGTACTTCCCTTGCTATATCTTAATGAACTAACAGTGTAGAAGCCCATGATGATGTTAGCTAGTAAGAATAAGGGTAAGCTTGTTCTTTGACTTTTTGCTTTATTTTTTCATGTCCAAATGCTTATGTGAGCAATTACAAATATTCATACAACAATCTGGTTGTCTGTGGAAATGCTGCCTGAATTTTCAACTCTTTGGTCAGCTATTCAGTTGAAGTGTCATATAATTTCAGATCTGTTCAAAGGACACTCCTCATTCATTCAGTTTTCAGTGATGTTGCCGTATCGCTCTTAAGTTCCTTCCCTCAGGATTCTCAATTGATCTACTACCAAAAGATAAGCAGTTCACAAAATGACAGGTAGTGACCAGTAGCTACCTGATACACAGTTGTGCGTTTCTGATCCTTGTGATTTATCTCCAGTCCTGTCTATTAGAAAATACTATTTTAAGAACTACTGTGCCATCTGACACTCTTTATGACTACTTCTACATAAATCTTAAAGTTATTTTACTCAGAGATGAGGAACTGTGGTGTTCATGACAAGCAGGTGGGGATGAATCTGTAGAACAAGTTTGAGTAAACATGTTTCTGCCTGTTACTTTTCCATTGGATAACAAAAATCCTAACTTTGTATTCGGAGTGTTAGCTAGTACTATGGTGGGGTTTTAAAGGAAAATCAATCCATGGGGCAATGGATAATATTTGTGGGATGAGTTACTTGTGGCTCATCAGAGATCTTGTCTTTGAGGGACCTTTTTGCTCCCATGGGTCATACCTACACTTGAAGCTGTCTGTATCTAACTCTTTTTAGAAAAAGAAACAAGAATCTTTTCAGTTCTTGAAGTATGGAAGGTTATTACTCCCAGTGGAAAGAGAAAAATCACTGGCATGGAAATATATACATATAATCCTCTATTTTTTATGTACATTTGCAAATACATAGTTATTGTACAATATGAAAAAGTTATGTTACTATTAAAATGTTCGTACACTTTCTGGTCTGCAAAGACAAATTTTATGTCAACACCTATTAACAAATTGTATTTTGTTTTAATAGCTTACTAACTTAATATTTCCAACTTGACAGTCCTTTATTCTCTATTCATGTCATGGATATCTTTTTCATGGCTTTTTAGTAATAAAGCATCTACAAAGTCATAGTATCTTGGTATTTAACCTTAAGAAATGACTGTTTCTGGGGACTCAAGAGAAACTGAACTGTTTACAGTTCACATCCTGGTCTCCCCACCATATCTTTTAACTTGAAGCACCTGCTTACTGGACAAGCACATGGAATACTTCACAATAGACTTAAAAGCTCCGTGAGAGACTCTTCTCTCTTTGATCCAGGTTGTTATTCTTGTGCCAGACAGATGTAAGTGCAGAGCCAACTGCAGGAGTGAACCCTTTCAGAACCCAAACAGTGCCTCTATTATATTGCAGACAGGCAATATGTAAACGTACTTTGTGTTAGGTAATGAACAGCTGAGCTAGTGAGCAAAGCCAGGTGCAGAAGTGGAGAGGCTGCAGAAAGCTATTTGCTCCACCTAGGCTGCCTGAAAATTGTTTTGTGTTAAGACTGAAGCCATGTCAATGATTCATCGAAATGCTTAGAGTTGCATAATATAACTGCAATCCCACCTTTTTGCTTTCAAAATATGTGCTCAAGTGATATTTCCACAGTCAGATGCTGCAGGCACAAGACAGTTATTCTGTCAGCACTGAGCTCTTCTCAGTTGTTAGGAATTCAAGATCATGGGTGATTTCAGCAGGTTATTCCCATGATTTGCAGTTATTTGATTGCTGTCTAGACTATCATGATAAAATTCCTGTAGGAGCACTAACAGCAAACAAAAATTTTCTAAGCAAGCTAAAACTCAAATGTTTTACAAGGGTGAGGCAATTAAGGGGTTATTAATTTTGCACTTGTAATGAACAAGGCACAAGTTATTCTCTCTGATTTTTTTGTAGCAAACTCCAGTATCACTGGGCAGAGCTCTGACCTCTGCAGTAACCCCTATAATAGTAATAAATTAAGGACCTATTATGGCTGTAAATTAGCAACAAGGGATCGAAGAAGAATTGAGAATCTCAGCAACATAGACGTGATATAGCTGTTAAAGAAATTGGTCACGATTGGTTGTGAATAAGGGGTTTGCTCAAGGTGCTTCACAGACTTAATGTGGATTAGGGTACACCCTTTTGAAGAATTTAGAGAGATCATCTCAGCTTACTAACTCCTGAGTTCACAAACGTGGAAACTTTTTCCAGAGAAAATGCATTGAACACATCTGACTTCAACATGCAGGGGGATTACAGTCAGATGAGTTATTCTCAGAGGCGCTGTTTTCTCCTGACTCCACTCAATCACCTGACGACTCTGTTCATTTTCACTATATGGTATGAGTACTTCATCTGTGAGTGGCCTGACTGCAATCAGGATTTAGTCCATTCTTTGGTTTGATTGTTTCTAGGTAAGCTTAGTTACTTATATCCATTTATCACTGTTTTAAGTACTTACTAGAGATTCATTTACTTTTTTTCTGGTACTGTTTTCTTGCTCTGTCCACATATACAGCATCATGCTTACAGTTGTTGATGTGTACTAATGGATAATGATTCAAGGGGTAAGCACTCAAATAACACATGGTATTTTTACACATAAACCTCAGGCTATCACCAAAATAACAGAATACCTTAATGAAACTGCATGTTTCTCAAATATCACCTGAGAATGCGGCATGACTCAGAAATATACATCGGTAAAGACAGAAAATAATACTGACTTCAACTACAGTTTCTTTCTTCAGGGAAAATGGTTTTCCTTTGTTAATCAAGGCCTCTTGATTAACATGCTTCTATATTTCTTCTTACAACCTGGTTTGCTCCCTACGGATTAAAGTCAGGTTTCATTTAGAGTAGTGTAAAGGCATCTAATAACTGCATGGGGAAGTGAAGGCTTCCTCTGAGAGCAGTCTTCTTCATTTAAGCTCTTTCACAAATGCTGAACGGCTGCCCTCTGAGCCAGTCGCTTTCTAAAATACTGATGTATGGGAGGTAAGCCCCATAATTCAACCTTCAGGAACCTTTTCTGCAGGAGAAAGGAGAACTGGCCCACCCCAAGGGCAATGTCCAGGCGGTAGTGCTTAGTAGGAGGGGTCATATGAAACTATGAATAAAATACCACAAGCCTAAGGCTTTGTGTATCCCTGCCCTGTCTATGTACTCGTCTTTGCCTGTGAACTGGCATGAGTAAAGAAAGGTTAATGGGAATATAGGGCAAATACTTTCCAAGCTAACTGTAATTAAGGAAGCAACTCAGTCTTGGACATCCTCGGGACTAATTTACAGTTAAAGTAGTAATGGAGTCAGGTCAACAGGAGGGCAGGTGCTGTAGTGGGGACAAACTTCTCATCCCCTGGCAAAATCAATTAGGTCTACAGTGACTTCATACTGCAAAGTTAAAGTGTGAATAATGCGTGGAATAGTAAGTAAGTGTCAAAGTATCAAGCACAAGTATTAGCCTACTTCTCCTAACCACAGACCCTCTAAGGGAAGAAAAATTCCTAATGTTAGAAGCTTAAAAAGAAGGCTGTACTGCAAAGCATAGGAAATGGGACTTTCTGCTTTACCGTTGATCATAAGGTCAAATGTGGCCATACTGGGGTAAAAAAGCAGATGAGTGTATTTTTTTGTGTGTCACTTCTTTCTTCTAGAAGGAGGATTGCTTAAGGATCCCACTTGGGCATTAATTGACTTCACAATTGGTGCGCATACTTAGAAACTTCTAAGAATGGGAAAATGTTAATGTCAAAAGATGCCAGGAATAAAGTGTCAGTAGGGATGTCAATTTAAGACTAATGGAAACCAACACTTTTTTTCTGGAAAAACAGAGCAGGAAAAATCTGCCATTTTCATTTCCAACTTTCTTTCACAGAGATAGTTCCAAGTCATATTATGTGATTTGCTATGTTCAGTTTTGAATTTGTGCATCATATTTTACTGTTTCAGGCATGCTGACATATCCTTCCCAGGTTAAATGCTATTAGCCACTTCTAATAAGGTTAGGCTCTTTATAAAAGTTGTGTATAATGTCTGTGTATAACAGGTTCAGAGAAACATGATGAAAAGTCTCCTATTTCTACAACTCTCTGAAACAACACAGTTTTGGGGCAAAAAAAGTCTTGTTAAGGTAAGAGGTGTTCACTGTCCTAGCAGGGTTTCACGGCTACAAAAATGCAGATTCCTCACCCTGCTAGCTGGCCCTTAAACATGATTTAGGTCTCTCAGATTTCTCTGTTTCTGTTGGGATTTTATAATAAGAAGGAGGAGGAATCATTTAAATATAGAAGTATTGGTAAACAAACATAGGGAGGTAGGTATACTAAACTAGTACAGGTTATTACTTGGGTTAGTGATGACAAAAATGTTTATGCATTTTGGATCTTTGTGAACTTTGTTCACAAGGCTTCCTTGGCCTTCTGATTCCCTCTAGACATTTTTTTATTCAATAGATTGTTGGTTAGATACCTTATCTAAGACATCCTAGAGGAAAGACACCTCAGCTGTCATTATATCAGAAAGTTAAGAACAGGTACAAGACTTGCATAGTACTGAGATGATTTAAAAACCACAGCTTATAATATAAGGCATGATTAATTGTCAGTAGCTATTGGCGCAGAGAGACTGATAAAACAAAATGCTTGCTAGGCTACCTTCAGGTTTTATATACAGCTGGTTCTGTGATGACAGTTATTCAGGAGATAACTGACGACGTATTTTCTCTGAGAAAGACGATGATGGCTCAGTGGCTGTGGGACTTTGACCCTAGCAGGCTTTGGACCAGTTTATTTCTTTGTCATTAACTTTCAAGAAGACATGCAGGGTATATTTGCAGTGCATTTTGTGTCTATACCTGCTCCTGCTAGGACATGAGCCTTTGCTTCAGCAGAGCCTTCAGGTGGACTCTGGGGCATGGCAGAAGAGAAAGCACAATTTTGAGTCTTGCCTTTTGTCCTCTGGCAGATACTGGAGTACAAATGAGAGAGCAGGGGGTGCTTCTGCCTCTTCTCCCACACATTTTCTTAGTGAGTGACTTCAGGACAGACTGTGCCTCAGTTCCCAATCTATAAAATGGGAATAAAGTATTCTTAAGAGACATTTATAATTATAGAGATGTCATTCAAGTTTGTAACTATTTAATCCAAAAGCAGCTGTTCTCAGACATTTGTTTGTGGCTTTTAGAGGTAAAAGTCATGGAGGTATAAAGAGGGAAAACAGTTAGGCTTCCAAGTGACCAAGCTGAAATGCTGTTAGCTTTCATAACCTGCATAAAAGTGTTTGTCACAGCAGAACTTGCCGTCATGTTCTTGAGAGTATAATGATCTGTCTTCACTTAAGATAGATACACTGTCTTAATGAAGGAATAAGATTTTGCAGTACATTCATGCATTAGTTTTACATGTTTATAAACTGAATAATAAGGATGTTCACAGCATCATAAAGGGTTGGTAAAGCCAGACTACATCTTTAAGATATTTGAGAGGTTAATGATTCATAATGTTATAGATGCTAGCATGGAAATGGATGCCTGACACTAACCTGTGGAAATACCTGTGTGGTGAAGCATCCAATCAATGGATACTTTTTATGTCTGAGGGTTAACAAGATATATTTAAGGATGACCTTGAGAATGGGTTATTTCCATAGGATAAGGTGACCAAAAGATTTTATTCTTCTTGATCTTGCCTTGCTGGAGAAACTGTGAATATGGTAACAGTTGTTAAAGTTTTCCTTTGCTTGAGGCTCTTAATAGTGTCCAACATATTGATTGATAGAAATAAAAAGACCTGATACTTCCATTTACAGTGTTCATTTGAGTGTTTCAAAGGACAAACTTAAGTAATAAGATAAGGTTATGTATCTTTATCTAAGAGTCACCAGCGTGAAAGCTTCTTGGCAACATCTGTGCAGTACTCAAAATTTAGACTGTGTGTAAGTATATGTATAAGTATACACTTATATGTACATACATACAAACTTATACATATATATGTACATACATGCATACACACATAGGTATTCCTAATATGTAGGTACAAGGACAGTATTGAATGCAAAACTTTTTTTCTTGTTCCTTAAAGCCCAGAACTGTATAGAAGAAATAGAACAGGGATCATGGCAAAGCTACAGAAGAGATCATTCCTTTAAGAGAGGACTGTAACAATGAGGCTTGTGTAAGGCCGGTATATGTATTATTCTCTAAAAGTATTTTTAAATAGTTCACTTTTAGTGTCTATTTTAAATGTCCATCAAGGGTGCAAGGTATGCTGAACAGGGCAGGTCAGGTTGAACTGGGAAGGTATTTTTCTCTGGAAGAAAGAATCTAAAGCACCAGATACTGCAGAACCTGCTGTGCATTGTCCCATGAAAACATGCTAGAAAAGCCTGAAAGCTGAGAAGCCCTTTTTTTGTGGTGCTTCACAAATATTTGAGCAAAGTATAGCTACTCATATGCAGGTCTTGACCTCTAGCAGCTTTTAGCAGTATCTGGGAAGGCTTATCATTTGTCTACAGTTAGAGAACCTTCATACAGAGTCAGGAAAGTTTCTTTATCGGTGACGTTCAGTGGAGAAGAGTTGTTTGATTATCTGCATGTTTCTGGAATAGGTTGTAACAGAATCAGAGCAAAAACTATTTTGTTTTACATGTTAAAGGGAAGCTAAAGAATAGAAGTAACTCTTTATTTGCTAAAGCTATAAAGCATTATGGTACAATTAAGCGTACTACAGCAAATGAAGATAATTGCTGAAAAATCAAGGAACTGTCTAAATTCTGTAACTGCTGCTTCAGAAGAGCAAGAAAGGCACTGAAAAACACCACAATCAGCATAAGGGTTTTGGAGAGAAAAGGGTTTCATATAACAAGGCACAATGGAAACCTACAGTTGAGGGAGAATTAAGTTACATCAACTTGATTTGACAGGGTGAAAGTAAAATTCAAACAGAATACGGAATGAAGTAGTTGTAACTAGGCACAACTAACCTAGGAGAGCAATTGGGTATGAATGCATTAAAATTATTATTTATTCATAGCCAGGTGAGCTGTTGAAGAGCAAAATCTGAACTTTAACTTTGGAGAAGTACAAGACACAATATTTCCTTGTTTGAGGTCTCGATTTGAGAAGTACCAGCTCACAAAAAACAGCTTCAGTGATAACAAGAGACCTGTTTTTTCTGAAACTACTTCTCCATTCAGTTTTGATACGATTAGAGTAACTCTGCTCTGCGATGACACGCCACCATTAGCAGTGAGGTAAAGAAACAGAGTTAGGAAGTGGAATGTCTTTGGTAAGGAAATGAAGTTTAGTCTGAACAATTGGTCTGTGCAAAGCGGAAAAGAGAAGCAGCACTTCCTCTCAGGAGAAATGGAGTCTTAGAAGGTAATTCTCTGATAAATGAGATAAGGGAACTGGAGGCCAGCACTGATTAAATTAAAGGTTTGAAATCAGAAATTAACAGTAAAGCAAGCTGTCCAGAGAGAAAACTGCTACCAGTTAGGGTATGTTGTGTAGTGGATCACTCAAACTGCCTTGAAAGGAACAGGCATAGAGGATGCCATAGTAGAATTTGAATCCCAAAAGGAACTGTATTATTATGCAGGGAAATCACTAGGGAAGAAAGATGGCACTATCTAATTTAACAGAAGTGGCCTATATTTACCATTTAACCCCAAAGTGGCAAACTAGAATACCTAATTTAGATTGATAGGAGTACAAAATACAGTGGTTTTTAAAAACTTTCAAGGACGGAGGAAAGCAGATATGTGGTTTGCAGTCACTGGGTGAAAGGAAGTCCTGAGAGAATCCCTTTAGAGCTTCTGAAAATAAAAGATTCACTTGACCTTCAAACTATCAGCAGGCTTAAATACTTAAAAAGGATGAATTGAAAATCAGTTTAAACAATAACCAGGATGGTGACATTTTGACTGCTCTTCTTCTGGATGGTCTAGACAAATAGGAGACCTTAAGTTTTAGTCAATACTTTATGTAGCTTTATAGCATATACAGAGGGTGCTTGATTTTGAGCATCAGGACTTACTTTTATATTCTTCTAAAATACATTTCTTGGCCATACATGGCCTGAAAAATACATGGCCTGAAAAAAAGTGGACAATCTTGTCAACTTTGTTAAACCTGGAGGGTTAGACTTGTAAGTTGTTGAAGATAAATAATAGCAACTTCTCTTATAAGCTGACACGTCATGTACTTTCTGCCCATATCGAACAGACTTCTGAGTCCCATTCACTGAATCTGTGTGTTACTTTTGGACAGACATTTCCAGTGTTATTGCTGCAGATCACAATCTGGTACTTCAAATATATTAATAAGCAAAGTCTCTACTTGCTGCCAATCAGGACTTCACATTAGGCGATCAGCAGCTCTTTCAGCAAAGGAGGAATAAAACACAGCCCCACTGGATTATAGGTTTGATGTCTTCAAAACACAATGCTGATGTTATTGCAGAAAACCTATTTTTCAGTGAAAAAGCAGAAGGATGGGAACGTTACAAAAAGACTCATCTGTTTTTCAGGTAGTCTGAAGACTGTTCATCTGAGTCCTGAAAATTAAAAAGAAAGCCCAATGACTCAGATAGAGGGAAATCTCCAGTATGTTCACTAAGTGTAATATGAGAGATCATATAAAGACCTTTTCATTGAACTAACTGGCTACCCAGAATCATTGGGACTAAATGTTTCCATTTTTCTTGTCATGTTGATGTAGTATTGAATGAGAGGGTTATTAGGTTGTTCTTTTTTTTTTCCCCTTGGTTTGCATCATTTTTGCTAATTTAAACCACCATAGTATTATAGAATGATACATCTCATTTAAAATAAATAAGAATATTCTGTCACTTGGTACAAATGCCACTGGAAATATTGCAGAGTAGCATTGTAATTTCGTGGTTTATGATGTAGCTAGTAGAACAGACACCCTGAAATTAGAAGTTGATTTCTCTTTTTATAATTGCTTACAAGCGTCAGAGCATGTTGTGTTTGTCTTAAGAGCTTCATAAGGCCCCCCTTTCTTTAGCAGCTACAGTCATGATTCTTTCTCTTTCTGTATGCTTGGGATTTTTTAGCAGTAAGTTGGTTGACACCAACCAGTTAGTACAGATCTGGGCAGGTCATGCCCAGTGATGACAGTGGTAATAACACCTTTGGCCAAGTTGAGACCCTTGTTCGTCATTCAACCAGTCACACAGTTTTTTTCTTTCCCAATGAAAGATGGGTAACAGTCTGCAGAAGTTGTTGTGTAAGGGCAACTAAAATGATTAAGGGCAACAAAAATGATTAAGGGATTCGAGCACTTCCCTTACAAGAAAAGGCTCAAAGAGCTAGGGCTCTTTAGCCTGGAGAAGAGAAGGCTGAGGGGAGACCTTATCTATGTTTACAAGTCCCTAAAGGGTGGGTTGAAGGATGATGGACCCAGACTCTTTTCAGTGGTTCCCAGTGACAGGATGAGGGGCAATGGGCACAAGCTGGAACATAGGAAGTTCCACTCAAATATGAGGAAAAACTTCTTTACAGTGAGGGTGACAGAGCACTGGAACAGGCTGCCCAGGGACATCATGGAGCCCCCTTCTCTGGCGATTTTCAAGACCTGCCTGGATGCAGTCCTGAGTGATGTGCTCCAGGCAACCCTGCTTAGTGGGGGAGTTGGACTAGATGATCTCTAGAGATCCCATCCAACTCTGGCAATTCCATGATTCCGTATTCCATAATATATTAGAACTTAAAGGATGGTGAGGGAGGATTAAAGATGTATAATAAAAAGAGGAAAAAGTATTTTCAACCTTGCCCAATATATGGTCTGTTGTAGTGTTTCTTCTTAACAGTGATTGCTTCAACAGCTAGACTAGGGTTTCATGACCTCTGAGGTCTGGCTAGCAGTTAGTATAGCAGAATTTAGTACAACAAAAAATATGCAGGAAAATAAT
The DNA here is from genome assembly GCA_028565335.1 of Limnodromus scolopaceus. NCBI lineage: Eukaryota > Metazoa > Chordata > Aves > Charadriiformes > Scolopacidae > Limnodromus > Limnodromus scolopaceus. Next base: position 41,381,352 of record JAOXNO010000020.1, on the reverse strand, counting down.
TATTGAGAAAGATTTCTTTATCCTGGACAATAGCATTGCTTGGGAAGGACTTACAGAATGAGAGTCCCATTTTCTGTCATGTCTTAAGCAGTAAAGGAATTAATCTGTTTCTGGAACTGAGTACTGGACCGGAATCATTTGTTTAGCTAATGAGGTATGACTGAATGATGTCATAGCATACTTAATACTGTGGGCTGTGTTCCTGGAATATAGGCCTTGGGTAAAACAAAAAGACTAAAAGCTCATTCTCGGATATTCAGCAGATAGTTGAAATAACTTGCCTCAACAAAATGAACAAATGTGTTAGTAGTTCTTATTCTTTTCTAAAACTTGTCTCGCTTCAGTATTGGTGCCTCTTCAGTTCCACCCAGACAGGTAAATAAAACAAAAATAATAAAAGTCTTTTCTAGTTTCCTGAGGAAACAGGAAGAAAAAAGAAAAAGTATTTTATTAACATTGGGACTTTTCTTCACTCTTTCCCAGGGTCTAGTCTTTACACCTCTGGTTTGAAAAATTGCCAACACAAAAAATAGAAAAGAAAGAAAAGCTGAAGTTCTTCCGCAGAAAAAAACTTAGCAATGGGAAAACCCAACATCGTTAGATCTCTGTCTTCAGAAGGTAATCAGTTCAGCTGTGGTTTCTGACTTTCTAACACTTCTTTCATATTGTGCTCTGGAAAAAGAAGAAAGTTTATCCTTACTTCTAAGATTAAAAAATAAAGTGGAAGCATATATATATATGTATATATAAAATAAAGTGCTGTGACAGTTGTCAGTTACAAAGATGCTGTCACGGTTTGTTGGGCTTTTAAAATCATTATAAAATTGAAAAATATTACTATAACACTACTGTTTTTAATAATTTCCCTTAGGATCATACCACTTAAAAATTATTTCTAAGTGAAGTCCTATACTTCTGAAATGTATAGAAATAGAAAAGATGTTGTTCTACAACTGCCTGGTCATGAGCACAATTCTGCTGGCATGGGCTTTGTCTTTTATAAAGGGGACAGGGGGAAGCATCTTTCTCATGTTTTTCACAATATTGAAACTCTCCATCTAAGCCATCATGGTATATCACTGATCACAGCTGAGTTGTTTGACTTAGAGAGGAAAGTGGATTTAATGAAATTTAATTGCACACATAGAGTTTTCCAGCTTGAAGATTTCTGATGAAGCACATTATAAAAATGCCACTTCATCATGAACTACACAAACTATGCAACCTGTAATCAAGCAAAAAGTTCATTGCAGGTTTGATATGTATACGTGCTACTTCATCTGAGCCATAAATACTGGGAATGCTCTGATTTCCCCTGGAAATTCCTCATTGGTGTTTTGCTTCTCCATTCCTTATCCTTCTTTTCAAATGATTATGTTTTTGAACATGTGGCATGTGTAAAATCTAATGAAGGTTTTTCAAAAGAATGCATAACCAACTGGTCCTACTCCAAGCACATCCATTACTGCACTTTAGGACATAGGACCTCAGGAAGCTAGACTGCTAGACTGACCATATTACTATGTAGGTTCTGTTATAGAGAATTAGCAACAGAATTATAATCACATCTAAAGGCTTAAGATAGATGAATAGCCTGTTGTGTGAAGTCCTACATCAGCACTGGTGCCAAGGAACGTTGGTCTCTATTGACGTCAGGATTTTATCTCTGGTAATACAGAAGGAACAAGCCACTTTCTCAAGGTCACACAGCAGTTCAGTAGCCAAAGCTTAGCTATAACCTGGATCTTCTGAATTCCTGCTTTACCGTCTTATCTGTTGCACCATATTGCATTTCCTGTTTTAATATGCTAATTCAAGAATTCCCCAAACTCAAATAAAATAAGAGGCCATTTCTGCTTCTTTCGGCATAACAGCTCCTTTTTCACTGGCCGCAAGGCTGTAGTATAACACCTCTCTAGCCTATTCTTCTTAGCTGCAGTCAAATGGCTACAGGAAGGAGAGAGTTGTCTCCCCTGCATAAGAAAAGTCCAGTTTCCCCTTACTTCAACCTGCATTACACATGCATGACCCAGGAGAGAATGAGGCTAAGAAAGTCCCCAAGAAAAGAACTTGAAAGTTTTCCTAAAAATTATTCATATGTCTTCTTACAAGCATTCACAAAGTACTGAAATGTTTCCCAGCTGTTTTGTCCATGCCCCTGGTGAGCACAGGGCATGAAAGTGCAGGTGCACTGCAGAAGAGGATTGCAGTGTTGCTGGGTGATTTCATATGAAATAACTGATGCATTTGTGTCTCTATTGGTGTATTCTGTAAAGCTGTTCATAACATATTAAGCATCCACAATGTATGGAAATCTGACTTGAACTCACTACCTTACCCCAGAACAACCCAATGTAGCAAATATTACTCTATAGTTACATTCAAAAAGTGCTGTAGACAAACCTTACCAGGATTATTGTTATGTGAATTAGCAGCCAGACGTGGTAAAACCCATCTTCCAACACTAAACCAAGTTGACTCACATGAAGCACACAGGAGCAGATCGTAACATGCAATCTATGGTTGTAAGAGCCAAGTACATAGTGATAACATGGGCCTCTGATGTACATCCTTGAGTAATCGCCCATCACATAATCCACGTAGCAATTTGCCCTCTAATGAAAGGAAGAGAACACAGCCTCATAAAAATGAATTAAATTTGAACATCAAACAAGCAAGCAATGATACAAAATGGGAGTAAACATTACCCAGGATACAATTACTTCAGAATGTGATTTCTCAGAAGTCTGTTATCTATACAGTTTCTCAGTTATCATAGGCAGGGTTTGTAGTGTCACCGATCATTAAGACTGCCTAACATCTTCCATTATAAGACCTAGATTTCATTGCTTATAGCTTTGCCAAAATATGACATTAAGCTGAAGTTTTATGCTGGATGTCTGCCTTGTCTAATTTTTTAAAACTTTCACCAAATACCTTCAGCTGTGTCCAAGGTCAAGAATAGAAGGAAATGTGGTTTTGTGTTAAAAAAACCCAAAAGGCTGAGGGGCCAGGGAGAACTAATAGAGCCTGACTGCTGCTAGTACTTGTGTTTCTTCACTTCAGTTGAGTTCAGGTATTTCTGCAGATGACTGTATTAAGCCTGTAGGCATATCTTCGGTGTCCTGAACACAGTCTTATTGTATTCTGCAAACTGGGGAATTGACAGAGAAGCTGAAAGTCCGAAACAAGACAAAAAAGAATAACAAATTATTCTAATATCTTCTAAGCACTCAAGGCAGTTAACATTTCAGGTACTAGCTAGTAGTTTGTGCTAGCCTTGAAATACATTTATTATTTAATCTCTGTGGCCTTTTTCACACAATGATGAATGAGTAAGATGACTGTTCAGGAAATGCACTATACACTTATAATTAAAACAATCAGACCATGCAAGGCATTGAATCAGATACTGTGAAAGGTAATGTAATAAGGATGGCCTAATCCTGAGCTCTTCCAAAGCAAATTATTTGAGATTTTCAGTCTTCTGGACCGATTCTGATTTCAGACAGATTTTACAGGTTTCACAGGTGTGTACCAGAAAGCAGAGTCACTCCCCTACAGCATTTAGATATTTTGGCCTTTTAAATAGCTAGAAATGCCTTCTCTCTCAGGTTCCAAGGTCATTGGAAAGAAATACACTGACCTTCCTGTGAAGTCACAGAGACCTTGAAATCCCATAGACATTAGTTCTTTATCCATAGCTGAGGGTGAAATTGCTCCTTCTGCTATGCAACTGTTGCTGAGTCAAAGCCAAGCTTTTTCCCAACACTTTGTTTCCTGTGAATCTTGTTTTTATTGTTCCTCAGAAAAATGTATTCTTTTATCATTTTTTCTCTAATTCCTGATGCTCTTAACATTATTTTGAATGCATTGTAATTGTCTTGCCATTCTAGAAAGCATATTGTTCACAAAGGAACCAGGAATCCAGCCTCATTTGGACATATTCAAAAATTGACTTTTTCACAACAGTATGATGCTGAAAAATGTGGGTTTATTTTCTTTATGGTGCACCAAGATTACTTGGTATTAAAAGAGAATAATCTGATGAGGAATGCATTTTTTATTTAGATCAGTTGTGGGCAGCAGCCCAGAAACCTAGTAAGACAGATTTGGCTGGTGGCAGGGTACGGGAGCAGAGAACAACAAAAAACTCGTAATGTTGCTTTTCATGTTCATGTGGTGTAAACTGAAAACTGCCAAACAAGCAAAGGTTTCCCCAAAGCTCTTGATGTCATCTCCACAGTTTTGAGTCCCTTTGTCAGTCTCAATTTTTAACAGCTCTCAGCCTACTGATGGAAGTGAACAGTCTACCTACATGGTCAGTATTCACTATTTACATTCAAGCAGTTGGAAAATGTAGCAGCTGAACAGATGTGTTGGAAAATCTAAATTTTAGAGATGTATCTCCTCAAAGACTCCTTCCCAAGACTTTTTGTGCTTCATTTTCTGGACTTACAATGAATTTATCAATATATTCTTACTATGCAAAGGTTTCATGAGGATCAGCATGTTTGAAGCATCTGAGAGATGATGGGCACAATGTACTTGGAATAAGCAGACAATCTGGTGGCTTAGATATTTTTAAAGGTTTTACTTTAAAGAAGTATCAGAGAGTTTTTGTTGTACCATAGAACAACAATGTGCTAACATCACATACCTCACTAGAAGCATCTAACTGTGCTCTGCTTGATGAGACATGCCCAGTGCCTCCAGCCTGGGCTGCCTGCCCCCAGCCTGTTCTACTGGAGTGGCAAAAGCACCCTCCTGTTTGTAATACAAAGGCCACATTGTGTGGACAAGGATTTGTCCTTTCACACATTTTTCACTTTGCTTTGTGAGCTTAAAACTGACTTTAGATGACTTCAGATTTCGGGCTAGAGAAGTAATGGTCTTGAAAACCCAAATTCCATTAATTGATGGCTTGTGTAATGACCTTTATTTATATGTGTTGTCTTCATTTTTCCCTGTTTCTTCTTGTCACCTCTTCAGAAGGTCAGAGCCTGTCTTCATTTATGTGCCCACCCACCGCTTGTTATGATGGGACCTTGATTTTTAGATTCCATTCTGGTATTTCTAATTCTTTATTTCTGTATTTGTTGAGACAGAGATCACCAGTTCAGAAGGTTATAATTTAACATGAAATAGTTAATAATAAAACCCTGGGGTCTGGCAAGCAGAAAATCCTTTTTTAAGTTCCCTTTGAAGTTGAACTGCATGAGGAACAAGGGCAGGGATGAGATGTTACTTTACTATCAGAAGCAGTATTTCACTAATGCTGAAAGCAACAGGCTAGACAGTAGTCTGTCTAATGTTGCAACATTAACTTTACTTTTCTATTTAGAAACAAAATTCACAGGCTGACGATGTTCGACATAAAATTAAAACTGAGGTAAAAGGTTCCTTACTGGGGCAGTCAGGAAAGAGAACAGGGAACTTCTGTGTTGTGTTTGAATTCATAGTTGCTTTATATAGATTAAAAGAGGTATGGAACAGGGAATACGAATGTAGTGTTAATATTGTTCGACATAGAAAGTACAGCCAAGGTTACGAAGTCAGAGCAGCTATGATCTGCTTAAGTCAAGCATTACATTATGATCCAGTAGAATAAAAAAGAAAACACTGTTCTTTTTGACTGCAGGAATTGATACACATAGTAATGCGCTAATCTTGGCTATGGCTGTGCAGGGACAATAGGCAAACTAGCTAAAATCA
>JAOXNO010000020.1:41353883-41368318 GCA_028565335.1 Limnodromus scolopaceus | reverse complement strand
GAGGCTCCTGCTTATACTTACTGCCATAACATTTGTTATGTACCTTGTTGAAGGGTCAGAATCAAAAGAGTGAAGAGGGGTCCTCGCACCTGTGGGGAGGAGCTGACAGGAGAGGTGACCCAGAACTGACCAACAGGGTATTCCATCCCATCTGTCCCATGCTCAGTATAAAAGCTGAGGGATCAAAAGGTCAGCCTCTTTCTTGAATGGCTGGCATCCAAGGAGGACTCTGTCTGTTTGTCTGCCTTTGATTCCAATCTGTGTGTTCCTAAATCCAGATCTGGAATCCAGTTCCTGTCCATTGCTGAGTTATCTGGGACTCTCCCAGTGCCTGCTGGTCATGTGATCGTTATCCTGGGAGCTTTATATGGTTTAGTATATATATTGCATATATATTTCATTATTTCCTTTTTTGATGTTATTATCTTGTCTTTTTATTATTTTATTATCAATATTTCATTAAAGCAGTTTAGTTTGTTTTAAACTCATAAGTCTCTCTGTCATCCTTCTCTCCCTGAAGGGAGATGCTCCTCTTTCTCTGAAGGGAGAGGGTGGGGTGAGCATCTGTTGTTCATTTCAGTAGCCAGTTCAGCCCAAACCACCAGACAGGGCAGAATTTATCATGTAAAAGAATAATTTGCTTAAGGTATATTTAGTATTTCATGCCTAATTGGGAAGAGAAGAAAATATTTGGCACGGATCTGCCTTATATGCTGTATCCACTTAAGGAAGAAAAAAATGTGACTCCTTGGAGGAATCTTCAAAATTATGAGCACGTTAGTCAAACATACCAATGAAAGCATTTTCTGTGCCTTGCATGGGGAGGTTGGCCACACTTCATAAAGTCTTCAGTCTGAAGCTCTGTACTATTAGTAAAATAAATAATGATGCTCTGACTAATAAAAAACATAAATAAAACAGTATTAACAAATTAATGATGCTCCAGTATTCCCCTTTAACAACTGTTTCTGAATGCACTGAGTCAAAACCAACTTAAAATTGTCACAATTTCCCACAAACTATGGGAAAATGGTGCACATTTAGTGGTTCGACGGAAGTGTTTTGATCCGGATTTGCAATTAGATGAGATCCACTGCAGATCAGAGATTTAGACTGTAGGGAGGCAGGCTTTCATGTTCCTAGCAAGTTAGGGACAAGGAAAGGACACAAAGCAAGAAGTTGAGTTTACATTACAGAAGAAGGCATTTCCCTGTGGAGAAAACATTACTTCAGTTATGACTTGCAGTCAAAAAGGGCAAGTGTACACTGAACGATTCTTTTTTGCTATGATTTTCCTTGTATTTCCGAAGATGTAGGTCACTGCGTGATGAGTATTCTTTTACACAGGACAGTAAATGTCCTTCTTTGCTGCCTTCAGATCCTATCCATGGGATTCAGGAGTTAACCATGTATTTGTAGTTTATCTAATACAGCTTTACTTTAAGTCCTTGGTAATGTGCTTCTGCAGCCAATTCAAATTATGAACAAACTCTTGGGGACGTATATTTTTGCATGAGAAAAAAAATTAGGAGAATATTTTATTTTTCAGAACAGAACTGTTCTGAAAAACTCTCTAGTATTACAGTTCAAATTCTGGTTTTTAAATCCCAAAGTGCTTCATTTAAGGAAAAAGCATGAGCATTTTAAACACTTTTTTTCTGTGTATTTTGAGACATTTTCATGGTATTAAAGGGAAATCTAAATTATTTTTTAAGAACTATCTATTTGGGGGAAAAAGCCCCAGTGAAAAACAAGTGTACCAGCTCTACACGTGAAATTCGAGGCCACCTTTTTTAAAAGCAATTGCTGTGATCTGCATATGATAGATGTTCAGGCAATGTAACCAGCTGACAGTCTGCATATGGTAGAGCCAAGATATGGTTGGTAATGACTCAGCAGCTGTGAGTAAATAATTAGTTAGAATAAGTTGGTAAAATGAGGTTCAAAGAGGGCTGGATTTGAGATCTGTGTATATATGGAGTGATTCCTGTGATAGGGTGTGATGAACAGGGAAGTCTGAAGTAGCTGGGAGGGAATGAATGAATGAATGAATGAATGAAGACCTTGTCCTGTTTCAAACATGGGCTCCATGGATGACAGACAGAGACAGAAATGGGCCTGGTTCAAGTATTTTTTTGCCTCTGAGGAGGTTACAGTGGCAATTATGCCAAGGTAAACTGAAAAGGGTCTCTTGGTTACTGAATTACCTAAAGCTTTTCTGGTTTTATCTTTTACATGAATAAGAATTAAGAAAAAAAAAAATATACAAAACAAAAACCCCTCACTTCAGTTTTGAACTGAAAATGGAATAACAGGATGATTAGGAGTTGTTTATGGATCAAAATTTGGGTTTTATTTCTTCTTTTCTTTGCTCTGATTTGAAAGTAATAAATCCAGTGAGTCAATTTCAAACAGCACAGCCTGAAGAGCTGCTCCTTCTGTGTAATGACATAGGCAGGTACTGCCTGACTGATTTCACATAAAAACATGGTATGTCATAATTTCCTGTGGTGTATTCCTCTTGTGGTGCTTCCATTTGGTCCAGGCAGATTTCTTGCGCTGTTTATTCATACTTCCCTTTTCTTTAAAATAAAGCACTAAATATTGAATTGCAGTCCAGCAAAAAATCTACTCAGATTAATTCTATGCCTCTTATAAAAAAATTATTACATACTATACCCTGTTACTACTGCCTTTATTTCTCTAATACTGCATATAATTACTACTGAAAATTGTGGCTGTTTACAGTCCGATGTTCATCTGGATCACATTTGATTATTAATTAATTGTGTACCATGGCTAGGGGTTAATTGGAAAGCGGGCCTTTGGCCTTTACAGTGTTAATACAGGAGGTGTGAGATGGATGGAAAGGAAGTCATAAATCCTCACCACGGACTGCTTTATTCTTTGGCATGGACCAGCAAGGAACATTATCTCAGGACACTGATAAGTTCCAGGTCATTTAAGGATGCTATCAATGACAGTGACATCTTGGCCAAGGCATGGATTAGATGTCCTAATAAGACTCTTTGATGTCTAGGCTCACTAAACTAATAGAAGATCTAATATTAACTAAAATTGGTTTAAAAATACCCTCTGATAATGGAGTTTGGAACAAGCCTTACTAGGTCTTGGGATTGGTTCCGATCTGGGTCAGTCCAGGCTGATGATGGCCGTAGGCACGACCCAGGGCCAGGCACCAAAGACGTGTACCTGGTTACTTACAGCTGTTCGTGCTCGCTCAGAGAGGTGAAGGCAAAGGCTCTGCTGTGCAAGATGTTGTGAACATGCTGCAAGGCTAAACGCTGCTTGTGTTTGTTTGAACTCAGGGAGCTTCAGGAGGCACAAAAAGGCAAAGAAACAACATAGCACATGCTACCAAGACTCCTTGTAGGCCTGGCCAATATCCAGTGTGTTATGTCTAGATTCTCATAATCTAAAACACAATCCTGAGAAGGAAAATGAGACACTTACTGTTAGCATTGTCATCCCTCTCTTTGTAGCAATATTCAAAATTGACACCAAAGACCTCCCAGCTCAGAACTGCATGTTTTCCAGTTAGTACTGTTTAACTGTGGCAACTTGCAGCAGTATAGCAGAAGGACTTCTACCTGCACCAAAGGGATTTTACCATAGCGAGACTTCTTTTGCAGGGAGTGGTTAGCATACATTACATACATTTAAAGTCTTTATGGTTTTGTGGATTAAACAACAAGGTAAAAATTGATCCACAGCATTAGTTGTTATTGTGGAAGACTCGGGTGTAAATCCTACAGACCACCTCCTTCTGCCAAGGGCATATCTGAGCCACTCCCCTGGCCGAGCTTAAAAATGAAGGAAAAGAAATACAAAATTATTACATTCCCTTCTCAGCCGGGCCTAAACCCTTAAATTATGAAATGAAATAAAGACTCTTTTGCTAGATTAATAGCTATGTTAAAACACTGGGAACATATTTGCTTGTTTTGTAGTAGACATGTTTCCCCCCCAAAATGAAGAAGCTCACATCTGCAGAGGTTGAGGTCAGGGGATCTCTTTGCAGGGGTGCTGCTCTCTGGTGTGTAATTAAAACCCTAAGAGAAATCTACCCAAACAAACAATAGCTCTGTTATGACAAGAATTGCCAGATGGTGCTTGGTCGTGCAGGTTTACAAGTTGGTTTTGTTTTTTAACTTATAAGAAAACTTCCTTTGAAGTAAATTTCTGTTGCTGTAGGTGGGTTTATGCAGGGGAAAGCAGATAGCAGGGGAGTTTTATTTCTGCTTTATCCTCCCTGCATTTATGCAGTTAGGGGGAAAGACAGCTACCTTATATGTCAGCGGAGAGTTCCTGGGATCGAGTAGGGGGTCAGGGATTACTCCAATAGTGTTCAACCACCTCTCTTCCAGGGACTGAGCTGCCCACGGAGCAGTAGGCTCGGTGGTACTGCATGGTGTGATACTCCACACCATCATTTCAAAAAGGAAAAGTGATTTGAAAAAATTGGGAAGATCTTGAATTCCCAGTTGCGGCTTATCTCTTTTCTCACTCAAGTGTTTGATGGACTCCTGCGAAGAAAAACGCTTCAAGGGGTGTGCAAGCTGGAGCAGGCTGCCAGCGCCCTCGGAGCCAGATGCCAGAGCAGGGTGGCAGGGTTCCCAGTGTGCGATGTCGCTGCCCCTGCAGCCCCCCTCGGGACAGGGCTCCTGGAGCTCCTCTATTCCTGTTCCAAGGAGAGATTTTAAATCCAGAAATTGTGTCCCCACACACATCCCTTCTCTCTCAAATTCTCTTGTATGATCAGTTCTCATTTTTCTTCCTCATCTTTTGAAAATACCAGCTTTAAATCAGAACAGAAATTCTGCATTTTGATTAGCCCTCCTCGGAAAAGGTGACTCGTTTTGTGCTTCCGATAAACAGGTCAGTCTGTTCCTGCTTTGCAGGTGAAGAGGGTATAACACAGATAAAGTGGTTTCTTTGAGCTTGCACAGAATATAATGGCAAATCTGGGAACAGTGGTTCAGTCCCTCGACTTTTCCTCTGCAGCTGCTGCTCCAGGGAAAATATCCTGGTTTTATTGCAGAGATCACATAATCAGAAACTTTCAAAGTGTTTCCTGAATCAGGAAGATTAGCTTATTTCTACAAGGCTAAACCCTGGTTCATCTCAAGCCTTCTGCTTGCAGAAAAAGTCAAAAGTGCATGCTTGCTGCATGTTTGGGTTTTTTCAAGGAGTTTGAAGTATCCAGATGTTCAGGGAAGCAAGGACTGCAGATATAACTGGGCTGCACTGCATTAGTTGCTAACCCATTGATAAATAACATCCTTGAAGCTTGTCATACTGGATCCAGAACTATCACTGATTATAACTGAACTATTGTGTAAACATAGCCATAGCAAAATATTTGGGACAAATGTTTGACATGATGGTGAAGTATATGGCGATCATGTGGTATCACCTCATTAAACTACTGTTCTGTGATCAGCTCCATCTGCCTGTCACAAAGGTGTTTCCAATCCAAACAGTTCATTTTCAAGCTGTGTTTTTCTGTTGCGGTTGTACAGATTCGACCTCGGAATGAATTTAAAAATTAACCCATATAAGGTTAATGTGCACTCTTCTCCACTGACTTGCCATTTTCTGTGTATGCCAAGATGATGGGTAACTTTATGAAACACTAGGAAGGAGCTTGTCCTTTTCATGGACTTATGTTTTTTTCTTACCTTGTCAAGGCTCCACAGGAATGAAGGTGTTTGGTTTCTCATGAACCTCAAAGAAGAGGAATATTTGCTTCCTGTGGCCTCTTGGGTACACTCAGGGGACACCCCCACATGTATCCCTTTTTAAACAGTGCTGATTCTTTACAATGATAAAACAGATACTAGTATGGTTGTACCATTAGTAATTATAGAAATAGGAATTATCTATTTCCTTCATAGCAATGTACAAGAAATGCAGGAGGAAATAAGATTGGAATAAAAATGTGAAAATAAAACAGAATATAAAACTGTTAAGTAATGAGAGGTACACAACAGTGGTAATCAGAGGCAGGCTGACAAGCTTCTACTCCCTTGATAGGGAAACAAACAATTCTAACCAGCATCTCCCGCATGAATTGTCACTATACATTGCTTATCTGTAGTTTCACATACTGTTTCTTGCTCTATCTGCAACGTGCCTGATAGGTAATGGATAACTGGGCACAGACATCGTGCAAGGTTCAGAAATTGCAGTGGGACTTTGCGGGGAACTGAAGTTCAGCAAGACAGAGAGAATATCCTGTAGACCAGGAGGTGTGGAGCCGGGGATCTCCAGAAATACTGCTGTGCTCTGCATCTGCCTCCCTCTGTGAGGCACTCACTGGTGTGCAACAGGGTTTTCCAGATCTGGGCAGAAATAAGCTTGCAGCAGCACAGAGACGCATTAGCAGTGGCATGTATCAGAGCAGTGGGAGCTTCATAGCCCCTGGAAGAAAGGTGGCACTGAGATGGCTTTACAGCTTGGACTCCAGAGCAATGGGAAAAGCATCAGTGTCCCCCACTAGCTGGGCAAGCTGTTAAGCAGCAGGGGACTGGTGGAGGAGAGCTAGGACTCTGCCGGGGCTGCAGGTAATGGTAGGAGGCAGAGGGGCTTGCTGCATCTCTAAACCTAAGCACCATCTCAAGTGAATTGCAGTTACTGGCCTTTGTCAACAACTCCCAAGAGAACAAAAGAAGTGAAACTCAATCAGCACAGGGTAATAACCATGGCTAAGTGGCTTAGCTGGGAGGAGAGAAAGGTACTGGTGTTTCAGTCCTCCCAAAAAACCCTGAGTGCTTGTGAGGGGAGAGACCCGGTGGTAAGTCATGAGAGTTTGGTTATGGAGAGCTAGAAATAGGAGTCGGCTTTGAGTCAGGGCTTGAGCAATAGTCTTATTTGTTTCAGATCAGGACCCTTCGGCCAGCCCTTGCGGCCACTGGCAGCAGCCAGTGCATTAGATAGAATTATGCCAATATAAAATAAATGTTATAACTTCACTTTTATTTTATGTATTATGCTTCCAAACTTCCCCTTGCTGTCTAAGAGTCAACTCAAGGTAGATATGTCGAAAGAGTAAAGTGTGTGTGAATGTACCTGTCTGCCATATGTCTGGTGATCTTGATGCTTACAATGCTGAAAAATATGCTACAATATTCATTAAATGAATAGAAGAAAGATTAGGCCATGCCTTGTCTGAACCTGACGTGTTACTTCACCGGTTGCTGGTTTTGTTTATTGGTCTACCATCATCCTGCAATTTGTTTCCAATAATCTCTAGGGGAACCCCACTGATTTATTTGAACTGTCTCTGTGCTACTACTTCGATGCTAATCTGTAAGACTTTTCTCCTTTGAATTTGCTCTGTTTCTGCCTTTGTCATCATGTCTCTTGACATTTAGACAATAAATGGCAGGCTCCAGAAGTCCCAAGAAGTTCACGTTCTTTAAAAAGCCAACTTTATATTCTCATCCACAAAAAAACCTCCACCCAACAGAAAAACAAAACAAAAAAACCAAAACCAACCAACCAACCAAAGAAAAACCCACTTTTAAACATCCTGCTTTAAAGGTAAGTTGCTGTTATTTGCTTCTGCCCCTCTTCTGCCTGTCTGAGTTCAGTCCAAAGGTCATGCGCAGGTACACTGAACAAGAAGGAGGCATTTTTCACTCCTCTAATGGTCTGAGAGGTGAGCTTCTTCATTGTTTAAGTGACACTGACTTACAAAAATGACATAAAGGCATCCATTTATGCTCAGCTGTGGCTCACTTTTATCCTCAAATTTTGTCTAAAATAAGCACTTGGTAGGATGCCTTTTCTACTACTATTATTGTTGTTATTACGGTTCTTTCAGCATCTGTGCCTCCTTTTATCTCAGGGCCTCAGAGTCAATGAGAACCCATTTCCCCTGGCACAAAATTATTGAATGTCACTGTGTTAAATCTTACTCCAATTAAATAATAAGATGTATAATTAAGAAATTATGGCATTGCTTAAGTGTCCCCAGTTCTTTGATCAAAAGGTCTAATTTAACTGGAAAACATGTGGCTGTGCTGATGTCTGGGCCAATCAGTCTAGACTTGAGCAATGTGTGTGGGCCAGATGCAGAGTTTGGCTGCTCTCTTCACCAAAGTCGCAACCCTCCTTTTAAAATTCTTGAAGTGGTGGAAATGGGGGCAGGGAGTGCTTTGGTTTCAGTTATTTGTTTTAAACTGAAGAGAGCAGCCAGCTTACCTCTGATCACGGGACTTGGTCAGCCGTTGCCTGCTTTATCTGCTGGGACAAGATGAACTTGAAAAAATGATTCTCCTCCCCAGAAGCAATGCCATTTCAAAAATGCGATGTGAGGAATTAAATGCTCCTGGAAGCTGAAACCTCGGACACATGCCCCTCTGACATGAATGCTTGACATTGCAGACCCTCTGTCCACCTTAGCGTGTCCCAGGATGTGACAGGAGCAGGGGATGGCAGCTCGAGGAAGCCCCTGTGCGTACCGACAGCTGCCCTGCCCTGCCACAGTGCTGGTCCTACAGCCACATGCCTGCCATGACAAACCATGGGGCAGGGACAGGAGAGGTGAAGCTGCCTTATGTCCTGTTTACTTACACATCTGCCCAGTTTGGCTTCCTGCCTCCAGGAGTTAACCGCAGCACGACAGTTTTGTGTATTGGCAGGTGGCACTGGACCTTCTGAGGACTGCCAGTGTTCAGGATCTATTTTCACTGTAACAATTACTGATGCAGAGGAAAAGCACAAATTCTCTGAAACATCCCTATCTAAGCAATTTTAAGGAAGGCAGAGGGTGACTACATTCACATGCCAATAACTGAGGTTATACATATACATCAATAACCATGGCTCTATCCCAACTCTGCCACATGCTCTGGCCCATCTCCCTCCTGGACATCCCTTCTCACTTCAGCTTTCTTTCTCTTCTGAGGAGGGGGGAAAGAGGTGTCAGAAAGAAACTCACGTGGAGGAAAAAATGTGGAGTACTTGTGTCTGGCTCATATTTAATAACAGTAAAATTGAGTGGTGGCTGTGTTGATATGAAATATCAGAATACCAGCTTGAAATCTGCGTTATTAAATAGCTCGCGTGGGGGCAGAGTATACGTAATTTTTAGTGTCTTTTAATAATTCTCTTTTTATTAAATTTCTCAAGTACAACAAGATGTGTTACGATGTTATCATTTTCAAATAATGATAGTCTGTTTCCCTTGGGCTCTAGCGGTTTATAAAACTCTTGAGCTAAGACTTGTTACATTTTCATAATTAAGCCCCTATCCCATATTTTTTGACATTCCCACCTTGTATTACCTGTAGTGAGAGTTTTAGATATACAGACAATCCGGTGTGGAGCCCTTGATTACAGTGAAAAAAGTGAGCTACCTCTTTTCTTAGCTACAGCTGTATACACCGGTGAAAAAAAGTCTGCAAGATGCAATTCACTTAGTTATGAGTCATATACTTAGCACATGTGGAAAAAGATTATTCACTTAAAGACAAACCAACAAACAGAAAAGAAGAATAAAAATACTTCCTGAGTGGTTCAACAGCCTTGGAATGTTGCTGTCACAAATGTCACTCAACTCTGACATCTCTTGCACAAAATGCGGTTTCTCCTGTGTTAATTGATTCACATGAATGAGTAAGACAGATATACACCACATAATAATTGTGCTCAGTGACTGAGATACAGTCGCAGCCTGCTACTGAAATTGCAGGTAAAACCATCAGCAACAGACTTGTCATCAAGTGTTAAGCTTTGGCGTATCTGATTTGTCTATGGTTAAAGGATTGGGACTATTTGAAAGTGACTCATCATTAGCAATGAAAAGAAAATTGTTCCTAGTCTTACAGCCAAATTTTCAATTAACAGACTACATACATTTTCTGACTCATTTATGATAGGATTAAAAGATCATTTGGTTGATGAATGTGCACTATATACAAAACCCTATATTTTGTTCTGCTCTTATTTGTAGGAGAGATGAAGCCAAATGCAAAGATGAAATACAGCAAGGCTGTTCCTGACATACATTTCCAATTTGCCATGCCCAGAATTAGTGTACAAATCGCCTTGTGGCAATGCTCTGCCATCAGCTTCCTGCTGTGCAGCCTTTTTGACATCAGCCAAGTAAAAATTAAGCTACTTCGGGGAGGAGATGCCCTTCATGTGACCAGATATAACACTTTTGGTCCTGATATTTCAAGAATTTTTCATGTGAATTTTCTTTATGCACATCAGAATTATAGAGTTAGTAAATATAAAGGATGATTAATTAACCTACGTTTATAGAAGGGGTTTTATTTCAAAACGTAGCATAAACTCTTCCCAGTTGTCTGACATAGTAAACTGCCATATTACTCTGGCCTTTTTATGATAGGGAGTTGATGTATGTGTGTTCTACTACTGATTTTAAGAGATTTTCCAGTCTGAGTGCAAACCAAGAAGGGCTGGCTGACAAAAGAACTGGATCTCTCAACTCTGGATTGCCGTCTCAACCCTAGCCTGGAGGGACAGCAATGGAAAATTATTGCTAGCTGGTACTTCACACAGTTTAATAGGAAACTCTTTTAATTCTGGCACACTGACCAGTGGGCAGATGGAACAGTGGGTAGTTTGCACAGTGATGAGAGGAAATGGAGGAGAAAGTGCCACTCCTGCCGCTCAGCACTGAGACTCACAATTGCCTTTGTTGTGCCTGTACCTTGGCAATGCCAGATGGGAGATTTTTTTTCCTTTGAGAGTTTTTCAAATAATTCTTACTCTCCCTTCCACTCCAACACAGTCGTATCACATAGCTTCTTGTGCAGCCAAGCAGCAACCTGGTCCCTGAATTAAAAATAACTAAAGGGAATCACCTACTACATGAGATGTAATGGCCAAACAGCATCTCAGTAATTGAAGGGCTTTACCAAACCAGCTGCAGCGAGATTAAGAGCTTCCTACTACCAGCAGAATTAGGCAGGTGCATTGATGTTGCAGTTATAATTCTACTTTATGCAACTTTAAACTACCACAACAAGACAGATTATGATCACAACGTATGAGCTGGGATAGTGCTGGGTTAAATACCTAAATACCAAGGCATTTAAGCAACATAACACCAACTGCTTTATTGAACTAGTACATTCTAAGTGTGTCAAAATCTCCACATTCTGCAGAGTGATGTTATAGGTTAAGATGACTGGAGGACACTCTTGGCTAGCTCAAAGCCGTGGGGGAAGGAGCTGGAGGAAATAGTTCAAAGGAAAGGAGATAAGTAAGTTTTAACTGGAACTATTTGAAGATCAGCCACGAAACAGCATTGCAGTGCTCTCCTTGCACCAGGCCTTCACTAACTCTTTTGCTTGCATATTAGTACTGCTCAATGCAAAGCCATCTTACTGGGGCCAAATCCAAACCCTGTCAGAATGGGAGGAATGCTGCAGATGGCTTCCTGTAGGAGTAAACAAATGTGTCACTGAGTTAAGCACCCACCTAGACCAATAACTATTTGTTAAATTATTTTACATCTACAAAAACATTCCGGATTACGGAAGCAAATCATAACTACTTTTCTTAAAACATGGCAGGTTACAGTGGGACTTTTACCTTTTCACAAGCATTCCAGCTGAAGATTGGACTTTCCACATGAGCCATGCCTTGAATAGTACTGCCAGACCATCAGCATGTTGTCTTGTTAAACTGAAATAACTTTTTTCTGCTGAATTATACCCAGTGGTTTCACCACCCCCCCTACTACAATCTGGGTACCTGAGAAGGCAGAAAGCCAAGCGATTCCTCATTTGTTGTATATTTGATTGCACTTTGGATAGTTGTAGCTACTGATTTCATTCCATAGTATCAGTTCAGCTACTGGCACCTATTTCAGAACCTGAACCAGAACTGGAGGTGATCAACATTTTAAACTCCTGTAGAAATGAAGGTGAAAGTGATTTACATTGCTCTCACTGACTTTTTATTACAGAAACAGATGTTGGAGTTTTACTGGCTGAAATAATCAGCCACAGAGCTAGTAGGTCATCAGCCCTGCCTTCCCCACCAAGTGCCACAACTGTAAAACAAAATGTACATTCCAGAAATTACAAGTTTTATTGGATATGCCAAAAACAGCATCTAGAGAATATGTGTCTAGATGGGGGGGAATGGAAAAAATCATAATAGCTTTGCATGATGTTGCTTAGAACACTACATTTTGTAAATTCACTGTGTTTCCATCCAGAACACTGAAAGTGTTTCTCCTTCGGGAGGGAAAATTGGAAAGTACGGGTGAGGTTTCATAATAGAATAACTGAGGTGGCACAGTACTTAATGATACTTACTACCTTCAAAACATTACAAATCTTGACTCCCATGAGGTATTAATTGAGTATTCCCCCTGGTATTGCAGAAACTGAAAAGCAGAAATGTGAAAGAGATGCTGAAGATGAGTTAAGGAAATTGAAGTAGAAATTAGGATTTTCTATGTTGGATTATGTAGATCTTCACAGGGGAAAGTCTTACTTGTGAGATACAAACAAAACAAATACAGTCCATTGGTTCAAACTACATGGGATTTTTTTTCCCACATTTTGGAGAAGTTATCCAGTCTTCATGTAGTTAATAACAAGGCAGAGTGAAGGCACCTATTGAGACAGTAGGAGAGCAGTGAATGAAGGACAAACTGCAACTGAAAAATAGAACGGCTAAGTGAATGCACTTACAGCTGCCTTCTTTGAAGAAGCTGATAGTATTTAAAAGCATTTTACCTAAAAGATGTGTGGCTTGTAAATACTGTTGAAGGTATGAAAAAAATAAAATAAACATAAAAATTTTCTGATGTTACTACAGGCCCAATGTCTTACTGACAATTAAGGGGATTTAAATTCACAAATGCTTAAAGATCCAGGGGGCAGGGGGCTGGGGAAGGGTGGGATTAGGGTACAATAACGGGATGTTGAATGTCCTGAATTCCTTTATAAATTCAGTTCTAAACCATACTGATAATTTTACCCAGAGTCTGCATGGACCTGCAAGTAGCAGTTCAGATGAAGTCGCAACATATACATAGCATCTACAATGCAAATTGGAATGAACAGAAGGATGTATGAAACTCCTAATGACTGTCTTTACTTGGAGGAAATGAGCAATTTTTTGCAAGGGGCACTGAGCCAGAAGAAATAGCTTGGTAATGAAAGGTTATGGGTCCTCTTCAGTAAGGAGAGAGGTCAAACTATTTCCCAGTTATTGTTCTGTTAATTTCCTGGTCATGCAAGAAACTGTGTTTGCTGAGACAAAGCAGTTTGTGTGCAGGTGTACAGTACAGTTCATAACCACATTTCTCCCCCTGTGGGCATGAGCTGTGAAAGCTTTTATGTCTTTCTTGGGTAAGAAAAATCTGCACATACTCCCTTTGGGAGTTCAAAGCCCAGACTGAATAGCATCCTCCAAATCATCCCTTACAAAAGCTCCTCAGACAAAACCTCAAGAGCTTCAGTTACGGTCTTGCAATTAAAACCCTGCCCTGGTATGCACTTGCATGTGCGAGCAGAACTGTTTCTGGAGCTGGCAGGCTGCACTTGCCAGAGCTGAGGCTGAGTGGCAGTTCCCAGCTACCCAGCAGATTACTCTAGCAAACAGCTAAAATGAAGCTTGTCTCAGAAGTCAAATGCCAGGTTACAAGTTCAAATGGCTGATGAATCTTTCGGACTTAACCAGTAACCACAGTATATCATTGACAGAGCAGAAATAAAGCTTTTCATCAGAATGTAGCACTTCTGCTTCTTGGCTGAAGATACAAATTTAGGACACTTCTGACATCTAGATTTGTTTGGCTGTTCATTCTGCATTGCCAACAGAAATGAGACGGGGAAGAAAGAGAGAGCTCCTGTTGAAGTTAACCTGCCTTAAGCAATCACCAAGGGACCTCTAATAATAGACCCAACAGAGCAGTGAGATATGTTGTAGGGCTTCCACTGCTTTTCTTCCACTGTGGGCCATCATGGCATGAGACAGCTACAGCCTACTCTCATTCGAGCTCCCCATGGGATGGGAGTAGCATCAGGCATTGGTGTTGCTACCTGACCAACAGAAATGTGCTTCCTTTGTTGCTACTAATAGATGTGGCATTTCCCATAGAAGCACCACTTGAGGAAACCTTTAGAGAGAAGGGAAAACACAGCTTTGCCTAACATCGTAGAAGTAATCCACCTCACACAAAAACTTCCCAGAGAGGAACATAATTTATGACCACAGTGAATCCGAAGAGGGCTGACAGGTTGGGTTTTTCCCCTGAACCAAACGCTTGTTGCACACTGGGCCTGACTCTTCACCACCTTCTTGAAATTGATGTCATGCTATGCAGACAGCAAGTGGCTATACCCTATAAAGATGACAAATGAGGGGTTTGGTTTTCTGCAGACTTATATTTTATCTGAGATTTGGGTTATTTC
>JAOXNO010000020.1:41336677-41353783 GCA_028565335.1 Limnodromus scolopaceus | reverse complement strand
ATTTGGGTTATTTCAGGGAAGGATTTAGCACTTTTACTTTACAGTTTAAGAGGCTCCTGTACAGTGTTTTTTGTTACTCATTTGTCTGTGTGCCAATGCCTGTTTCAGTAGGATCTGGTTGTCAATCACAAACGTAATGTTAAAGTTGCCTGTATGGATCTTTTAATGTACCACACTAGCTTTGATTTAATGTGATTTTGGCTGGATTTTCCTCTTGCCTCCCTCCGCAAAGAAACTTTGAGCTCATTTCCAGCTGATCCTATAAGGTGTGAAATGGTCATGGCAAAGTGGTATATGCAGGTGGGGGTCTCTGTTCTAGTGGAGTTCCTTAAAGCCTACTGGGAGAGAAAGAGGCTACCAAAGCTGAGTGGAAAACAGGGATAGCTTGCCAAAGAGATGTGTAGTAGAAGTTACACACGCTAGTGGCAATTTTTAGTAACTCAGCAAAGCTTAGAAAAATCTACCAAGTGAATTGGCTCCTTTAATTACTTTTCTGTGCTCTTTAAAAAACGTGTGTTGTGGGTATTCAGCTGTCACCGTTTGGCAGCTGGAAGCCCAGACATGCTAACATGAAAGCAGACCCATGTGTGACGGTTTCCACACACCCTGAAGACATTGCCCTGTAACAAAATGCACCATGCACCGCAGGAAATGGCACCTGAGGTGATAGTACAAAGTCCTATTTGGCTTCCTGAATTTCATCTTATGAAGGGTGTTTTTAGGGGTAAAAAGCTATAGACATTAACATTGTTAAAATTGTAGCCTGCAGAAATGAGAATTTGCCCCAGTAACGCTGTACAGCTTCGAACAGGACCTGAAAACAATACAGCGGGAAACAACCTGAGGACCACCCTGGAAACCACAACCTGGCACCTATCATGCTACCAGCTTGAGCATGTGGCCTCGGAAGGGGCTGGGTCGCACCCTTTGAGGAGGGGGAGGCTGGAGCATGCCCCGGCGCAGCCGGCGTACCTAAGGCTGAGAGTGTGGACCGAGCAGGCGGGGGGCTGGTGAGGGGGAGGAAGGAGTGGGGAGGACTGAGCTCCTGGTGACTGCAGCTTCTCTTGCACAGTGCAAGGTCTGGTAAACCAGTTACCCTGTATCAGTGGTAGGTCCATCGATGACGTTAGAATGAAGTTTATGTAGTAAAATGGAGAAACTGCTCTGCGAATATGTTTCTCTGCGTACTGTGTAATAACACCCCTGTATTTTTCTCATGGAAGAGTACATTATGTTATGTTGTAACTAGAGAACAGTATTTTAAATTGAGACCTGCGTTTTGGTTTTACAGGAATGTTCATCCTTGGACAGAATCGGGGATGCCTACTGTATTATTTGCAAGTGGTATTGGGACCTAAGTGTAGAACTAACTCGTAACTTTTAACAAACTATTTTCATGGGAAAGTCAATATAGCCAGACCTTTTCATGGAAACGTTTCTTAGACTGAGAGTTTTTCCAAGAAAGTTTTCTGGTCTGGGATGGAATCTATGATCAGCAGGAACCAAAGATCTGAGATTAGGTCTTCCCAAATCCTGATTCTGTACATCACCAATCAGATATTTCACTTGTGCGAGGAACAGTCTTCTGAAAAGTCTTTTTGCCAGTAGAGTTCAGAGCAGAATAAATTCCAAAGCCAATTCCTGTTTTTCATATTTTTAGGTGGATTTCTGATACACTTCACCTAGAAGCTGAAAGTACCAGGTGGTTCTCTTGTACTGACGTCTGACTATTATTTTTGTTATGAATATTTGACTGTCACCTTATCACTAAGAAATGATGTAGTTAATGCTGAATATTTATAGAATGCACACAGAAAAGCCTAACCTGACAAGTCTTTAAAAGAAGGCTGACCTTGTGACTATGATTAATGGCTTAGTCCTTGCACTTTTTTTTAAGGATCCTGCTGTCCTTTGGCTTAGACTTTGATACGGCATGATAATTTTAATCAAATGAAAGTGCACGTGGTAGCCTGTTTTTGGAAAGGTAGGAACTGTTCGTGGGGAGAGTTTTTTAACTTTTCTCACCTGTTTTCATACAAAGCTCATTTGAAAAGGCTTTGACAAGCTCCATGGTATGCATGCCCTGCAAAGATAGAACTCCTTTGCCTTTAATAATTTGCAGCCTGAAGAGATCACATTGGGCCGTGCTACGATCTTTTGTCATTCTAACATTTAATCCAAGGAATCAGAAGGGGAAAATAGCTGTAAAACGACATGGCCATCTACTGATAGAAAGCTGCATAGCTTCTAAAAGTTGTGCAACTGGGAGCAAAGAAGCATAGATTTCAGTACTTGGTTAATATAAGTTCTCTAAAGTTGCCACCCTCCATAGGGTGGAATTTAACGAAGAGACTACAGCATTTAATGAAGAGAAAGCCTAAACAATGGATCATCAGATTACTGGTTAGAGTTTGTCCACCTAGGAAAAAAATACTGCTAGAATTACAGCAGCATATATCTTCCTGTGGGTAATCTGCTGCTGATATGAGTGTGCATGCATAAGTTTCCCTGCTCTAATATTATGCGAGCAGTCATACCTTCAAGTCCCCATGGGAAACATGGCCCTAGAGGTAAGCATGTTGCTGCAGGAACTCAGATGCTCAAGGGACTCCAGGGCCCTTTCTTCTCCTTTTCCTACTTTTGCACCATTGGAAGTGAACAAAGATTGTAAAAATGTCCTGACTATGAAGGCAGTCACCCATCATGCAACATAAAACTTTGATCAGTCTATGTGGTGTACCACTGATGCTGAAATAAAGACCTCTGTCTAAAACTAGAGCATCTCTGGTTTAAAAACAGCTGAGAAAGAGGCTTGATATTTACATATTCCCTTGGTAGAAGCAATACTGGAAACACCTAAGTGAATTGATATTGCGAGACATAAAGCTGTGCCGGTACTTAAGGGGTTACGCATCAGGTTTGTTTGTGACTCATCCTTCCCGGCCCTCCCAAGCCCCTTCAGCACTGCTGTGATTCAAATGTCAGCAAAGTCATTATCTTGGGGACTTTTCAGGCCAATTCACCTCTGACAGATCTTTGAATGCACTTTTCTCTACAAGGATATGTAGAAACCAATTAATGGTTCTGTGAGCTGTTCTGCAAGATAATTCTTTCACATAAGGATCAGGGTTGATATTGGCTGCAGCCCTTTCAGACACAGTGAAGTGCCATCTCGGGGGAGATTATACCAGTTAGCCCTGGGGTTTAGAGATCAACATTTCTTGCCAGTAAGGGGAGGGAGGGGGCCTTCCAGAAGAAAGTCATGTCTTTGCTCCATACTCTGTATGAATATCAAAATTATCTGAAGAGAAGGTGAGATCACAGAAGTAGGCAGAATTTAAATGTCAAGAGAAAAGTAGAAACAACAATATTTGACAGAGGTGAGGAAAAGCTGCTACAGGTGCAATATCTGTCAATGAGCATTAACATGCTGCCCTAAGAGTAGAAGAAGGAATTTTAACTTTCCCCCTGTGGAGTGACACCATAACCTGGATTTGATCTTGTGTATGGACTGTGCACTAATAAGTGAGTGCTTATGTGGATATATGCATGCTTGTGCTCTGTGTGTACGAATACGTGCTCCTTGTGAATATGATGATGCAGACACTTCCTGATGCACTGGTATAGAGCAAGTATACACCTTCCCTGTGTCATCTGCTGCTGCTGTGTCCAGACATGTCCCTCAGGATATTCCAATTGATATAGACACATAACTCATTTTAGGGAGAATGTGGACATGAATTACATATGCACACATATATGTGTGTGGAGAAAATGTACTGGCAGTTGTCACCCTCTGTGATTAGATGGATGAGGAATGAACAAGGGGAACGGTTCACAAGCTGACAGCTTTTTAATGTCTACATAATGAGGAGCCCAAATCAAGCTGCTTTCATCCTCAATGCCTGATAAGGGCAAAGCTAGTCCTTTTCTATCCTATGAATGCTATGAGATATTTCGTTTTCTGACGCGACTTCTCCACAGATAGAAATGTACACTGATATATATTGTATAACAGTGGCTACCTGTCAGACAAAAGTTGGAAAACACATTGACAACAGAGGATGACAGCATTTGGTATCTAGCTATCTGGTATCTAGTTATGCCAGTAAAATAATTGCACTAGAAAGCTACCTTTGACGACTGCTACTTGTTAGGAAAGGAACGTGGCAGGATGAACAGCCACGGAAGGAGTATATGCGGTACAAACAGATAAAATAATGTGACACCAAAGGGATGAAGTTCACCTTGTTCTCATTTTGGTCCCATATTCTCTTTTCTCTTTTTCTGTAGCTGAAGCCTTACTGTTAACCAAAATCTTCCTGCATCATTCTTTGAGAAGCACTCAACAGTTGCACAGCCAGAGGCTGTGTTTACTGAGTTGCTTCACTCTGGTATAAATCCCTGTTAATTTTAGGAGAAGTGATGCTGCTTCACCATCACTCATCGCTCATGCTGGCACAGGCACTTGTGAGGCCATGTGTCAGGCAGGGTAAAGGAAGTGATTCATCTGAAAAAGACTGGTGTGTGCCTGCAGGGCCATGCAATGACGTTTGATTAAAGTGGACCTGCAGCCGGGGTCTGAGAAGGGGGGGCTTGTGGCCCGGGTGTCTGTAAAAGGCTGGGTGGGGGTCTGGGAGCCAGTGGACAATCAGAACAGGCACATGAGGTCAACCATCTAGAGACCCTAATCAGAAATTTAGGCATAAGAATCAGTAGCTTTGGGGCAAAGGTACGTGAGGATTTCTGCTTCCCCTCCTTTTTCTTTTTTTGCCTTTTCTATAAAAGTTGCTCTGAACTACACTGGCACAAATGTGGAGCCCCAGCCTTTAAATGCGCTGTGCTTTTATAGAAGCTGGGGCTAATGCTCAGCTCAGACTGGCGTTCATCTGAAACATTTGACGGTATGGTCACACGAGTGTCAGTCGGTGCGTAAAGGCGGTGATAACCTGACCATTTAGACTTAGCTGTGGGTACTAGGCGACAAACGTGGGTAAAGGAAAGTGCCTCTGCCTAGAGATTACATCTTGCCGCAGGCAATAGGCATGGCTTTGTGCAAGTCTTGATGCTCTCTCAACAGTTAGAGCTTTACAGCTGGGAAGCATGTCTTAATTTTTACCTTAATGTGTGCAATGGGATAAATTATCACTTGTTTAGAAGATGGAAAATATTTGAAACAACAGATTATTTTTTTAAAATGGCAGTATGAGGATAGCAATAATTGTTTGAAGGATTTATCTTTTTTTTTCTCAATATTTTGCGAATCATAAAAATGCTTTCGTGCTTTCTATTTTAAAAATGACTGGCAGGAAAATAATCTTTTTCATCTGTTTTTAGCCTTAAATTTGTATTTTCTTTGCTCTCCTGAGGGCTTTTTTCGCAGTTATGAGGGCTAGAGCCTGAACTTTTAATAAAAATTGCACTGAGACTCTTATGAAATATTTTGATTTCTGGCAGCCCGGGCTTGAAAGGAAAAAAGCCAAATATCACAGAATTTGCATTAAAATTAAGAGACCTGGCAATGTAATGCAAGTGTGTCATCCTTAAATCTTTCTGCTTTTCTACACTTTCACCTGCAATTGTTCACAGATCATTATTTTCCATCTGCAAACTTAACTCTTTTAAAGAAGTGTACTATATTATTAAGGTACAAGAAATAAAGGGAATTATGAAGAAAAAGACAGGAAGAAATACAAGATATGGGATCATGACTTAACAAAGGAGTTGACAAAAATAAACCCATGTCCTAGGAAACAGTGATTCACAACAAGTTAAAATATAGCTTTAAACCTCTCCTAGGTTTTGTTTGTTTGTTTGTTGCTTTGTTGTTTTGTTTTGCTTTGCTTTGTCTTGTTTTTTTGGGGAAAGTAAATTCCACTGTAGCTTTTGAACTCCTGGCCTCTGATCATTATCAGGTAAGAACCTTATCAATTACCATAAATGTAATCACATTGCTTTTAGTAATATGCAGAAAATCAAGCATGGAAAAACTTGTGCTTCTTATCTACTTCTATAAAAGTGTTATGCTGAAAGCAGATTCTTTTTTCCTTTTTCTTTTTTGTCTGTAAAGAAGAAGAATGCCTAAAGGATATTTTTTAGAAAGGAGTTAAGAATATTCAGTAGTTCTCCTGTTAAAAAAAATGTATTCCCTTTCCCATTTTCTCCTAGAAGAAATGACTGCTGATTCCTTTCCTTGAAGATTAACACTTTAACCTTCTTAAATGTTTGATGTTATTTTACTTGAAATAGAAATTTTGGTTATTATTCAATTCACAGAACCAAGCCCTGTTGGTGTCATCACAACCTCCAATACAAGAAGATTTCATTGGACTTCTTGCTGTGTCATGGGAAGGGAATTAAAACACTTAACCAAATTATGCCTCTTAATTTTTTCAGATTTCTTCTTTCAGTCCCTCATGGTCCCCTTGTTATATCTAGACACTGCTTCAATCTAAGCAGTTTTTCTCTTATCTTGAACTTTATCCAGGTTTCTGACCCAGGGTCTGCTTTTGTGATCATTTATTTATTGAAAACGGTGATCTGACTGATGAGAATGAGATGTGTCCTTTATAAATGATCAAGATGTTGGATACATGTTGGGTTCAGTTCATAGTTAGCTATCTTCATGGTTAGCCCACTTTTCCAAGGTTTTCCATTCTGCCTTGCTAGTTTTTGGTGGTAAACTCTGGTCCAGGTAGCTCTGACAGGCCTTGTACAGTGTTGCTTTTTGTTTTACAATTAATGCATGATTGGTGCCACACGGCTTGTAGCTAACGGTTTAAATCACTTTTGCAAATATTAAAAAAATCTTAAGTTAATTGACTTGACTGTCCTGACTAAAATGGGGGAGGTTCCCTCTGAAATTACAAAAAGAGAGCTTTACCTGAACCTGGATGAGGCAAAACCACTGCTAGAAACTTGTGCATGAGCAGTACTACCCCTACTGCCCTTACGGTAAGCCTCCACAAATTTCAGATCTACAGAGAAAGCATGAATCAATTGTCTCATAACAGTTATGAATAAAATGTTCCCACAAACTAAAGCTTCTAAATCTCCCAGGGCTCACATTGCCTGGGCAGCTGGCTGGCTTCCAGCGCGGATAAACTGACACTCGGCCCATGGGGATGTGAAGCATTTGAAGGCAACATCAACAGGGAATTAAATGTCAGCTTTTTTACTGACAGTTTGCTTGTGTAGAGGCAGCAACTGCCATGGCACTTCTCAAAAAACATCTTTTGTAATATTAAATTCAGGTTTGTGTTTTTCTTTTTCAGGAGAGAAAAGCCATTAGAAAAAGTCTTGTGTGTGACTCTGTTATCTTTGAAAAATATCTTTGAATTGAAAGTTTTCTGTCACAATATTATGAAATTAAACTGCTGAATATGAGGTGTTTGGCACAGCAGTTACAGTCCCAACAACGTGCCAGATGTCTGAACCTGTGGGTGCTGCTGAAATTCCCAGATTGCAAAGATAAACAAAATACTGTTTTACCTATCCAACAAGCAATAATGATGGACCTTAGAAAATTCTTTGTTAGTCTTACCTAAGAAACCTTACAAATCCTCATAATAAGACAAATAAAAGTAATAGTGCCATCTACCCCTGGCTGATCCTCAGCAGTGGGTTAGAACTCTCTACGCCCAAGACTGACTTCCAAGGACTGGCTCTTGTTTGTCCCAAAGTGCCAGATTCATCACTGGAGCAAGATGCTGTGATGCAGGAGGAATCAAAATCTGTGCGAAAGACTTCCAAGGAATAATGGTAAATACCTGGGATTTGCAAGCCAGTGTTTTAATGAAACAGAAAATGCATTACAGTCAATGGTTAATTCTGGGTATGTGTTAGGGGAAGACTGTGACAGAGAAGTACATATAGTCACAAATTCAGATTTTGGAGGAAAACATAGATGTTTCAATTGCGGTGCTTTTAACATTCAACCTAACAGGTGCTATTATAACATTTTATAGCTAGTAAGATTATTTTTAAGCATAAAAGAAACTAAACAGAGTTAAGATTTGAAATCTATTGTAGGTCATGTTAGTATTTTTTAAAGAAAACCCAGTTCTAACCCATTGGATGTCCTGCACACCATGGCATAGAAACTTCAAACTCTTACAGTACCAAACTTTGGATCACTAGTGTTTCTGCATCTGAAGAACCTCCATGGATTTCAATATTGTATGTACCTGCAAGGGAAGGAGAGGTACTTTGTGATGTATTGTACAATTTCAACGTAAAGTTTGGAATATATCTTACAGAAAGGAAATTATCTGCCAGTTCCATAACTTGCTATTTCTCAGAATTTAGGTTATTAGATTTTTTCACATAAAATGAATATCACCACTTTAACTGAACACAAAACTATGCTCTCTCCCCTGAAGACTGATGTTGGACTGACTACATTCTAAGTCAGCTTTACCATGAAATAAGGATATATTTCACTGATTTTGATTTATATTTTCAATATTGTATTTTAGAAAATGAATATGCTCATTGCTCTTATTATTTTGCCAGATGAGTTTTTCCAATAAAATCGTGGTTTATACATGTGCAATACATGCACATCCAGTCCGTATTGTGTTATATGTTGGAGTACATGGTTTTTCATCTTTTAAAGAGAATGATTACATCCTACAGAACCAGAGGTACCATTCAATAGGTGGGGTTTTTTTCTTTTCTGTAGGGAAAATGAAATTGGGTATGATTTTTTTTATCAGATATAAGAGCTGTATAGGTGTACTTTGAGACTAAATTTATATCCTAAATGCATTTAAAGACTGAGAAGCGTCAGACCAAACAATTTGGTCCCTCCAGCACTCTAATCTTCAAAATAATGGATGTATCCCCAAATAACTGTGGTTTACACTTTACTTGAAATTTATCAGCTTTGTACCAAGAGCATTCAAAATACCCTTCATGTTGGTTTTGTTTTATCTGTCTTTTCAATGCAGTTGCATGTATGGGACTGTGTAAGCTGAAAGAGCGTTTGTATATTCTAGTGAACTGTTCAAAATCACACAGTGGGAAAGCAAAAAAAGGTGGAAAAATAAGGAACAGAATATTAGCATTAAGATGATCTTGGTATTTTTTTATGGCATTGCTATAGTCAAGGGTAAGGTCTAAACATAGGTGGTACAAAAGTGAACTGCTAATCTGTACAAGATAAGTATCAAGTAATTCCTTAAAATAGGGGATTTCTTAGTACAGTATGAATCAGGATCATGTAATAATAGCAGTTTTGTGGCTTCCCCCAGCAAGAGTCCTGCTAGTATCATGTATCCCTTGAACTGAAGAGCATTCAGCAGAGGTATTTAAAAATTGTTTACAGGACCAAGGCTGATTTTATTAGTGGAAAGCTCATTTTAATTCATGGAGCTAATACGGAAGTTTATAGAAAGTGAATTTCTGTTTCACAGAGGTGTGTGAATTTGTGTAATACATGTTGAAAAACAACTTATGGTAGGAATAGTTTTAGAATCCTGTTTTTCAGAAGCTGCATGAACTGGTATTTTTTGTTTTAAGTGAGAAAACTTTCGGCCGTTAGTTGTGATCAACTTTGCATCATTGTTGTGTACACTTATTATGTTCTGTACAAGATGCCTGCCTTGGAGAGCTTGCTGGTCAGTGAAGGTATGTCTCTGAGACAACTTGTGATGCTTCCACGTTAGGGAAAAAAGGAGCTGTGAGAAGAAGAGGAACAAAAGTAGAAAGAGTCTTCTTTCCTCTCAATTCTCTATAGCTTTCATAATAATTTCAAAGCATAGATTTATTTTGAAGAAACACTTCAGATTGTGTCTGTGGAGCGATGCTAAAAGAGGCTGATGCAGCAGAAGAATAATCCCAGGCATAGTAAAATAAATCCAAAACGCGACTGACTTAGCAAACAAACCTAGAGGTAAATTGATCCATGCTTCAGCTGTTGCATAACAACACAACAATTTGTGATTTATAGAGCTCATCTCACAGCTCGTACTTCCATTTGCAGATTTTGCCAGACTTATTTGTATAGAAAAGTAAAAAATATGATTAAGGATTACATTGTCAAGTCCTTACCACGCACAGGTGACAAATATCACCTACATCTTGGCACTGCAAAAGGAATTTTTTGTAATGAGGTTTCTTGAAGATTACTTGGTGCCTTCAAGAAGTGGGTTTTCCTTCTGGTTTTAACACAGAAACAAATTGGGCAGTTGGCAAATCTCTCCATTGCTTTTTTTCCAAGTCTTTGTACAGAGATAACAACACTTCCCTGAAATTTTTTCCTAGCAGTAAAATTTTTGATGACTAGTGAGCAGGAGCATGAGGAACAAGTAGGACTAGAAAACAGTCTGTATAAAATGTCAAATGTTTAAACAGTGTATCCTTGGATTCAAAAAAAAGTATAGTGAAATTTTTGTAGGACGAGGGGGGAGCAAAGGATAATGCACAGCTAATGGCTATAAAGACTAGCTTGTGGCAAAATACACTCAGATAAAGCTGATTTTAAAGATGAGAAAAATCTAGTGCACATGAAGGAACAGGAAGACTTTGTTTCAGAGAGCTTTACAGGGCATCCACTAATTTCTAGGGCATTTCTAATCCACTTACCATATACTCTAGTTTTCCCTCTAAGCCTGAATTTCTACTGCGCTTCACCATACAATCAGTTATCAAGATTTTTTTTTTAAATTATTACTTTCTACACTAATTGATGATACTATAAAAGCTATTTACTACATTTAAATCTTTCCTTGCTTTCTTCTTACGACTCCATATGTGACTCCGTACATCACCAACAGAGATTGATTTTTATTTTGAAACTCAGCCTTAGCATAATCAATTTTTGTAGGTCTCCATGCTCTGTTTATGTCTGGTTTACAGAAGGGAAATATTTAGTTTTCTGCAGTGAGATAAGAATGACATAGTAGTTTCCACATATTTTATCTTTAAATCTTGATTTTCTCAAATTTTTAAAACACTGGGCAGTTTCCTAACATAGGGCTTCTGAAGTGTTGACACGCTTTCATACCTAGTCCTCCGTCCATTTTCAGCCTTTAAACTGTGTTCAGGCTTTTAGAAAATTCAGTGGCACCCTCCTGTAACTCTTCAGAGCAGTCACCTTGTGCTTTGCTGTGTTTTCAAATTTCTTTAGAAGGAAGGTTCAGGAAAGATGGTCTAAGAGATCATGGTAGAACTGTGTCTCTTTGGCATGCTGTTCTCCCGTCTCACATATCACGACAAGTTTCTAAAGAATTTCTTTTGCATTAGATACAGCAAACTCAGTAACAACCACTGCCATGATTGCTTGCTGAAACAGAATCATCACTTCAGGAGTGTGTTTTCTGTTTGGATAGCAAGTTATCTCTACAGTCAATGTAGAGATGTAGTCCCTTCTGCTGCATGGGGAAGGGAGTAAAGACAGCAAAAAATTAAGTCCATAGAGCCCTTTTCTTTCTGCATTGTCTTTAGCTAGACTTGAGACCCAAAATGTACTTAGCCAGCCTGAATTATTATTTGTTTGGGGTTTTTTAATTTCTTCTTCATAAGAAAAAATATTTCTGTATCTTTAAAATCTATAAACTGACAGGACCTATTGGAAGTAAAGGAGTAGCAAAAAAATAAACTGAAATGATGATGAGTGATTTGGGAAAGGAGGATTATATTCAGATAGGAGAGTGACACAAGTCAAAATCAGTAAACAGCTTCCTGCTGGCTCAGTATTTGCTCTCCAGGGGATGGGGCAAGTAGAGCAGGGAGAGCTAGGAAGAAGGAAGAACTATGTGGCCAGGAGGAGTGTGAAAGGACATTTACTTGTCCAGGACAAGTTCCAGAATTAACCTATTTCTTTTTCCAGTGTCTTCACGTCACTCCTTTGATCTTTCTGGCACTGAGGTGGTACCAGCCACCTTAAAAGAGGAAAGCAGTCCAGTGGCCGGAGGCCTCCTGGGAGCAAGGGTGGCAACTTGCTTGGGAATTTTAAAACTATGTTTCAAATCAGCACCCAGCAAAGAGTACTCGCCACACCTTTGAATATAATGATACCAGGGCAAATCTTGGGCTGGCCTTTGCTGAAGCATTTGCAGTACCATTTAAGGAAAGTTTTCAGAAGTGTCATTCCTTGTAATCCAATTTATTTGCCTCAGTTGCAAGGGGAAATAAGAAAATAATTTATTTGATCAGCTGAAATTTTAAACATAAAGATGCAGTCCTAATTTTAGGACTTCTTATTTTTATTGTAATTTTTTGCCACTTTAGGACTACAAAAAAGACTGAAAAAAGCCCTATTACTGCTTTGTGCATGGTGTTTTTTAGAACACAGGAGTTTTTTTCAGTCAGGTTTTTACACTAAGGGCAAGATTTAATCAAAAATTACATTTCTTAGTGTGACTTTGCAAAGAGTTTATTGTTTCTGCTTTCTCACTTGTATGACCAGAAGAATGTAAGACAGATTTTCCTTAACATAAGGAATGACTGGACACAGTAACTTAGCGTCAAATTAAAATTGCATGCATCTTTCTTAGAGCAATTTTGAGATGAGGTGGAAAATCTGCAACCGTTAAAGAAGTGTGTCTGAGATCACAAAAGAAGATCCTCTCTTGCAATACTTAAGCATTACTGAGTGCTCTTCAAGTGTTCAGAAAATAATTCTGAAGCTATTTCAATGTGCTGCAGATAGTGTACTTTAATCTCACGGGGACATCTAGTCGGCTATGTAGCTCTGAAAGGATACTTGCCTGGGCTTCTTCAGGTTATCAAGGTTTCAAAAGCACAGTTGCAGTAAGGCTTGCATTGTTTTGGGTTTTTTTTTGTTGTTGTTTTGTTTTCTGGGTTTTTTTGGTTGGGTGGTTGGTTTTTCCCCTGTAGTGTCTTTGTTTCAAATTAGTTCCTCTCACTACTTGAATACTGTGTGAGGACTTGAAAGTCCTCACTCTAATGTTGGGAAGATTATGGTTTTTATTACTAAGTCATTTTTGTTGTTAATTTTAAAAATTATCACTTCTCAAATAGCGTATCATAGACAATGCAAATTTTATTGATAATTGGAATTACAATACTACAACAACTTAAAAGTCATATAAAAAAAGGCACTGTACTGTAGATTTCAAGTAAAGCATTGGTAAGTATATTTCAAGCATCTTCCTGAGCAACACATCTTTTTAGTGACCACTGATGTTGTACAAGTAGGTTGAAAAGTCAGTATCAAAATGACGGCTAATATTAAATGAGTACCGGTATTTTGTCTGTCTATAATATGATGAGAGAAAAAGTCAGACCTGCTCCACCATTTTTCTAAGGAAGTTAGCCATACCTGGTCAGGGAAAAAATTCTAGAAAAATTGAGGAGCGCCCTCATAGATGTCAGAGGTTCAAAGAACAAAGGCATTAACTCTAGGAAAAGGGCTAAAACTGAGGCATGTCAACATACTTACTCCTTCTTCATCACTGCTGGAATTTTGCACAAGTCTTGCCAGAAAAAGTTGCTTCTACAATTCTGCTTTTTTCTTAACTGACTATATTTGTAAGCCTTTTCTGACCCTATAAGGATTAATTTCCTAACACTTAAGACAGCAGTTAGCATAGGAGCCCTGGAGCACACAAGGAAATAATACACTCAGCCTTTCCTAGGAGACAAAACTTGCTCTAAAAATTGGTGCTGTAACATTAAATGCTGGGAAGAGGGACATCTGAAACAACAACAACAAAAAGTCAAAAGTGAAAGCACTAAAATCCTTCAGTGAGGAAGGAAACTTCTTCATTTCTGAACTGAGAAAGACAGACTTGAAATGATGGGGAACGAAACAGAGAGGCAGGGAAGACGTCTGCCCACCACAGTTAGAGTGGAAGAGGCTACTTGAGCCAAACGGGTTTAAGCACATGAAAAACAGGAAGCTTCTGAAATTAATATTGCCTTTGTTGCATTTCCAGCAGGTGAATAGAACCAGAAAGACTCTTTAGGAAAATAGGAGAGAGATTGCTATTTCTTTCCTCTCTACTGAGCATAGTGAGGGTGCACAGGGCAGGTTTCTTTTCTCAGTAGGAAAAGCTCAGGTTC
Source organism: Limnodromus scolopaceus (assembly GCA_028565335.1). NCBI lineage: Eukaryota > Metazoa > Chordata > Aves > Charadriiformes > Scolopacidae > Limnodromus > Limnodromus scolopaceus. The sequence goes on along the minus strand of JAOXNO010000020.1, from coordinate 41,339,752 downwards.
AGCTAGCAAAAGAGAGGAAAACTGAAGATGCCAGTGCAAAGTAAAATTAATAAATTCTGTGTGCCAGAGGCTTGTCAAACGGACATATCATTTGGCTGTATTTCTTGACAGAAATTTTTCAGCGTGTTGGAACAGCGAAAATCAGAATCTCCAACAAAAGTTTTGTGGCACCTTAAACTGCACATTTCCTATGAGTGTGACCAGAGACACGCAAAGTCATACTTTCCTGCAAGTGTGTTAAGAATAATTACAATATAGCAGCAGCCAGTGGAGCTCTCACTTAGAGGGATGGATGTGTGGACACCACGGTTGCAGCATATGCTCTTAGGCAGACCAGAGAATAAAGTAGGGAAAGGCTCACTCCAGAGCGCCTGATGGATGGGTCATTAACACATGCGGCTGTCAGCATAGCAGCAGCCAAAATCACCCTCTTTACCAGAGGAAAATATACTGTAGGTGCCATTAATGTCCCCTGACCCAACGGCTCTGAAATTCCCGGTTTTCTGACATACTTGGTGTTCCAGACAGCAGGGTTTTCCTTTTCTTTTTTTTTTTTTTTCTTTAAATATATTATTAAACCAAGTGTGCACTGTCTTCTGTACCGCACAAAGAAAACAGTGTTGATAAGTCTTCCTTCCATGCCACAGCAGCTAACAAGAGCTTGCAAATGGGAATAAAACAAGGTAAATGGAAAAAATTTAAAGTGGGGTAAAAATCGTTACCCTAGTTACCCTAGCCTGGGTTGCCATCAATAAATGACAAATTCTTGCTCAGTCAATTGATTCTGTATGGATTTATCAGTAGGACAGATACACTGATACTGTCCCTGTTGTCACTCATGGTGACTTCAATGTTGGGTCAAACCAGGGGCCTTTCCTTCGTCTGGCACAAGTAAACCTGAAGAGGGTTTGGCTCACTTCTCACTTCAGGCAATAAAGCTCAAATACAAATTTACCAGCTGGGAAATGGTATTTATCCAGATCCGTTGGGTTGGTTTTGTCAAAAAAGACCTTACAGGGGCTGCCAAATTGTGGGCAAGGCAGCAGAACAGCTCTTTTCCCTCAAATCCACTGGGCCCCTCTTTCCATCAGTTCAGGTGAAAATACTGCATATTAACACAGTTTATCCATCTGGGGTGAAAGGGATATGGTAGTGCAACTATAAATTCACTCAGCATAGTTGACTGTGGGTGAGGTGAATTGATTTTCCATTTTCTGTCTCTCAGAGCTTATTTCCTTGAAAAGAGACAAGCCTGGATACAACCTTGGCAAGCAGCAAATAAAAAAGGTTTTTTTTCCTTGCTGTGTAGTTCGATAAGTCTCCGTGATCATTGCTGTTGCTTTTCTTTATATGTTTAATATTTTTTATAAAATAATGTAGCCTAATGTCCCCCGGGGACATGTTGAGAATATTCAGCAAGGTAAAGAGTTCTGATATTCATTGAATGAGCTTGTGTACTACAGCTTAGGCTTCATATTTGACCAAAAGTACCTTTTTATTGCTTATAATAGTCTATAAATTCTCCTCTTTCCAAAAGTTGGAGTCTTTAAGGTTTCTTTTTCAGGTATATTTTTTTTCTGTTTTCTTAAGCTTTGAGCCTTTACATTTCCAAAGTGTTTAGACATTTCAGTCAGTGCAATAAAAGTTCAATTGTCACTTCCTACATGCCCTTGTAAGTTCCCAGCCATATAACATCAATTTCTGACTCAAGCTCTTTATGGTCTAGTTCTGATACAGCAAAGATGCCTTATAAGGAGCAATAGAATGAAAAGAACCAAGGATACATATCAAAACATCTTTAATTCATTTTTGAGTGAAAATAGGGTAGTCTGAGTGGAAGGACTCTGCTTCAGGCAAAAGCTGTAGTGGTAGTAAAACTGATGGTAACAACAGATAGGATTTGGGGTTACACAGGAGGGACAGTAGATCAACATCTGACTTGCAGAAAACCTCTAACAGCTCTGCTGTTCATTCAAAGAGCTCGTAAAACTGAATGCAGACAGACAGGGGACCTGATCTAGGAAATGCATAGGGACATAAAGACGTGTCTGCTGCCCAGTGATGCTTCTGAGCAAAGCCTGAGGAAGCGCAGTTTTCTCAGGCACCGTGACATCTTGCTCAGCTGAGCTGCCAAGCAGTCAAAATGCTGTCAAAGTAAGCGGTGCCTGTTTGTGTAAATGAAAAGCTGCATGGCAGGGTGCACCCTCAACTTTCCTAGAGCTTCTTTTAGCTTTATTCCTCTTAAACTTTGCTCTTGAACACTGAAACCCTGTCAGCCACCTGTCCATACAGCCACATGCAATACAGAGAGTGGCAGAGGAGACCACTTACGTCTCCTTGCTGCTACACGTATGGTGCCTTTCCTTTGGAGCAGGGCAACCTCATCCTCAGACATTTTACAGTACAAAGCTAAACAGAAAAGCTATGTTTGTTGATTTAATCTCTCATTCTCTATGTCTGTATTCTTCCATGCAAAAAACTGTTTCATTTCCACATGCTTGTAGTCCTAGCACTTTGTTGAAGCTTGATCATTAACCAGTCTCCCAGCAAAATGAGATATGTTGTTCTACTACAGGTGTTACAATAAGAGAAAAGACCAGTTAAGGGCTGCATTAAAATCCCAGTGAACCAAACCAGTTCACCATAATCTCATACCTCTCATACCTGTGAGCTTGTTTCTGTGATGGGTTAGTGATCAAATCATGGCAAATAAGTATTTTTACACAATAGTGTTTGAACAATCTGCCCATGGCAGGGGGGCTGGAATTTGATGATCTTTAAAGTCCCTTCTAACTCTAACCATTCTATGATTCTATGAATCTGGTTTATTTGGTAAGATGGGGACGCTCCTGCTGATATATTAATATAAATTAGAGCTTGTAAAACAAAGTGTTGCTGGAATACAATGTTATATGCAAACCAGAATATTTCTTGGAGAGAATAATTTTTGAAGTTTTGGCAAGTTCTTGCAGAGGAGAAAGGGCTCATAAAAGTGTTTCTAGCAGCCTGTGCTTGGCAAAATTTCATCAGGTCACGGGAGCCACAGGCAGAAAGGAGACCTGAGCACAAACCTGT
>JAOXNO010000020.1:41300548-41322848 GCA_028565335.1 Limnodromus scolopaceus | reverse complement strand
ATACAAAAAATCTGGTTCAATATAATTTTAAAAGTGGGATGTAAGAGTGCTCTAGACTTCTTTTAATCTCTAAAACACTTAGTGTGATTTTCATTTATCCCCAGTCTTTCAGAAGAGCTTTTCATTTATCCCCAATGTTTTGCAAGAGCTTTTAATTTATCCCCAATCTTTCACATGAGCTTTTTTTTTATTTTTTTTTTCTTTGCTTTTTTTTTTTTTTTTTTTTTTTATTTTTAAGTATCACAGGCTGCTGTGTTGTACTGCATCTGCCAAAGTTGCCAATAGGGTAGTTAGCAACAAAAATTAAAAATGAGATTGTACATCAAATACTTTTGTTACCATCACAGTAAGGAAGTACCCCTCAGTAGGGTATAATATTTGGCTGCAGCTATTTGAGCAATCCGAAGTAAGTACTTATTTTTTAACTCTGCAGGGAAGCTTGAAAGTGGCTCAATTTATTTTTCAGTTCTCTTTAATTCACAGGAAGAAGTAATACATTTTTTATATGTTTATTCAGCTTCAGATATCTCTTCTAAAGATAACTCTGGTATATTCGATATATATCTTCCCTCATTCCGTCAAACGCGCTTAAGCTTTGAGGTAATTTAGGATAAAATATAAGAACATCTTTAAAAAATAAAAGCAAGAGATCAATAAAAAAAAATAGGCAGGATAAATAGAAAAATATTTTGTCTTCCTTTCACTATGAATAGTTTCACCATAATGCACTTCAAAAAGCAAAATCAAGTCACTAAGTCCAGAAGTGTATTTCTCAAGCAAAACTGACTTAAGCAAGCATTTCACCTGAGTTTACATTTCAGGGATTGGGCCCACAGCGACACAGAAAACAAAGCATCCAGGGCAGACCATCCCATGTCATTCTACCCCTTATTTAGAGGGGTACAGGAAGGAATGGGGGAAAAAAAATTACCAAAAAAGTATTAAAAAATAAAATCAAACTTTGTCTTGCTGGCTCCATGTGGGCAAAAGATGGTCATGCTCTCTAGCAGCATCTCCATTCATGCCTGTCAGCCAGTACTGACTCTGCCAGTATTATCTTATCTGCACAAAGGAACCTATTATTCAGGGAAATTTTGGAAAATGTTAGCAATAGTATCCTGCTGTCCCAGAGGGACATTTCAGTTTGAGGAGTGTATTCCAGAAACAAAAGGCACTTGCTGGGAAGGCCTGAGATGAAACCTGTGAGTTTAGAAGATGATCCTCTGCCCGTTCACTGATAAAGGTATGCCACACTTCCTCTGTGAGTTAATTCCAAAGGAACTCGGATTTAAAATGTGGCATCTTCAGGCATACTTGAAGATTATTCCTTTGGAACCTGTCATTTATATGCTATACTGGAAGACTGCAATATTCTAAATAAGATATTTTTACAGTTGTAAAGATACATTTTGGGAATGACATAGGCAATGCAAGTTATAGTTCTTCAGGCTGAATGAAAAAAGCTAATCAGAGTCTTCATCATCGAGGTATTCTTCCGCATTACTTAATGTTCGGACTGTACCTGGAAAGAAACAAAGATCCCTCTTAATCCAGAATAAAATCAGAAAAAGCCTCACATTCGCAATGCTTGCAAACCAGCATCCAAGAAAGAATCCACATCTAAATAGGAACAGATTTGAAACTGGGGGCAGGACGACTACTGATATAGGACTGACTCTCTGAAAAAGAGCAATTGTTTCTTTTAATCAGATTGGAAATATTGAAATGTAGCAACAATAGACACAAAAGAATGACATGAATAAAAATAACCAAGTAAATACAAAATATAAGGGAAATATACAGATCAGTGGTATCAAGAGAAATTATAAAATGCCAAATTAATACAGAAAACCAAACAAGGAAGCCAATATTGAAATTGCAGTTAGACTGAGAATATCAGCTCTTATATCAAGGCAAAAAAGAAAAGGTAGTGTGAGAGAGTACCAGATACTGTCGATAGATGAAGTCACTAAGGATGAAAAAAATCAATCAGCCATGAAACAAAATTAATTTAGAGGCAGTGAGGCAAATGCACCAGAAGTTAAGTTACCTAGTTTCAGAAAATGAAACATTAATACATTTATTAGGGATATTAGAACAGAGAATACTCCTGTACCAGGAGTATTTAATCTTTGACAGGCAAAGACTAAATAAGTGCTCCTAACAGGGATTAACTAACATCAGAAAAAAAATATGGTAACAGAAAAAATTCTGCCCTTTGTTACAACTGCTTTCTTCAGAGTCAAAACGGTCAAAAATAATTTGTCAGGGTTTTCTGGAAAACCCTGATATTACCTCTGTCAAAAAGCTGGACAGTATTTTTGCTGCAACTGCTCTTCTTGGCCTTCTAACGCTGCAGTCAGCTGTTCCATTATTTAATTCCCATAGCCGATAACCACCCACAGGTTAGCATTTCCTCTGTTCTCACTAGCCCTGTGACAATACAGGGGATTGCTAGGCTGCATATCCCACGGATACAAGCTGTAACTCTGCCTGTGTTTTTAAGTAATTTCTCTTTTTGTGTGTAATTCACCTAGAGCTTCCACTCTAACTTCAGCCTCCTGAAAGCTACATTAATTATGCAATACTGAACATTTTTTTTTACTGAACAACAGTCTTTGTTCAGGCTTTTAAAACAGCCTTTTATCTCTTTTTTTGTACTTGGACACTGTGCTATTGTGAGAGATGAACACAAGTGGGAAGCAGTGAGACTATTTTGATAAACACCTGAAGGCATTCTTTTTTTCCCTATTAGAGAATCACTAAAAGAAACATGGGAACAAGAAATTTTAAAAAATTAGCAATAAGAAAATAAAAGAGGAGCATCAGTTGGTGTTTATTTGGCTTAGTTTGGAGTAATGGAGAGGTATAAGGGGGAACATACCACACGTTCTACCCTCATACCCTGTCGCTTGTGGTATACTGCTTTTAAAGTAGTTTCCATCCTTGCTTTCCCTCTCTCCACTCTGGAGGGCCTGTCTTCCATTTCCTTCCCTTTCCACATCTTCTGAACTCTTTTGCGTTTTACTGACACAAGTTGGCATTTTGTGTGGAGTCAACAACACTAAACATGACAAACCACAGGTCACTATCATAGCTCTGCTGAACTAACGCTTTCAAGCAAACCCTTCCGAACACAACATTCAGCCCACATAGCTCCCAAGTGGGTTTTGTGGCTATCAACATATTAATATTTGGTCAGAATATTAAGGGTCCCCTAAAAAGGGAAAATGTACCAGAAAAACAGTATCAGAAATACCTGCACTTTGTTTCTTCTTAAGCAGGGAAGCACAAGCTGCATTGGTTGCCATATCTAAAGCCAGTTTCTTCTCATTGTTCTTCAGATCTGTTCTTGCCCCTTTATAATAGAAAATTTTCATCATGAACCACTGTCCCAGCTACTTTTTGAGCAATGGTATTATGATAAAAGTTTCAGTAGCATGAGTTTCAAAACAGTAATGGACAAGGGAATCTCATCTGTGGACTGCTCTGAAGCAGACTAAAAGCTATGGATGCTCTTCCATAAGCTACAGTTGGCTAGGGAACTCGATGGCTGCTCTCCCTTTCTGGGAAGCAGATGTCATTGCTGTTCTGGGGTTAAGTGCCTAATTTTGTCTGCAAAGCAGGATGAAATTTATCTTGAGCAGGTGAGATGTCTACTTTCCAAACAGCTGCCAGAATTTTCTGCAAGGCTTATAAAGTCAGGCAGGTATGCTGGCTAAGGACTGTACCTGGGTTATAGGAAAACAGTTAAAAAAATACAGATTAATAAACATTCAGGAATCTAGTCTGCCACACAGATTGTTGAAACCTTGGTAAAGATCTTTACCCTTTGCCAGCAGAATCTCTACAATATCTGCATAACCTTTCCATGCAGCAGCATGCAAAGCTGTGTCTCCCAATTTGTTCTGTGGAGTTAGAGGGAAAAGCAACAGGATTAAAATACAGCAAAAAAAACCTTTCAGCTTCTACCAAGGATGAATAACATCACACCTTTACTTTAAGGGTCTGTGGGTTTAACTTACCTGTTGATTTAACTCTAGGTTTGCCTGGGTAAACAGAACATCCACTATATCTGCAGAAAATAGCAGGCAGAAATAAAGAGGTAAAAATTAGTGGAAGTAAAAAAAGGATTTTTTGCATTCATAGTATAAATTTTGGTTAAGACTCAATCAAAGAGCAATCCAATCAGCTAATGAAAATCTGTAACAGTCAGATTGCATTGAGCAAACAACCATTAGTCACAAAGAAATGCTTCTGCATAAAATATCCAAAACAATACAACACTTCTTTTTGGTCTGTCCTTCTTCCCACTCTGCTTCTAACAGTTATGCTGACTGGAATGCCTGCTTCAACAGCAACAACAAAACACACAGTATTTGATGGAGCTGAACCTCCCTTATAGATTTATCTTTTCTTTTAAAAAAAATAAAATTACATTAAAAAGCTCCTGACTTTATTATTTAATACTGCAATTTTAACAATCGGTCTAACAGACAAGTCCAGAAAATCACAGAACAGTCATTTCAAATGAATTCTCTGATACCTTTGTGGCCTCCATGGCATGCCCAGTACAGAGCTGTGTTTCCAGCTTTGTCTAAGCCGTTGACCCCAACTCGATTATCCAAACACTCTCTCAACCAGCTTAGGTTGCCTGAAAGACAAATTCAGTTCTGATGATTTCTTTTTTTCATTTGAAAAGTTAACAGAAGCATTAAAGGCATGTAGATCTTTCTGAAGGGTGTCAGTCGTCCTATGAACTTATGAGAAGGAAAAGTGATTAGCAGCAGTACTTATTAAACAACCAGTCCAAGTCATACCAAACATCTTTTCTTTCACTTGCAGAACACCTTTATTGTTAAATATTGTTATATTGTTAAATGGATGGTAGCAAACAGTTTTTCTGTGCATACAATCACAGAGTGGAGATTCTACCAGGCTGTAAACTAGCTCAGCTTCTGAAAGCTGCAAAACTTACCAGAAAACTTGTTCAAGATACCAGACAACCAAAACAGACAGGATATCTTAATTCTAAATGTATTATTAATTTGGCAGAAAACAAACAAATGATCCTTTAACATTACACAACTAAAACCCAAATCACACTTACCACGTTTGGCAGCTTCATGCAGTGGGTTATCAATAGACTCAGCTTGCTCTGCCACTGAAACGAAACAGAGAGTAAATTCTAACTACTTCGGAAAGCTATTTGATACCTGTGTGAAAACAGAACTTCGATTTGTTCCAGAAAAAACAGTAATACATATTTGATTCTACTGTGAAAGGGGATTTGTGAGTGATGGGCTAGTCAGATACACTTCAATTTCCTGTGTATGGGAAAGTATTTCAGAGAAGAGCTTGTAAAAACTTCGAACAACAGCATAAAGTTGATCAGTGGTTGCAAGACAACAGGAACCTGACAGTATTTCATCTCTGTTGTTACTTCCTTTTCTACACTTGTAAGATGGTTTTGAACAGTTGCATGTGGCTAGGCTTTCAACCTACAACTTGCCATCTGAAGTTACAATTTAATTATTTCTGAGAGGTCTGGGAAGGGTAACTAAAAAAGATTTGCCAATAGGATTCCTATTTGTTTTACAGACATTTTTTGTTTTCCCTGGAAAACTTGCAAGAGATCTGCAAATCCAAACTGCTTAAACAATGTACGTAGTGATGGGCAGACTGAAGTTCAGGCTTCTATAGACTTTTTCTTCATCTCACAAGCTTTAGGTTTTATCACAGAGGGGCAGCAAACAGTTCCTGGTCACTGTGTTGTTGCAACAGCAAAAAGAAACTTAATAACGCTGTGAAACAGTTGGATGATGGACCATAATCTGGAAAGTTTTTTGTAAAAACTTCTTTTTTAGGTGGAAAACCCTGTGAATACTAAGGGTACAGGCAAGCAGGACAGTGTACAATCTGAGAAAAGTAGGTTCTCTAAGGCCTGCACTATGGCTTGTTACAGGAGGGAGGGAGAATGTGAAAGGGTGTTCCTCAGATCAAACTGTTACTGTAATCAGGTGCAATGTAGGCAAAAACAATGTGTATCAGTTACCAGAAATAAACGTCTCAAGACCATTGTAGCCTATCCAGATCTTTTCTTATTTTGGCGTGTATTTCTCCTGCAATGCTTGTAATTGCAAGCTTTCAGATGCTTATCTCTCTAGCTGTGAGTAAAATAAAACACAAACGCTACATTCTGATATTTCCGTTCAAAAAAATTTGTGCAAGCAGTAAACAGAATCCTAAAGAAGACTGGGGGAAGCCAGTCCCACAGCCAACAGCCATTACACAAGCAGAACATGCTAGCTAATTGAGCAGTGTTGTGCACAGCGCAAAGCATTAACATTAGTAACAACTCAAAAGCCTAAAAGTAACTTTGTCTTTAGAAATTTTTTGTCAGATATTCAGTAATAAGCATTTTTAATGCAGCTAACATTGACTTTATCTTCATCAGCTTTTCCGTTCCCAGTCTTTTCAAATGTGTTCCTTCAAGCCCAGCAGATGGAGCACAAGACCCCACCAGAGTAGTTTCAGGTCTGTCTCCAGCTTCTGCAAAAAGGTTACAGAAGAGCGCAGCAGACAACAGTGTTTCAATGGTTAAGGCTGAACCCAGGAAGTCCCAGTGGCGGCAACTAGCCCTCACAGGATTTTGCCTAGAATTTGTCTAAATCAGATGTGTTCCTGGTACTCTTCATTCTTAGGGTCTGCAGAGGTTTCTGTTCTGCTTACACATGAAATTTTTGGAAATGTGCAGACCCCACCCTCTTCCACCCAGCCTAAAATGGAAGTTAAACTCTTGTTCAGGTAACTTTTCCAAATGGGAACACAAACTGAATGAATAAATTGTTGGTTTTATTTTAAATATAACACACTTCAATGTTAAAAATAAATTTGAGTGTAGGTAAGCACATGTAATCTATTCTTGTCTATTAACAGGGACTACCTGTGGCAGATGGCAAGAGTAGAATCAGTCTGAAAGTCACGAACTAAAGTGAAACTCGATGCCATGGTCTCAATAACTGCACCGCAGGCTTCTATTCATGTGTACTTCCACTAACTGCAAGTCAGGACAGGGAACGATAGCATTGCTACCAGAATGTCTCCCAGTGAAGGAGGGACAACATGAATCTGCCACAGTTACTAATGTATTAGCAGTTTTGACGTAATATGCCATGTTACACTGCTACTCTGCCTACATTTCCTGAGAGGACTTTGAAGAATTGCGCTGTGTTGTCTGCACTCATGGCTTGTCAAAGTGGCTTTAGTTCAATCTGAAAAAGCAATTTCTATTCAGTCCAAACAGGTATGGGATATCTAATGTGGTGCAATACCCAAGAAAATAATGTTTTCTGTGGCTGAATTGCAAACAAAACAGCCCTATTTTTTAAGTGGAACAAAGGAGGTCTACAGAATTGCTCACAATCTGTGTTAGCTTCCTATCCATATGCAGGTTTACTTAACCATTCCCATATTGATTAACTGTCTCTGTAAGAAGCCACCCCACACTGTGTCAGACTTCTTGATCTCAAAGCTACTACAGGCTGCGCCGGTCCATCCTTAGGTTGACTTAAGAAAAAGGCAATGTACGGATTGAAGGAATATAGCCAAGAGGCTGCTAATGAGAAGATCCTAAATGCTGCAATACATTCATTGAGGGTATCAAGAATACGACCCTACCAGTTTCATGTGCCACCTGTAAAACCATCTTTTAGATCCATGCATTCTTTCCCTCAAAACTGAGAACATCTATTGCTATTACCTGCTCAACCAGAAACATGAACACTTGGCAAACTCAAGCCGCCTTTAGGTTATAAAAACATAAGATAGCCTGTCCACTGCTGATGTGCAGTGGTTACTGATATTGCTGATGTATTCTCAAATACTCTGGTAGAGCACTGTTACATGCCAATATTGTGATCAGTTTTTGAAAATAAGTGTATCAATTATTTTTATTTAGTGATTTCCTTTGACTGTGAATGATCTCACCAAATGAAAATATTCTAGACATTACCATAATTGCTCGGAATTAGTCCAGTTCTCCCTTTGCAAGTTCCTTTCCACCAATTGGTATCACTCTGCAGAGAAAAGTGAAAATATTTTAAAAGGGATACGCTGCATCTCAGAAGCATGTACGGGATGTCTTAGACTCACCATGTCCGAAATGTAAATGATATCCCCTTCTTCAAAGTACAGTTCATCTGGCTGTAAAAAAATAAAATAAAGAAGGAAGAGTAAATAAAAATCAGAATGTGTACACTTAATGTAAAACAAATACCTGGATAAAACAGAGTACATTCAGCTCTTCTTCCAAGTCACTGAAATTCTCTAGCAAGCAGGAAACAGTCTGACAGTCTTTCACACCGTAGTTTGACTGGCCTACAGCTAACTTTTTGGATCTCTGACCGACTTGATAACGGAAATAAAATCCTGTGACCTTTCCAATAGACCACTATGCAACAGAAGCAGTGAAATATATCTTGTGTTTGCTAACTTCATCCCCATTTTGATTGGTCCCAGTTCATCAAATCTCTTAGTTCTCCATTATGTTTGTTGCCTTTGGAAGAAAAGAAAAATTCACTTTGATTGCTGATCATAGATTACAAGGAACTGATAGGAGAGAAGAAAGCATGCTGCTTTTAAAAAGAGCTGGACTTAAAAAAGAAGAATGATGATTAATTAGGCAGTTTTAGTCACACCAAGAACCAATATTCATCAATAGGCTTTTTCATTAAAAACACTGTACAGTAAGTCTAATAGGCCAACCCTAGCAGAACTGAAGAAATGTTATTATAGACAAGATTAAAATTAAGCTTCTCAAAATCCTAAAATCTAGATGTACTTACCGTTCTGGGCTCAAATGTATACAGGGCCCTGAACACCTTAACCTGCCCTAAAAAAGTAAAAATAAACAGTATTAGTATCGTGCCTTCTAAACACAACATACACATACAGCCCTCAAATCCTTAACCCTTAAAGCTGCTTGCTGAATGAATTTGTGCTCTGCCTCTGTCAATGAAAATCAGAATGAAAAGACTCAACCGAGCAGCATGGGTTTTGAAGGAAAGGGGCCAACAGCTAAAAGTAAGCTGTCTCTTGCGCACACCTAAGACGGTCCTCATAGGTTACTATTCGAGTCAACTAAAGTGTTGCCATCAATTTCTGAGGCAAAGTGTAGTTTCAGTCATACACATACACACGCACTCATACATGTTGTGTATATTTTTTTTAATAATACCAGATTTGTCAAAGGATACAGAATTAAGGAGGATACAGAATTAAGGAAAGAACAAAGAAACAGAACAATGAACAATGACTGCAACGTGTTCTCATACTTACTTGTAATCTTTACGAATTAGGAAAATAATGCAGTAGCACAGAAATCATTGCATTTAAGAAAAATAACAAATGGTCACCAAGACTTATTTATGGAACGTACAATGGGCATGGTGTTCTATTCAGATGCTTAAAATAAGCTATAGTGTTTACAATTCCACTAAATGGGCAATGTTTAGTTTATCAGGGCAGCTTTGAAAAGACTGTCAGCAACATCCAAGCCAAGAAAAGATAACCTTAATGCAGAGGTACAGATTTAATTGTATAAACTGCAAAAGAAGCAGTTTTCAAGAGCACCAAGGATAAAGTATAAGGTCAGTACAGGAAAAGAAACATTTATCTTACATAATTTTATTAGCTGAACTGCTGAAGTCCACTGAACTCAATGGAGAAATACATTATGCACACTGTTCTGTATTGTTTACTTTTAAATATCTGAAGTCTTAAGTATGTATGTTTGTTTATTTTTAAAGTAAAGAGTACAGGGATGCAGGAAGAGTATAGGGATGCTGCCCAGTTACGCAGGGACAAGGACAGGAAGGCCAACATGTGGCTGGAGCTGAACCTGGCAAGGGATGCTAAGAATAACAAGAAGGGCTTCTCAGGTATGTCAACCAGAAAAGGAAGGTTAAAGAAAGCGTACCCCCCTTGATGAGCAAGAATAGCAAACTGGTAACAACAGACGAGAAGGCTGAGGTTCTCAACAACTTTATTGCTTCAGTCTTCACTGCCAACCCCCCTCCTCACATCTCCCAAGTTGATGGACTGGACAAAAACAAGGGCTATGAGAATGAAGGATCACCCACTGTAGGAGAAGACCAGGTTCGAGACCTTCTAAGGAACCTGGAGGTACATAAGTCCATAGGATCTGACGAAATCCATCCAGGGGTCCTGAGGGAGCTGGCAGATGAAGTTGCCAACCCAATGTCCATTATATTTGAAAAGTCATGGCACTCTGGTGAAGTTCCCACTGACTGGAAAAGGGGAAACACAACCCCCATTTTCCAAAAGAGGAAAAAGGAAGACCCAGGGAGCTACAGGCTGGTCAGTCTCACCTCTGTGCCCAGCAAGATCATGGAGCAGATCGTACTGGAATTGCTGCTAAGACACGTGGAAAATAAGGAGGTGATTGGTGACAGCAAACATGGCTTCACCAAGGGCAAGTCATGGCTGACAAATCTGGTGGCCTTCTACGATGGTGCTACAGCACTGGTAGATAAGGGCAGAGCAACACATGTCATCTACTTGGACTTATGCAAAGCATTTGACACTGTCCCGCATGACATCCTGGTCTCAAAACTGGAGAGACAGAGATTTGATGGATGGACCACTCGGTGGATCAGGAACTGGCTGCATGGCCACACTCAAAGGGTTGCAGTCAATGGCTCAATGTCCAAGTGGAAACCAGGGAAGAGTGGCATTCCTCAGGGGTCAGTACTGGGACCAGTGCTGTTCAACATCTTTGTTGGAGGCATGGACAGGGGGATTGAGTGCACCCTCAGCAAGTTTGCTGATGACACCAAGCTGTGTGGTGCTGTCAACACACTGGAGGGAAGGGATGCCATCCAGAGAGACCTGGACAGGCTTGAGAGGTGGGCCCACATGAACCTCATGAAGTTAACAAGGCCAAGTGCGAGGTTCTACACATGAGTTGGGACAATCCGATACACAAGAGAATGAATTGAGAACAGCCCCGAGGAGAAGGACTTGGGAAGTGCTGATGGATGAGAAGCTCAACGTGAGCCAGCGAACAGCCCAGAAAGCAAACTGCATCCACGGCTGCATCAAAAGAAGTTTGGCCAGGAGATCCAGGGAGGTGATTCTGACCCTCTACTCCACTCTCGTGAGACCCCACCTGGAATACTGTGTCCAGCTCTGAAGTCCTCAGCACAGGAAGGACATGGACCTGTTGGAACGAGTCCAGTGGGGGGCCATGAAGATGATCAGAGGGCCGGAGCACCTCTCCTATGAAGACAGGCTGAGAGAGTTGGGGTTATTCAGTCTGGAGAAGAGAAGGCTCAGGGGAGACCTTATAGCAGCCTTCCAGTACCTAAAGTGGACCTACAGGAGAGATGGGGAGGGACTCTTTATCAGGGAGTGGAGTGATAGGATGAGGCATGATGATTTTAAAATGAAAGAGGGGAGATTTAGATTAGATATCAGGAAGAAATTCTTTAGCATGAGTGTGATGAGGCACTGGAACAGGTTGCCCAGAGAAGCTGTGGATGCCCCATCCCTGGAAGTGTTCAAGACCAGGCTGGATGGCGCTTTGAGGAATCTGCTTCAGTGGAAGGTGTTCCTGCCCATGGCAGGGGGTTTGGAACAAGATGATCTTTAAGGTCCTTTCTAACTCAAACCATTCTATGATTCTATGAAATATCTGAAGTATGTAGCAGTATTTCAGGTTCTTACACGACACTTTACATGTTTAGATAGATTAACTTGTGACTGAAGCAGTATTTGGTCCACCAGTATAGAGCATTGCTTAGCCCAGGCTATTTTATATCCTCAGAGAAAATGGTAACTTAATGTCAAAGGTTAGTACTATACAATAAAGCGTGCATTCACAAAATCTTGTGTAGTATATTATATTCAGAGAACTGAGTAACAAGAGAGTAGGTTTCCTTATGTCTCAAGAATAAGCTTTTACCTTTCTGTGAAGAGAAACCTTTTGCCTGCTTTTTCCTAGAGGTAGTCTTTGTTACTAAAGTACCTAAAAGTCTAGCTGCAACAGTGACCGTTTTGGAAAGTTGACTTAAGGGCTTTAAGAGCTTTAGAAATGTCAGCCTAAGCATATATATGCTGACAGGCTTGAGAAAGGAGATGGTACTCAACTGCACAAGCTGCCATTTTGCAGCATACCACAGTCTTGGGGTGGCTCTTAAAAGATGTTTTCAAATACCTCTGAATATTCCCTAGCATGAGCCATTTCACAGCACACGTTTAATGAATTGGTATTTACCAAGGCATAACTACAAAGCAAAACATTTCTGTAATCTTGTCTCAGTCTTTTTTGGAGCTGAGTGTACATAAAAGTCTAGCCATAAAATTAATCCGTGTAAACTTTCTAGATTGTCAAATGCATGTAGACACTGTATATATGATTTTTATTCACATTTGTAACTGTACCCCATGCTCCTCCCAGATCTTATTTTTTAGTAACAGCGCAGAATTTCAGTTTGCCTCTACTGGTTCTCTCTCTCACACAGCAGCCACTTCCTAGACATAAGAGGTCCAACACTTCTCAGACCCTTGCTGCAGAAACTAAATACCCGCACTGTGGCAACAGCTGAAAAAGGGTGAAAGCTCTGTTCTGTTGTTACCCATATAGAACAGACAAACAAGGACAGTGGACCATAATGTGTCCTAGATCTAAAAGTTTCAGAATTAAATATCTGAACCGTAGCTGGGGAGAAGTCAAACAACAACAACAACAAAAAAAACACACACAAAAAAGAACAAGAGATGACAAACCAGGATGGGTGAGAGAGTTCTCTCCCTTCTCCTTGGCTTTCACACACAGATGACAGAAAAATGCAAGACAGAACTGCACGCTGACAACTCTGGTGACTTGAGCCATCACACACCATTTTTCAAGGTTTTATGTAAGTAAAAGGAGGAAATGGACAACAAAATGGAAGAATAAGAAATATTAAAGAGGAAATGCAAAGATGGCAGAAGACAGGGGAAAGAAACAAATAAAGTTTAGTATGTGTTGAATGTGTTTCCTGTAATAATGTACTGCATGTGTGTCAACAGGTTTTCTAATGCTATCACAACCTAAGGGAAGGAAAAGAAAATTGAAATACTGATGGCAATAAAAGTATTGCTGAAATGTTGTTTAAACTAAAGGCAAATCATAGTTTTTTTTTCTGTTTGGTTTTATTTGTTTGTTTGGTTTGGGGTTTTTTGTTCTTTTGTTTTTGTTTTTAATTCTATACAACTGAAACAGAGAGTTATTTCCCCAAACGTCAAGCTGTGGTGTCACACATAGCACAACACATTCTAAAACATTTTCCTGTGATGAAATATGAAGTACAGTAACCGAACTGCAGGTCCGGTTAATATTAATTTTACAGCACCTTACGTGGAAGTTAAACACTACTCATTATCGCCACCCATATTTTAAATATGTAATACATAATTAAATATAAATAGACATTAAGCCTGCTGCTTAATACTGCTGCATTTAAGAGCTAAGAACAACAGGACTACAGCACTTGGCATGGCAATTTTCATGCAAAAAATTAGTCTAAGTGATTTAAAGCAACAAAATACAAGGACACAAATGGGACATTAAGCTTGAATCTCTGTTCTGCAAATACAGACAAATTGTATTTTAGTAGGTACATGAGTACCTGTAAACACTTGAAGAACTTTTATCTAGCAATGCCCATCACTAGTCATGCAGACAGGCTTAGAGCTTGCACTGGCAGGTGTCCTTTGGAATAAGAAAACAGTTAGGAAGCACCTGAGGACCTCCTTTGCTCCCCCTTTCTATTATCTCTCCACTCCGAACCACATTGTAAGATTCATGTAGGACCGAGCACTAATGCATTAGCACTGATTTGAACTTATCAAAGTTGGCTGTCTGCAGCTCCCCACCATGTACTTCTAGAGAACAAAATAACTAGAATACAGAAGATGCATGTACCTTTTTAAGATTAAGGCACCAGTCAAACACTAATGACTTCATTCTCAGCATGACTAACAAGGGAATTACCCCTTTTAGAAACAAATAAATGGAGGCACACTGCAGTGATCTGTCCCACAATAAATCTTCTAAATGCAGGAACAAATTTAAATGGTTCTTCTTTTCAATCCCATACTTTAGCCACAAGGCTGTCTTTTCCCTTCTCATGGAATTTGTATTAAACATCTGCAAAACAACTATTTGACAAATAAAAAAGGTAAGTTATTACACATACTAAGCTGGTACAAATACTATTAGCATACAAACTCTTCAATCCACAATTTGCCAAACCCTTCCCCAGTAACACAACAGGGTAAAGGAGTGAAACTAACAAGTCTCTCTAACCAGCAACATAAAACAAATGCCTTTATTAGGCTGAGCTGACTCAATGCCCTTCAAACTATTTTGGATAACTTCTATAAACTTCTGCTTTTATCAGGAAATGAAACAGGCAACTAAAATTTCTACTATGACCTTCTTCCAGCTAAATGCACAAACGTAAAAAAAACTGAGGTGCTAAACAGTAACAGCTTAAAAATGAAGCTTCTGATATGTACTGAACTGGAACAAGATCACTGCTGTGCTTTGTAAGATAAAGTAACAAAAAAGACCATTTTCTCAAAAGACTGGATGCTCTTTGTTTCCTCCTAGCAATTTTGAGGTTTATTTTTAATTAATTGCAGTATCATTAACAGAAGATTGTTTCGAAAGAAGTGCTAAGTGTTATCTCAACAAGGAGTTACTGTTTCTCTCAGAGTGATGCTTTTTTCTCCATTTCCTTTCTCTTCTTCCACCCCAGCTCCTCCATACGACCACAGACACTAGCATTAAAATGCCCTCTTTTACTCAACTTGCCACCAAAGCATTCTCTGCTTTCCTCTTATTTGCTTTCACCCCTTAAAGGAAGGGTGGGGGAGGGGAGAAGGGGAAGTTAAAAAAAAAAAGAAAGAAAGAAAAAAAAGACCCAACCCTGAATGGCAGCACTTATATTTTTTTGACTTGGGCTGAACTTACAGTACTGTGGTGGGTTGACCCTGGCTGGAGGCCAAGTTCCCAGCAAAGCCACTTCATCACTCCCCTCCCCAGCTGGACAGTGGATAAAAAAACCAATATAATGAAAGGCTCATGGGTCAAAATAAGGACAGAGAGATCATTCACCAATTACCATCACTGGTAAAACATACTTGACTTGGGGAAAATTAATTTAATTTATTACCAGTCAAAATCAGAGTAGGGTAATGAGAATTAAAACCAAATCTTAAAATACCTTCCCCTCATCTGTCCCTTCATCCCATGCTCCGCTGCACTCCCGATTTCCTCTGCCTCCTCCCCACCAGCAGTGCAGGGGTACTGGGAATGGGGGTTGCGGTCAGTTCATCGTACAATGTCTCTGCCACTCTTTCCTCCTCAGGGGAAGGACTCCTCACACTCTGCCCCTGCTCCAGTGTGGGATCCCTCTGCTGGGAGATAGTCCTCCACAAAGTTCTCCAATGTGGGTGCTTCCTATGGGCTGCAGTTCTTCACAAACTGCTCCAGCGTGGGTGCCTTCCATAGGGTGCAGTCCTTCAGGAACAGACTGCTGCAGTGTGGATGCCTCAAGGGGTGATAAGTCCTGCCAGCAAACGTGCTCCAGCATGGGTTCCTCTCTCCACAGGCCCACAGGTCCTGCCCATAGAAGCCTACTCCAGTGCAGGCTTCCCATGGGACCACAGCCTCCTAAGCATACACCTGCTCTGGTGTGGGGTCCTCCATAGGCTGCAGGTGGGTATCTGCTTCACTGTTCACCTCCATGGGCTGGAGGTGGGTATCTGCTCCACTGTTAACCTCCACAGGCTGCAGGCGAACGGTCTGCCTCACAATGGTTTTCACCACAGGCTGCAGGGGAATGTCTGCTCTGGTGCCTGGAGCACTTCCCCCCCTCCTTCTCCACTGGCTTTGATGTCTGCAGAGCTGTTGCTCTCACCTGTTCTCACTCCTCTCTCCAGCTGCAGTTGTGGTTGCACAGTAACTTTTTTCCCCTTCTTAAGCACATTATGCCATAGGTACTATTGCTGCTGGGCTTGGCCTTGGCCAGCGGTGGATCTATCTTTGAGCCAGCTGGCATTGGCTCTATCGGACATGGGGGAAGCTTCTGGCATCTTCTCACAGAAGCTATCCCTGTAGTGCCCCCCCTGCAATGAAAACCTTGCCATGCAAACCCAATACAAGCACTAAAGGGGACAGAAAGCAATTTAATTAGCTGACAATTTATATTACTTCTTCAAATGAAGAAGTACTTTGTGCAGGAGCCATTTATTTTGGTTAAGAAAATAGTCCCAGCATCAAGCTAGAGCTCACAGGAGCTACTAAGGGCTGGCCCCAGTGGACTTCCATGGGTCTTTTGGTAGCATTTGACACCCTGCTTCACCTCCCCCAGACAGACACAATCAAACCTCACTGACACAAACAAGGTCCTACAAATATATTTATATATTACAAATATATTTAGAATGAGCAGCTCCAGAATACCATAAATATCAGAATTAACTTTAGATAAACAGACTCACTGGGTGTCACAAAGCACTACCAGTACCTATAATACAGGGAAAGAGATAATCTCTGTGGTCTAGAAAATCAGACTTGGTCATGGTCATCTATGGATAGATTAGAAAACTTCAAGTCTGTCAACTCCTACAAGAGTTCAAGATAATCCTGGGCTAATTGTCATTAGCCGTCCTCCTCCTTGCTACCATAAGGCTGCACAGAAGCAGCTGAGAATCTGGTATGCTCCAATTTGATTGAAAACAAACAATTTGAATCCTGTAACAAATAGACCAAAAAGAAAATACGCAGATTTGAGATGTGGGGAAGAAAAAGGACAGCTTGCATGTTCCAGGGTCTATGCTGGTCTGAAAGTCTCCTCCCAGAATATGTATAATTGGAACTACGAATTTTTATACACGTTCAGATGAATTTCTCTGGAGGAAGTGAAAGGCGTCTTCTGCTTAACTTCACAGAAAGTTTGGTGGCAAAAGGACAGTGTGCTTGTTTTCTCAGTGTTGGCCTAAGAACCTGCAAAGGAACTATACAACCAGGCAACACCAGCAATTCAGAGTCACAATCTTTTGGACAAGTGACAATATCAAAGGTAAGCTGCAGATCAAAATAAATTGTGATATGCCTGCAGTTTGTTTAATAAACAAAGAAATTTTCATGTTATGATCTTCATGTCTCTTTGGAGATGTGCAGTTTTATTAGAATGATCTTATAGCCAGACTGAAGAATTCTTTTCTGGCTTCTCAGGAACTGGAAAATAAGGTGCTTTACACTCACACCTTCAAGCAGGAATAAAAGTAGTGGAAACATATTTTACGAGAGTGCAGCTTGTATTTTGGCATTTTGCTCAAAATATCTTTCACAAAGACTCAACAGAGTACAACACAGCATTTAAGGACTGTCACAACTGAGACAGAAAAAAGTGGAGACCCCACTAGTTAGAGAACCATCTTCCACTTCTAAGTAGTGTTTGTTAGAAAGGGGAAGTGAACACAGGGCATACAAATCAGAGGGGAGGAAGAGGAGAGAGTGTATTAAACAAAGAGACAAAAAAGCCTAGGAATCTGCTTTAGGGACATGCTGAAAAGAATGCAAAGGTTAGACTGGTACCACTGTTGATGACAAACTATGGTAGCCCAGGAACAATCATAGACTGCACCAGTCGGTATCTGGAGTAGGAAGGAACATCAGAATTTAGAAGATGTATGCGAACACAATTTCACAAATGCATTTTGACTAGCACAGTTTCATGATGAAATCTTCTACTTCTTCCCAATTTTATTTCTGCAAACACAGAACGCCTTCACTTGTGGGAAGTTTGTTTCTGGCCCCAGCAGCTCACAGTTAAAAGAGGGTTTGGAGTCAGAAATTAAAATTTAAAATTCACATTGAAATCAGACTTTCAACTGTTTAATTGTTCCTCTGCTGTTTTTCTCCCCTTAGAGTTGATGCCACAATGTAACTCCCCACATTCACATGATCACATCTCCCTAGCTAATAGAAACCTTCCTTTGACTACAGAAGGAACCCAAAAATCATCACTTGAGCCAAATTTAAGCCTACTGGTAAGACCTTAAGCATGTGACTCAATGCAGGTCTCTGTCCTGTGAATGCTAACTGTCACAGCTCCTACTTTATTCCTAAGAATTAAGGCAGAGCAAACTTGATTGTGATTCAGACTAAGTATTTATGTTCAGAATCCTATTTTTAACAGTGACAGCTACTAGTAGCTACAAAGTCAACAGACCTACTTTCAGGTAGTAACCCCTTGTGTTACGTATGCTATGTTTCCTCCCACCTCTCTTCTCTCAATTGGAATAATTTAAAACTGTAATTTCCTTGGGACAAAGACTGGTCTTTCTCCATAAAATGTAAATGTTGAATGGACTCTACCTGGAGAATATGGAAGTACATAAAGTTTTTTTAAAATATTAGTATACCACTTTCATCTCCCCATAAGCTGTTGCTGTACAGCTCTAATCAAAAATGCATTATCAGACAGAGAGCACTATAAAAGGAGACAATTCACAAAAGCCAATATAGCTAATTGAGTTCAAAGGACTTCATAAGTCACTTTTATACATAGGATTAACAACCAACATGGAAAGTTTAAGAGGTTTATAAACTCTGCAAAGAATAATGTAGTTTGAGACATCAATAGAAGTTTGAATGATGGAAGGGAAACCATTCCCTTGTGTAACACTGGCAGAGAAAAAAGTTTCTGCTGTTTTCAATTCCCACTCCACTTCTTTGTATCTTCAATTGCAAGTGTAAATAGAAAATACAGCTAGGAAACAATAATAATTCAGAGTTTTAAGAGAAAAGCAAAGCTAGGCCCTTGTTTAAAAAAGAACTCTCAAAATACTAGAAATTTAAAGCCTTCTAAAGTCTCTAGAAACCAATCATGAATCAAGGGCTAACCATAAATGATTGACAAACATATCAGATGACTGTCTAAAATATATTGATCTCAAAACCATCTCTCTATAACTGAAATCCTAATACGGTGTGCATGCCACAGGATTAATAGAAGAGCCTTCTGTCAGATAAAGTGCTCTCAAGTACTGAAGAAAAACACACGCAGTGCTATGGTCACTTATGTTTTTCTCCCTTTGCACCTCCTTTTTTTCCCCACATTTTTAAAGCACCATCTAGCCATCCAGCTCTAATGTCTAACACCTCTGTGATGAACAGTAAACACTTACTGCTTTATAAAGCATGAGTATTTATTTCACTAAATATTTTCACTTCCCACCACCTGATTTATCTCCTTCCATCTCTCTCTAGCCTGCATTTTTTTTTTCCTGAACACAAAGGAAAGGACTACAGCAACCAATGTCTTGTTTTCTCTTTTATCTGTCTTGAATTGTAACAATTTTCTAGAAAGGCAAGCAAGTTTCCTGTTCCCTGACATGGGTTATAGACCAGTTTATAGACTGGACACCTGAGAATAGTCAGTGAGGAAAAATTAATGCAGTTTGACCAAACGGACTTGGACATCCCAACAAACGCAGTCTAAAAGCCACCAACAGAGATAGCATTATGTTGCTATAACAGTGTATTTCACCACATGCAATTCCGGTATTTATCTGTCTTTAATTAGCACACTTTCACATATATAGCCCTGAGAGATCCAATAACAGTACCATAGGCAAAACTGATATTATAGACAGAACAAAGACAGACCTACAACTACAAATTATGGAGTATGCTAAAAGACAGTCCGTTCCTGAAAATGCCTTGGAAGAAAATTAATGCAATAGCCTCCATAAGACTTTCTCTCTTAATTTCATTACCCTTAATCAGCTCTGAAAGCCACTACCAAGAGTCTTGTTCTCTTCCTCTTCCTTCTTCAGCCATTTATTTATACTCATTTCCTTTTGCTGTGTCAAGCGCTCATGCGGTAAACCAGCTCAGCAAGTTCATTAGACATAAAAATAATCCAACATAAAAGGTCAGAACACTGATCCAGCTTGTCATGTCACTAAATGGAAGGGAAAGGGGATGGCGGGGGAGTGGAGAGGGTAGGCAACCTCTCCTTTTGATGGCAGTCTGCATTTTATCAGATGAAACATACCACAAAACTGCACCCCAGCAAGCTTGTGAGAGACACGTAGGATTAGACATAACACGTTTGAGTTAGTCTGATAGCTCCTGCAGGTTAGGTAGGTCTAGGGCCTTTAACTCCTTAATAATTTTAGACTAAATTTAACTCATATTTTTTCAAATCAGAAAACAGAGTTATCAACTTCATTGGAAAAATCTACTCTTCTTACATATTTGGTTGCTAAGAGCAACACCACACCCTTTCAGAAGCCCACCGATCTCCTCAGTACAGGTTTTCAGTGAGAGCCCACAACAGCAATGTTTCTATTACTGTCTTTTTCATTTCAAATAAGCTGTTTTCAAAGAGGCTTAGAAAACTGCAAGGCAGAGGAAATTCTTCCAAGGATGAATGTCTACATTTGGAGAGCTTTAATAGATTTTGATTCTGTGGGTTGGTCAAGACTGATGGTTTAAATGGTCTAAACCGGATTTGCACTTACTTGACTTCAAATTAATAACTTGTTTTATAAGCTGTTGAGTTAAAATACTCCATTACCTTTAAAGTGCAAATTTAACCTTTCATCCTCAGAGATGATACGCAAACATTATAAACAGCAATTGCATTTTCCAGATCAATTCCTTATTTAAGAAAACAAAACCCTAAACCTAATGGCTTAAGTTTTGACAGAAAAATGCATGTTTACCTGAAAGATGCCATTGGTGTGTAAGGTTTAAAACCATGCAACTTCCAATGTTTTTTCAACATCTTTTTTTTAAAACCTATGATTGTTTTTAATTTTCTTGAAACTTACTTTGCACTAAATTTATCTGAAAAGGGTGCAGGAGGAAAAATTTGTGCATCAGTGACTAAATACACTAGAAAGGGTGACAGCGCGCATTTGCACCAGATCATCAAAGTACACATGGGGAGCTTGATGGTTGGGAGTCCTCCAAGGGAAAGTCGTGGATGCCATGGAAGAAGAAGAATGTAGCGTGAGACCATGCTATCAAACTGCTCTTATGCATCAATATATCGCTAATCCACCCTCAGAGCGCTTCCAACGCCTGTTTCTTAACGGACTGAAAGCTTTCCTGTGCACCGCAGCCCACGCAAGCCTCCCCTCGACGGTGGCCGCTGGCTGGGTGCGGCATCATGCCGAGCGCCATGGCTACCATGGCCACCTCGGCTCCCGGGGCCAGGGCCCGCGCCCCAGGGCCGGGGTGAGGGTGCTCTGCACAGCCCCTCGACCCTGGGGGGCCGGTCCCCGGGCGACGGCTCTGCCCCGGCGGCACCCTCACTAGCCGCAATAGACGCAGCATCCCGTCCAAATACGACGCCTGCTTGCCCAGGGCCGCTCCACGACGGCTTCCAGCGGGGCCGCTGGCGCTAGGGCCGCGGAAGGGGCCGCCTCCCCCGCCGACACCGAGCAAGGAGCGCGGAGATTAATGGCGGCGGGGCGGGGAAAGGAAGCGGGAGGTGGCCCTGCCCCGGTCCCCCCCCCCCGCTTCCCGGCCGAGCTCTCTGCTCTGACAGCCCAGACCCGACTCCCGAACGCTCCACGTTGTCAGCCGGCAGCGGGCTGTCCCGTGCGCCCGGTGGGGCGGCCGGTGACACGGCCGGGGGGGGCCGGGCCTCTCCCTTACCTGGCTTAGCCGGCTTAGGTGGCGGCTTGGACATGGCGAGGGGCGGCCGAGGCGCAGACGGGAGGAAAGCTACGGGGAGGCGATCGGCTGCCTGCGAACGGGCCCGCAGGCGGTTGCCGGGGCGGGGCGAAGCGGGGCGGGCGGGTCAGCGGCGCAATGCCCTCGACGGGCTCCCGGGAGCGGCGGGCGGCACCGGGCAGGAGGAGGAAGGAAGGGCGGGTGAGGAGGGGCAGAGAGAGAGAGAGAGAGAGAGAGAGGGAGGGGCGCGCGGGGAGAGGGCGGGCACTACAGGCAGCGCCCCCCAGTGGCGGCCGCCGGCGCTGTGCCAGCCTCCGACAAGGCGCCCAGCCAATCCCCGCCCGTGCCAAGGGCTCCGCCCCGCCCCTCTCCTCGCTCTGTCCCCGCCTCCGAGGGAGGGGCGTTAGGAACGGGAAGCGGCCTGAGGCGGTGGCCAGTGGGAGCGCGCGCGTGCGGTGGGGTCGTGCGGCGCGGCGCGCGCCCGGGGGCCGGGTAGGCGGCGGCGAGGGCCGAGGAGCGTGGGCGGGC
>JAOXNO010000020.1:41286266-41300525 GCA_028565335.1 Limnodromus scolopaceus | reverse complement strand
GAGCCGCGTCGTGACGCGACGCGACCCGACCCGGCGACACCGGTGGGTTTGCAGGATGCCCCGTCCTGAGCGTGTGACAGCAGCTTCGTGCCCCGCGGGGGCCGCCCTGCCCCGGCGCGGGGGTCAGGCGCGCCTGTGACAGCTCCGTAACCGGGCATAAATGTGGGGTGGGGGGTGTCCCCCTGCGTGGGCGGCCTTCGGCCGGGACGGTTTCTTCTGTGTGCCCTCCCAGAAGGTGTCTTTGAGCAGCGGTTAAAGTGAAATGCTAGCCGTGGGGGCGCCGAAGCGCGGCCACCTGCCGGGGGCGGCGTGGGGCTCCCCTCTCGACCCCTCTGCCGGCCCGGGCCTGGGGGTTTGGTGCCCGGCAGAGACATTACTTACCCGGGTCTGGCGGTTCCTGGAAGGAAGCATGCCTCGGCTGTTCCCTTGGGCTGGAGCTTTGTCACGCTATGCCGTTAGAAACAGGGTAGTGGCAATTAGGGTTGCCACGGGGTTCTGTTCTGTTTAAGGATGCTAAACCCACTGGGGTAGTTTAGGATTTCTGTGTTGCAACCCTGGTGACAGATTTCGCCTTTGCAATTCGTGTTATACATTACTCTGGGGGGGCGGGAGGAAGAGTCGGTGGTTTTTTTCACCCTGGTGTTTTTTTGCCTTAAAGTGGGATTAACTTTTATACAATGACGTAAATTGGAGTCCAAAGCTCAGCAGGTGCACTGAGATGTTATTTAGTTTGTTACACAGCATTTTTTGTGGGACAAAGGCTAATCCTCTGGAATACGTATCGTACTGGTGATTTTTGGAAAACTTTTTGTTGTTGTTCTTTTAAATGGACTGAGTATCATCAGTTCAGGAGAACGGATCATCTGTTTGAGCTCTTAGAATAGATAGATGCATCACATCATTGAACATGAGAATTACAATATTCTTCGAAAACCCTTGCATGCTACCTTATAAAACTTGTCAGTGCCGACTACTGTAGGTGTGCAGCACCATTGCAGAGCAACGGCTGTCATACTGGTGATGACTTGGACTAGCCAGTATGTCTGGTGTTTTTTTTATAACAGAAAGAACATATAAAGCAACCATGCAAAGGTCACATCACAGACCGGTGAAACAGTTGAACTTCCAGTCATTGCACCAAGTACAAAAGGATATTAGTATTTCAGACTCCGTGTATGCCTAAAACTTTTAACAGAAATAGTGTGGTTTTACTTTCATACTGATTCCCTTTTTTCTAATGTAGTACAGATACTTGTTTGTTGGGGACGGGAGACGGTGTTCCCTGCTCAGTCCTTTCGGGTCTTAGGTGTCATAGGCCTTACCCCCTTATGACCTAAGAGGACAAGGGTGTTTGCATGTGGTTAAATAGTTATTAATTGGTGTGTACGCTTGGAAAGCAATGTTTGGCAAATGTTAAGCTGGTTTGACAAACTCTGTAGGCTAGTGCTGCTGTCAAGAGAAGCAGCTCTGTTGTCCTTCTGCTACATCATACTTTTGCGGGCACAGGTAACTGAATGGTAAAATGGAGGGAATTTGTTCAGCTGAAAACTGACATTTTCCCCCTCCCTCCTCCCTTGCAGAACTGGTTTTCAGCTTTTCCAGTATAGTTCACTATGGACTCTGCAAATACCTGCTCCAGAAGAAAGTTCTGGGAAAAGAGTCAGGGAAAGACAGGATTGTGACTTCTAGCAGCTCTGATCACTGTAGGTGTTCAGCCATCCAGAGCCTTGGGGTTGGTTTCCAGGCAGCAGCAGGGGATATGGGTGGACAAATGTAATCTTTTTCAGACTTTCCGTCATTGATCTTTTCTGGTGAAGATGAAGGCTACCCAATCCTTCTCAGTGCTAAATTAGCTAGAATGGCTTAAACTGCCTTTATAGTATTTTAATGACTGCAGATTATTCTATGGGAGGAGGAGGAAGTCTATGCTGGTTTTTTGTTAGCATTAAAAATAAGTAGTTGAGGTTCAGACAGTAGCTTTGCAAAAAGAAAAAGAAAACAACAGAAAATAATTACCTATAATTGATGTTTCTTAACACTATAGTTGCTTTTCTTATTGCTGAATGAAGAGTTTTCACTTGCTACTATTTTTGACTGTGAAAAGGAAGAACTGAGGAGGAAACAAACTATGAAAGTATTGGTTATTGGCCTTGGAGGGTAAGTATTAGCAAATTAAATTTCCTTCACAGTTTAAGACTGGTCTTCCTTCCAGAATGAAGTTATGTCATTTCTATTTCCAAATGGATATTTTTTTGAAAATAGATTACAAGTACAACATAAAATTGTCTCACTTTATGGCATGTAACTCTTAAGAAATGTTTCGGTCTCTGTTGGAGATCTCAGGTGCCAGCTCTCTAATCTCTTTCTTGGCACTGCTAGATTTACTGTCTGAAAACTGTTGGAACCTTCTGGAGCCAGAAAATTTCTAAAGGTAGAGAGTATTTAACATGAATAAACTTTGGGGGGAGCTTGGATTGTGTATTTGTGTCTCACTATATAGAAATGTGTGTATGAGCCTGTACATATGTTTAAAAGATTGATTTTTGTCTTGATGCAGTTTTTACTGTGTTTTCTGTCTCAGTGTAACAAATGGAGGGAAAACAACACTGGCAAAAAAGCTTAAGAAAATGCTTCCCAACTGTGATATAATCTCTCAAGATGACTTCTTTAAGGTAATAGTATTCATAGAAAGACCTGATAGATAAAAGTAGGCTCAAGGAGATTTTAGTATAATTTCTTCTCTTTTCAGTTCTCCTATTGACAAACTTTTAAAATTGACAGTGCTTAAAATAATGTCGAATTCATGAGAGAGAGAAATAAAATGACTGCTGGGGTAATTAAACTTTCAGTGGCCAAAACCACCGAGTATACCTGGCACCTGACACCAAGTTTTTCTGTCATCTTTGATACCCTTTTAAAATAAGGGTGTATGTTGGATGCATTTTTCAAGATACCTTGTGCTAATGAAGTTAATGATACTGTGTTAACACCAATAGATAGTTCTTTTCCTCCCAAATCAAAACAGAAGAACAACTTTTCCATTGATGTTGGAGTTGTTTGTTAAGGAGGGTGAAGCAGCTTCTTATTTCTTAAGTAAAGCTCTAATGAACTTAAGAGGTATGATTTGGAGAATTTGTTGTTCTAGATTAAATAAAGTGTTGCATTGTACTTTAACAGTTGTATGCAGCAGTTTAATTTTGAAGATAAATTTAATCAATCGGGATACAAAAGTGTATAACCCTTGTGTTTGAAACTGAAGAGTATATCTCTGTGACAGTGGTTGTAAAAGCAGCCTTGAAAATATTGAAATTTTCTCCCCTTCAGCCAGAGTCTGAAGTAGAAACAGATGAACGTGGATTTAAGCTATATGATGGTCAGTAACTTTGATGCATTGCTTTTGAACATTGTGCTGAGCTTGAACGTTTCTTCCCCTCCTCCTGCTGCCCCTCTTCTCTTCTGAGCAAGGCAGTAAACAAATGGTTGTTCCAGAGCAATCCTTTGCTTGGTTTGTTTCAGCTCACTGAGGTAAATAAGAAAACTTGCTGAACTAATAAATAGCTCAAGCCAGTGCTTGACCCTGCATTTTCTCTTTTTAATCTTTTCCTCTATTTCTACTGTTGCGTCTAGTGCAGTAACAAATGGTACTGTTCAGGTAAAAGTCTTGGTTTGCAGCACTGGCATAAGCTTAACCTCATCACTTTCTGTGTGATGATGGGTTGGGTTTTTTTTTTTCACTTTGATAATGAACTCCTGGGATATCACCACTGAGTCTCTTTCATTGTCATATTCCAAATCAGTCTAAACTCGGGTCTGATTCTGACACCTTTACTTCATGTCTGATCTCACATAGAGACCAAATGTTTTGAAGTTCATGGTTAAGGCTGGCTCAACATGCCAATTTAGTCTTATGAACTAGATCCAGATCCACTTTTGGTTCAGGTCACATCTAGTTGTGAACAGTTGCTTATTTGCCAATCCCTGTTGACACTTGGTGATCACAAAATGCGTTACCCAGAACATTGGCCAGGACCTTAAATTCTATCTGAAAACTGATTCTTATCAGCTATGCAGTCTTTGGCTCTACTGCTAGACTTAATGAAACTGGAATGTGGAACTGGAGGGATAAGTTGGACATTCTGGTTCAAATATCTGTGTTTAATGCTGCTCTTAAAAGCTCCTCTAAAATGTGTTTACTCTTATGTTATCCAAAGGCTGCCTTCTCTCTACCATTCAGTACTTAACTCAGTATGTTCTTGCAGACACAACGTCTGCAGACAAAAACAGGTGCTACATTGTGCTGGTTTGCTTTGTATGCCATCTTCCCTTCAATCCATCCACCCCCAGCTTCCAAATACCTGAAACCAATAAAAACCCAATGCAAAAGAATTTGAGCGCATGTGCTCCCTTCACCTGTGTCAGTCATAATTGACACAAGGGTGGAAGTCTTGGAGTAAGTTTTTACAAGTTTTGTGGAATAGGAGAACAGCCCTGCAGCTTCTACTGTCAAGGGAATGGCTGTGCAGTGAGTTCACAGTTTGGTGCTACAGAGTTCAGATACTGTACCCGCTAGAAATACCTCAGTCCTGGGGAAAGCTTTAGTTTTGGGGTATCATCAGTTGCAAACATGGAACTACTAATACACGAGACAGAATTTTTAGGGTAATCCTGTTCCCTTTCATTTAGACTTGTATGTAGACTATTAGAGTCTTACTGATTAACCTAGAGTTACTTAAGTGTTCTTCTTTTTTCTTTTTAATTCTCTGTTTTTAAGGGGTGCCTAACTCTCTGTTTTCATCTAGTACTCGATGCCCTCTATATGGATGACATGGTGAAAAGTATTCGCAATTGGATGAAAAACCCAGCAAGCTCAGGTGTTGTGACAGAAGAGCCACAGAATACATGTGACAGCCTGAAAAATACAGTTCATGTTTATGTTTTGATTGTTGAAGGCTTTCTGCTATACAGTTATGAGTAAGCAGTAGTATGTAACCTGGTATACTAAAAGCTGCCCTAAAAAGGAAGAGATAACTAAATATGTTGTTATTATTTTAGGCCACTTAATGAACTATGGAATAGAAGATATTTTTTGACCCTTCCTTATGAAGAGTGCAAAAGGAGAAGGAGGTAAGATTGTTTGGTTATTGCTCACAAAGGGTCAGCGCATCCCCTAAGTTGGAGTGGTCCTTTTGTATTAGCTTTTCTTTGGTGCTTGATAAATGCAAGATATTAAGATCATCTGTCCTCTGTGATTCTCAGGGAAGACCATGTGGGTGTTTAACCAACATTATCAAAAGTATGCAGGGATGTGTGGGGGTTTTTGTTTTGTTTTTCATTTTAGAGTAGAAGGATATTAAAGTGTTAAATGTTTTACGAACACTGAAAAGAGAATTTGTTGTCCAGGTAAATTACTCAGGTTACTGACTGCATATTGGAGTTAAACCATGTTTAAAATGAGAAACAATTTAAAAAAATATAGTAAGCAGCCTTATCCTTAGTTGAATACAGATACATGATGATTATTGTTAAAGTAACAGTATTCACGTGTGGTTTTAGTGTATGCTTTGCTTACACTGTGCATTAATTGTACTGTACATCAGATGTAGATCATTGATCCAGCATCTGACTTGCCTCCAAATTTGGAGCAATGCTGTGTGGTTGGAGCAATACATGTGCATGAAGTCAGAATCTGCTGGCTCAGTGAAAAAATCCTCTATTTAGCTGGCTTTGGTTGATTCCACTTTCTTGGTTTCTCACTAGACTCACCTTAAAGGACTTCAGTGTCCAGGCTGTCTCAAGCTTAAAACTTGAGAAATCTGTATAGCCATTAAAAAAAAGATAAAAAGTAATTTGTTTTGGTAACGCTTTCGATACAGCTTAACTTACATGTAATGCCTTTTTCATTAACAAAAAATGAAAATAAAAAAAATTACCTTATCTCAAATGTAACTTGATTGGCAGAAATAGGTAAGTTACCAAGAGTTCATATCGCAGATTGTATTAAAACAAAGGCGCTTCATTCGCACTAACAGTTATGCAGCTTGCCAGTCTTTTTTCATTTTGGATAGATGCTTTTACTAAACCAGCTGACAATAGGGGAAAATGTAAAACTTGTATGGGAAAGCAAATATATTTCTGTGTAGCACCAGAGTCTATCAGCCAGCAGATACACCGGGGTACTTCGATGGACACGTGTGGCCTATGTATCTGAAATATAAAAATGAATTGGAAGAGAATGCAAGTAACATTGGTATGGTATTCTTAATTTTAAACTTATAAAATGCTTACATGTGGCATTTGTGCAGTTTTTTGGGGGATGTGGAGATTGTTTGAATGGGACAAAGTTTTCTTCAGATGTTTTTGTGGCACTTGGACAGTAGGTTTTGACCATTTGTTGGTTTATTTTTCAAGTCTGTAGGGTTTTTTTGTTTTTTAATAATGAAAATTGTGGTTAAAAAAATAGAAATGTTCTGATCACTAATTGAGTCCATTTAACAAGCTAGTTCATGTGTGCACATATGGCTAAAATAGGAATCTTCTGAGACTGGTGCACTGGCAGAATTCTTCAGAACAGAGTTGAAGTCCTGGTTGATAAGCTAAAGATACTTCCCAGGTGCTGACTGTACACACTGCAGTCACCAGTCTTCTGTGAAAAGCTGGGCCAGCTGATGGGTCAATATCCAGAGCTTGTGTGACGTTCACACTTGTACAGCTCTTGGACTGCCTACTTCTGGAGTGGGGGCCAGAGGAAAGAGAAGTTGGGCGGCTGCTTCATCCTTACCGTGCAGTGAGAATGGGAACAGCGATGCCTTGCTCAAACCCTAAAGCCGAGGAAGAACTTGAGGTCTTCTGCTGCATAGGAAGCTTTCTGTTGAATTATTCCATTGCTCTACTGTCTTAATGTTATTACTGCTACCCTTATGGAGAATTTCATATCCCAAAACATTGTAAATTAGTTCTTAGCTAGGATAGTTTTCCATTATGTTATTTTTTTAACATGTAAAATGAATTTGGGAAACAAGAAAAGAGAGGTACTGATCCTGGTTTTTATTTTTTATCTCTTCTGATGGGACCTATAGGAATACTGAAAATTACCAATTGCTATTACAGATAACTGGCATAGAACTCATAAAAACTTCTTCTTTTGTCTTTCTTAGTTTATTTGGATGGGACAAAATCTCAAGAGGAGCTTTTATCGTGTGTGTATAGTGATATAATAGAGGACTTAAAAAAGCTGAGGGAAGGAAGTAAGTAATGTTACAGGAAATTGAATCTGCTCATCCTATTCCAAATTAACAAGAAGCTAATCTTTTTATATGAAAATACTGCAAGGCTTATATGGGTCTATATCTCTTTATGTATTACAGTCTTTATGCACATTTGCCCATTACTCTGTCATCATAAGCTATAACTTTTAAGTTTTTTGAAATTGGATATTCTGAAATAATAGGTGAATCCACTATTATTTAATAATAAAATAATAATAAAAAGGGAATAAAAAGAAGGAATATGGGGCAAAACATCAATGAAAGCAGATGTGTTGGTGGCATTAGTTTCTAATATACAATGAAGTCGCATGCAAACAGAGAAATGACACTAAAGGTTAAATGTGTACTTTTTATTTTAGATGAGCCGATCACAGCATGATAATGTAGAAAGCCTGGGTTCCATTTGATACGAATTGAAAACCTCAAGACTGTCATACTTGGCAAGCCAACCAACTGAGCCGATGCCACGTGTATGTCCCTAATACTAGTTCATACAACACAAGTAGATTTGTAGTGGCTATTAACTCTGTAAGCCTCAGATATTGTTGAGTAGTATCAACAGTGCATTATTCTTTGTAATTCCTTTAATCAGTCATGCTTTGGCTGATCTTTAAATCTGATTGAATGCATATGTTTCAAAGAATATGAACATTTTTGTGTACAAAACTAAACTATAAAGATGCAGTTCTGTTGGATTAATAAGCATATTCGAATATGGGTGAATACAATTTGAAATGTTCATGTCGGAATGACAGTGATTACCTCTAATATTCTTATGAGCTTCTAATTACTGGTAAACATGGCTAGGGGAACTAGCTATATGCTGTGGCAAAAGTAAGTTTAAGATTATATAAGCTGTATCAGTGCTTATTCAGTAACTGAAGCTGTCATTGAGTACCTTGTAACTGAACTTACTTAGACTTGCTAAACACCTCTGTGGTGGTTGTCAAGTATTTTTTATGTTGAGTATTGGTTGGAGCAATTGGGAATGGATATTTAAAAAATCCAAACAAATCTGAAGAGAAGTCAGGTTGTTGGAAAAAGATGGGGGAATAAGATGTCAGAGAGAATGCAGATGCATCACTAACAAGGCTAAGTACGTATATTGTGCAGAGATCCAGGATTGGGATGGCACAGACTACTAGACAATAAATGTGTGCTTCAGGGAGGAGGAAGGAAGAAGTAATTCTTACTAATATTCATAGCTTAAGTTGAAATTATAGTAATGAAAGTGTTCGGAAAGCAGCTATGTTAAGGCTTTGTCGTAGGATTTGTGTACATACATTGAGATAAACTGGGAAGCTGATCATATTTGGTTGCTGAATAAGTAATGTAATATATTAACTCTTACATTTTCTATACAGTATCTTACATTTTTATCAGCCAGAATAAAAATCAAGCTACAGACATGAAAAGCCATGTCTGGATGGCTGATGGACATCACTTACTATGTGTCAGATGAACTGATCATTGTGATTGACATGTAATGCTTTATTGTTAAAAGGATTAAGAGTCCTAAACCTGTATATAAGAAAAAGGTCTTAAACAGATTAGAGCTGTATAGAGCTCTGTTTAAGACCAAGTGCTTCCAAATACTAATTTGTATTACTATTTTGCAGTAAAAATACTTCAAGTTGCATTTGCTCAAATGCAGTGATGGGCTATCTGACTTTAAACTGTATTTTTGTTTTTATTTCCCTTTGAAAGGGGTGCAACTGTGAGAGAATAGCTAATACTTGGATGGTTGTGGTGGGTTGACCCACTAGGCCGTTCTGTCCCTCCCCTCTTCAACTGGACAGGAGAAAAAATGTAACAAAAGGCTTGTGGGTTGAGATAAGGACAGAGAGATCATTCAGCCATGACAGTCACAGAAAAAAAACAGACTTGGCTTGGGGAAATTAAATGTATTGCCAGTCAAATCAGAGTAGGATAATAAATAAGAAAAAAATCTTCAAACACCGAGGCTGAACTTCACTCCTAAATTCTCTACCTCCTCCCCCTTGAGCAGTGCAGGGGGATGGGTGATGGGGGTTGTGGTCTGCTCATCACACATCTCTGCTGCCCCTTTTTCCTCGGGTGGAGGACTCTTCACGCTCTTCCCTGCTTCAGTGTGGTATCCCTCTCATGGAAGACATTACTCCACAAAGTTCTCCAATGTGGGTACTTCCCATGGGCTGCAGTTCTCCATGAACTGCTCCAGCATGGGTGCCTTCCACAGGGTGCAGTCCTTCAGGAACAGACTGTTCCAGCGTGGATCCCTCAAGGGGTCATAAACAAACATGCCAGCAAACATGCTCCAGTGTGGTTCTGCCAGGAGCTGCAGTGACAGCTTCCCACGGGGTCAGCTCCTCCTTCGGGCATCCATGTGCTTCGGCATGGGGTCCTCCACAGGCTGCAGGTGGGTATCAGCATGGGCTGCAGGGGGACAGCCTGCCTCACCATGTGCAGGGCACGAGAAGATTTTATTATGGTAACCTGGGACAGATTGCCGCCCCCACCTGAATATGTAGAGTCTCAAGCACCTCTTACCTCTTTGTTATGGTAACCTGGGATAGTTTGCTTCCCCACCATCTGCACGGTCGCCAAGATGGTGTGCAGCCATGGATCTCAGAATTCAGACAATTGCATTATATCAGGAAGTTCACTGAGCAAACCAGGGCATTGCATATGTTTGATATGTTAAACAGTGCAAGTTTTATTATCCACCTCCGTGGTGCTTTCCCTTGAGCTTCAGTCCCAAGCCAGGGTTCCACTGCATCAGGTCACAGTTTGATTAGCATCGGTGTCCTAGGGCTCCCAGTGTGGTGATGCTATGGTTTCCATAAATCCAAATATTTCACTTGTTGAGTGCTGTGCTTTGTCCCTGTGGGATGTGCACCTGCTTTTCACTCGTAACAGCATGGTCTTCACCAGGACCTGCAGGGGAATCTCTGCTCCAGTGCCTGCCACACCTCCTCCCCATCGTTCTCCACTGAATTTTGTGTCTGCAGAGTTGTTTCTCACATACTCTTAACTCTTCTCCTCTGGCTGCTAATGCAGTTTTTTCCCCATCTAAAATACGTTATCAGAGAGGCACTACCACTGTCGCTGATGGGCTCAGCCTTGGCCAGCAGCAGGTCCATCTTGGAGCTGGCTGGCATGGGCTCTATCAGACATGGGGGCAGCTTCTCACAGAAGGCACTCGTCTAGACTCTGGCTACTGAAACTCAGCCATGTAAGCCCAATACAATGGTAAAGGGAAGAAATTTGTGCTGTTGCTTTTACCATCCCTGCAAGGATCTTGTAGGCTTATGGTGCCCCTTTGATAAACTTTTAAAGTATTTTCTTGCATGGAGAAATGTATGAGGACAATTTAAAACGGTATGTTGGTTCCAGAGGAACATAAGGGATCCTTTTATGAATTGAGCAGGATAGGAAGTGAAGGGTTAAGACTGAATGGGCTTGTCCTGGTTTGAGGTAAAACAACCAATTTTCTGTTCAGCAATTTTACTTTTCAGCTAAGCCTCTTCTAACTAACTGAACTCTCTGAAATTAATGGCATATTTTTCATACAATGTCTGCTTCTAGAGACTGATAAGATCTGATTATTTATAATTTATGCCAAGGAATGGTATGCAGAGAGGTTCTTCTTATAATTATTGCTATAACAACCAAAGTCAGATAACTTTGTTATGTACCGTGTTGGAGGGTCAGAGGCAGAAAAGCGTAGAGGGGGTGCACCTGTGCAGAGAAGCAGACAAAACCGGTGACCCCAAACTGACCAGCAAGTTATTCTATCCCATCTGCCCCATACTCAGTATAAAAGCTGAGGGATCAAAGGATCAAAGTTCTCTTTCTTCAGTGGCTGTCATCCCAGGAGGACCCTGTCTGTTTGTCTGCCTTTGATCCCAAGCTGAGCATTCCTGAATCCAGTTCCTGAGTTCAGCTCCCACTGATTGCCAAGCCAGTCTGGGACTCTCCCAGTGCCCGTCAGTGATGTGATCATGATCTCGGGAAATTATACAGTTTTGTATACATATTGTATTTTCTTTCATTATTTTCTTACTTTTCTCTTTGTATTTCAGTTACATAGTTTAGTTGCTTTGAAAACTCTTAAATCTGTCTTTCTCTGATTCTTCTCTCACTTGGGAAAGAAGTTGAAGAGCATCTGTCATTTGTTTTAGTGGCCAGCCCAGCCCAAACCACAACAGAGCTGCCCTGAGGAGGAGGAAGAATTTCAGTATTGGCAGTCCTGGAGTGATTTTATTCAGCAAGTTTAGCTGTGACTCAGAGGAGGGACTGAACAATTAAATCACCCAAGATGATACTGAGCTTTCTCAAGTAGTCCAATATTAGTCCAGTGGCAAGGAGCTTAGTTTTGTAAGATCTGGCAAAAGGCGTAGATGAGCTCCAGTACAGACATGTGCATTTGTGGTGTAAATAATTTATCAGAATACACATGGTACGGAACTTGTAGTTCAGCAACACGTAGTTGCAACTCAGAGCAGAGATCTTTGGCAGTTCTTCAGAAAACACCACCACATTGTGGAGCAGCATCAAAATATTAGGTAGGCATCTTATGGAAGGGTATTGTGAACAAAACAGGTGATGCTACTTTGCTCCTGTGTAAAACTGATGGACACACATTTTCAGTATTGGGCAGTTCTGGTTTCTACTTCTGGAAGGAGTCCATAGTGGAGTTAAAAGAGTGGCAGCTAATGTGATCAAGGGAATGGAGGAGCCGTTTTGTGAGGAGAGACTAAAAATACCGGAACCCTTTTACTCTGGAGAGAAGACTGAGGGGGAAAAAGAGCCAACGTTTACAAAATCTTGAAAGCTGCTAGTCAAGTGGATGCAGAACTAGTGTTCACCAAATAGTACAAATACTAGGTTAGGGGGAATTCTCCTTTGCTTGAAACAGATTTACGAATTACATTAAGGTAATGTTTCACACAGCAGACAGTGAGTTCTGAGATTTAATGCCACAGGAGGCAAGGCAGTACCAGCAAGTTCAAAAGGTACTGGAAAGTTTCATTGACACCACACCTGTAAGAAGTAGTAGAAGCACTATGCAGAGCTATACCAAGGATGGCCTGTAAAAGCTGGCCAGGCTTACCTGTGGTGTCTAAATTGTGTGTCCTCTTGCCAGTTGCTACAGCAACTCACCTTAGTAGAAAAAGACAGTGAACTCTTTGAGTCTCTTTGGGACATAAAAGTATTTCAGGTGCCATTATAAAAGCTAATAGAATTCCCCTGCAACGTTTGTATGTTGGTAGGATGCTTTTGCGTTGAAGGTGGTACAGCCCCTGAGAGGAAAAATCTACTTTGCCCCTGGCAGATGCCTTTTGACTGGCAGGGCTGTGCTAGCTCTGCAAAGTGGCTGGGGAGCACTGCAGGAGAGGAGCCTGTGGTTCTTTTGTGAAGAAAAGATGTTTCTTTGGAAGTGGTGTCACATTCCGCTGGCTGCAACTTCAGGCTGCCACAGCTGCAGGAAAGGTTTGCTAAGTGTCTTGCATGTGTTTAGAAACACAGTGGCAATAAAAGTGGTGTTGCTCTATAGAAGGCTTACATAAGAAGCAAAGAAATGCAAGTATACAGCATTAGTCTGACATCAAGGAACCAATTTCTTCATGATGCCAAAACAACAGAATATGACAATGTAGTAGTCATAAACACTGATGTAGTAGGAACAAACTTTTTATGTTACAGAGCTATTACTAGCTCTCTAATCTTCACAGTCAAGTCTAAAACCTGAGTTTCTAACTGTTTATGCTGTGTATTGGTTCAGATGTTGGTTTTCTCACATACAGGGTGTTTCCTACTTTATGAAACCATTTCATGAGCTCTTGGCAACAATGACTCTTTTGACCATCCAAGAATGATGTCTGTGTTTTCTCTCCAACACTGCCACTGAACACACCTTTGTAGTCAAAGCTGCAGAGTCAATGTAGTTGCAAGAGAGCCAGAGCAGTGTCAGAGTAAAGAAAACTGGAAACATTAAGAGTAAAGTGAGTGTTTGTTGTTTCCAGAGAGAAGGGTAGTGTGCCAAAACCCATGCCCTCTTCCTTTTGACGCTACTTGGTGTACTAAAAGACTACAACTTTCTGCATGTGGAGTGACAAGGACACTGCTCTTCAGGCTCTCAAACTGAGGAGGGGGCAGGCCCTTACAAAGAAGGCCCTCTGCCACCAGCTGCCTGTTCTCAAAACAAGTTGCAAAGGCGACTGGTAACTTGCTGCAGGACACACAGGAGGGTGTCAGCAGCTAGTCAAACAAGTTTTGTCAGCTGGAGGTGGAGGAGGACGTGCTCAAATTGTCCTCACCCTCAGGGTTTCTGTGGGGAGAAATCTTTTATCTAGTGACTCATGCATTGCTAGACACGGCTTAATTTGCCTCCTCACTTTTCTTCACCACCCATGTCTGTCCCCCTCCTTTTCTAGGGCGAGCATAATGCAGCCACAGTCTGGTGGAGAGGTACTTGCAGAGCTCCCTTTGTGGCCCCCTGTCAGCTCGCCTCCTTCACTGCTGGCAGCCAGCGGCTGCACGGTGCACCTCACCACAGCCCGGAGCCGCCAGCCAGGCGGAGGTGGCCTGTGGCCTGCCAAGCACAGAGAGCTGCAGTTCACTAATTGCTGAACTTGTACTTCTGCTCTCGCATGAGGCCTCCGGAGGAGCCAGGCAGCCATGCACCCTCTCCAGGCACACCCCAAAAGGCCCTTCAGCGTCCTTGCCGCCATGTGCCACCCCACGCCGGCTGGGACTAGGGTTTTCCTCCCTTCCTGTGAGCGTTAACCCCTGGATAGGGAGTGCTTTGCGGCGGCACAGATCTAAAAACGGTCCGGGAGCGGCGTGGGCGAGCTCCCCTGAGCCTCACGTCTCGGGGTTTCTATCCCCTCTCTGCCCCTGCCGCCATTACGCGACACCCGCCCTCCTGCCGCCACCGCGCGCCCCGCCCAGGGTCATGTCACCGCCTCGGCCCCGCCCACCGCGCGCCTGCGCCTGCCGCCCGCCGCCC